>OZ024740.1:95559504-95614504 GCA_964016885.1 Eledone cirrhosa
AAAGAAAGTCCATAGAATCAGCTTTCTGACTTGACCACTGGCCATGTGACAATTCTTATCCGTTTTGAATTCGTTTCTGGCGGGGATCATTTAAGATAAATATTTGTCGAATTGAGTTTGTTTCCTGATGATTTCGAAACTCGTTGATTTATACATGATCGGATATTTCCAAAATGCGAATGAAACCTCCGCGCGTAGAGACATGGTTTTGATATGTTTATGTACATGTTTTCTTCTAACTTTGATTTTGTACCTAATTGTGTATGGTTAACTGTATTTCTAGTCAATTTCTACGGGCTATTAGAAATACTGGCTAAATCTTCTGTGGCTATGGTTCGCGGATAAAATAGCCATCATTTATTTATATATTGTTTCTTCATAGGTACATTTTAAACTTATAGCCTCGCTTAATTGATTTTTGATGTGGTTGATCATGCTGATTGCGAGAAGAAATACTGTATATATTTTATCAAACGATTCTATGTACTTACTTCCTTGTATATTGCTCTGATTGTTGATTATATATATATATATATATATATATATATATACACAGCATTTACGTCACAAACAAATTATACAAAAGGACCAGGAGCGAGACTAACATTCTAGAAAACAGACAAAAATAACCCATTACCGAACGCTTTTGCATGTACATTAGAAACCCTTTATGAAGGGGAGGCATACATAGACATAGATTTAACTGCCCCTCTATCGTGTACGGCTGTTCACTGTACGGAAACAAACTTCCTAACCAACAAAATGCTTGTACAAAACAACTGCCACACACATTTAATTCATTGAGATACCCCAACAACCCAGAACATTCCCACTAAAAAAACATCCATTTAAAATCCCGCACCCGTAATCACACTCACATAATATTTAATAACAAGAGTGTACTTTATTTAATTTCGCCCCATATTAACGTCAATGTATCCTCGTTGAAAACGCGTAAACTAAATTCACTGGCATGGTACTGGGGACATACCACGTTACAAAACTGTCCGAGTCATAAAGTATTACGAATTTTCCATAGAATATAGAAGTAGACAGCAGCTGACATCGCCGTGGTAAAGATTAATGTTAACTACTGCAGCGATCAATTCCAAATGATTTCATTCGTTTGATCAATGGGTACACATATTTGTAACCATTGATCAACTTATTCATTTACTATCTATTTCACCTCAGTGAATGGCCCCAACAAACAATATCCTGCTCTATTGGCTTCTTCTACGTGGAATTCGAACCATAATCACAGCACTTAATGGTTAGGTTTGAAGGCAACTCCTTATAATATATGTATTCTACTTTCGATAAGCTATGTTATTCAGGATATGTTTTATTTTCTCCGGTACAATTCCGTTTACATTATAAAATTTGGTCATTTTGTATTCTCGTTTTTTAAGACGATAAGATTTGTTTCGAGAAATGTTTCTACTTCTCATTTCTTTGCAGTCAGCCGAACCTAATAGATGATTTATCACTGATGGTTTGACTTGATCCTATTGAGGTGTACTTGATTTCATATCCAATAAAAGGAACGTCATTTTTCTCCACCCTCTGCAAAAAGAGAAATAATTATAGCATAAGATTGTAATTTTTGTACAAGTTGATCTAAGGTTGCAAATGTGTTTTAATGGAATTTGAAACGATCTCTGAAATGTTACAGGAGAAATGCAGACTTGAATCTAAATATTAATAATTCATATTTTTAAACGAATATACTAATGTTTCCTAATTAGCTAAATATCAAATTTTCAATTTAATAGCTTAACAATGATGAATAATTTTCTAAACATTTGTTAATTCGTTACAATATTATGATATTTGCAGCATTTATGTTTTACATTTTCTATTATTGAATAAATATAATTCGACACTAGGTTGCAGATGAATAGCGTAAACATATGCGTTTTGTGAACGAGGTTTTTAACGTTTTTAACTTGCGAGACTGTCACAAATATCTTGCTTCAAAGCTGTGCAATTAAACTTAATTGGTTCGTTTAATATTACCTTCGAATAAAGTATATGCATCTTTAAGTTTTCTACAATCTCCGCCAAAATAACCTAAACCGGACAATATGAGATGTTAGATTATTTTATCTCCACTAATGTATAAATGGTCTAACTCGCATGCCAATCATTGCAAATCCTTACAATAGATTTAATGTGATTCTGAAGAAACACTAAATATTCACCAGAATAAATGATATTTTCGAAATATACAACATTCAATAGTTAGTTTCCTCTATAGCAGGACGAATTTTGACAATGACTGGAGATTAATCAGCTCCAACAATATATAAAATATCACGACGTTTCCAACTTCGAAATATATACAAGCTCTGTCGTAGTGTATATTTTTGATGATAATATAATACATTCTAATCTTCTGTGATATTAGACTTTTAATGGTCACCAAATGAAATATATATTATGTTAGATTATAACAGCAATATACTGATTGTAAATAATTGTAATATCGCGCTCTCGATTCTTTCATATTCAGTCGTCGCCATTGATATGTATGCTCCACCAGGAATAGTAGTTTCATGATTTTAAGACACTCCCTGAGTATTAAGTTGTTAAATCAGGATACACCCCCTTCTCTCTCCCTCTCCCTCCTCTCTCTCTCTCTCTCTCTCTCTCTCTGTGCACGCATGTATATTTGGATATATTTGTATGAGACAAATATTCGTGTGAGATAAAGATATTTCTAAAATCTGATTCCGATCGTGTATTCTACATTTATTTTCTCAGTCTCGTTCTTAACAGAGGCAACATTATTGCCCCCCCCCCCCCCCCCCAAAAAAAAAAGTGGAAATGATTTAGAATTAAATACAAAATAGTATAAAATTGAAAGCGAAGGAGATGAAACATGATGAAAATACGGTGGAAGTAATTAGCTGTTAAGTCGCTGAGCAATATCATTTGCTGTACAGTTATTGATTTAGTGTGTTGGATGGTGACAAATATCCGTGTATGTCTGTAAAGGTCGCAATTAAATTAAAGTGGAATTGAGGATGGTAAATGTTGGTTGTATCTGGGTTTTCAAATTGATATGGCTATTAATTTGCTGATCTTTAGTAATCTTTAACGGATGATTGATGGCTGTACTATGAAGCTGTCAACTCATAAGCAAGCAGCACATTTATTTCCATTAAAGTTCTTTCCTCGGGTCTAACCTTGTGACGGTGTATACAAACTGTCGGGCGAGAAGTTCAGCTATTATATACGCGACTATCATAGTTGATACATGAAAAATCTATATCTATATACACCTACCGCCACTACCATAGTTATTACCACCACAATCAATATCATTGTGACCTCTAGTTTAGCAAATAACTATTACAAGCTACCAGTTTCAGCTACTGTGAAATAACAGAGCTTCTAATTCTAAGTTTTGTGAAATTTATGAAAACAAACATTAGATATATTTTTGTACACACTATTAAAAACCATGAATAGGCATATGGTAATTATCATTGAAATTATTGTGTTATGCCTGCTTGTATAATTTTGATAGGTGATGTAATAAAGGACAATACATTTCATACCAATCCTTGTACTTTGATGTTTCAATTTTGATTTTGAACAGGGGAGTTGGTTCGAGCGGGCTAGACAGAAAATAATAATACCATTAATGGAAGATAATAAAAACGCTGCAAATTTTTATATCCTCCAATTTCTATTTCTTAAATGACATATAACATTCTAGCAATTCGTACGCATTGTGTACAGTGAAAATGTTCATGTAACGTTTAATCTTTATTGTCATTTTGCTTGTCATATATAACAGTAGTAATAGCCAGAACAGATATATCTAATTATTTTAGGTATACATTGTCATAATCGTACGCACCGTGATGATCAGATTTGCACTAAATCGATAAATATAACAATAATATATAATTAATATTGATTATATCACTACGAACATTATAAGGTGTCTAAATCCTTATTCTCTAATAACATTAATCTGCTGTTAATGATATGGAAGAATGTAATAAAACATAAAAATGTATAATTTCCGTGGGCTCTGCATGTTAATATTATTTTATTCATCATATGACTTACTAATCTTATTCTACTCTATTACATTTATTATAGAGTATTAAGTTTTATTACTCACCAAGGATATTATACCATAAATCCACATTCCATTGGCAGCTCAAGAATGGCCAACCATAATTATCGGTATAAAATTGACACAGTTAAGTTTACCCCATATTCTTTATTTAATCTAGTGTCTCATCTAGTCACATTATATTCCGGTTCCTTATAATATGGAGTGACTTTGTTTATAAAAAGAGACGCGACTCAGTCATCGGATTTTCCCTGGTAGGAACTGCTACTACCTTGTAGCTGAATTAACTTATGTAACGTGAAATCAGGGGACATTTCCAAGGGGACAACGCACCGGCCGAGAGCAATTTATTACCCGGTAGACTATATACTAAATTGTATCATAAGAGACTTTTCTCCTGTACAGTGTTACTAATGATCAATCAGCTCATGTCAGTGATGCCCAAATCTAAGTAACCTAGATGCGATTGATTCCAATTTCTCATATATCTAGACAACTCGTACCAAAATATTTATCTTTGCTACCAAGACTCCTCAAATATTTTGTCAAGCGTATGGCAAAGGAAATCTTGTTGCGTAAACGGTTAGTTTATGTATGGAAGTAACTAAGCTCTCTCAAATATGAAGTTATGTTTGACGTTGATGTTTCTTTATTTTCCCTGTGTGTGGTATAACATATTTTCTGTTGATTTTGTAATATAGAGTAGATAGCAAGAATGTGAGTTGCACACAATTTATTTGGATTGGCAGTATTTTGTGTTTCCCCACTTGTCTCACACTAACGAGACAATAACTACCTATTTATTCTAAGAAATGGTTTCCAAAGACAATGTCGGCGTGACGATTACACTAAAACCAGTGAATAGTCTAGAATCAAAATTATTCAGTAATATCTATATGAGACAGAGAGTGCAATGCACCGTTTCTTCCTCTGTGAAACCAGTTTCTCATCTCATGGGTAACATATATCTTATAAACATCTAATATGATACCGGTTGGTCTCCGAATTTCTTGTAAAACACTTTTATCAGTTATCAAATACATGGTCTAAAAATGCTGGAATGTCGATGTTTTACTACATGTATATTTAAAAAAGATGTTTATAATATAAAAACAAGGATGCCAATTAAAAGGCAAGGCGGTTGGCCCGGTTAAATCTAGACAGTGAACTTTTTGTGCGGATTTAAAATCCTAAACATAAACCTATCCTAATCATATATTTAAAGACATGTAAATTCAAACATTGCATCCAGAAATTAATAATGACATATGTCTTTTTTTCTGTTGTTCTACCGGCTACAAATAACAAACCAATATCATTTAAATCAAAAATTCCCTACTTAAGAAAACGGACATATTCCTTTAACTTTACTCTAATATTTAGATCATGTCTGTTCCGGCGGAATTGAACTGGGGCTTAATATTAATAAAAATAAGATGTTCATATGATAATAAATGATATATGCAAGATTAACACAAAAACAAAATGATGTTTTTATCAGCTGAATACTTGTTAAGATCTTGTGAGGCAACCATGTTGTGTAACTTAATTACAGTTTTGATAATCTATTTAGCAATAATTATGATAACTACCGATTTGATTTCGATGGTAGATAAATGTTAATTATCAGAAGAGAAGACTAAAATAAATAGATTGTAAAGAACGATAGATTAAGTGTAACGGAATGTTTATACTGTACTGGACCACCCGTGTCCCGTTGGGTCACGTTCGGGTAAAATTACTTTTTGTAAATCATGTTCACTTAAAAATAATTTTTAAATAATCAAAATATACATTCATGCATACAATGTGAAATGAAAATGGAAGGACCATATATATATACGTGTGTGTATGTATATGTGTAAATGGGTGTGTTTATATACATATATATATATGTATGTGTATGTATATATGTAAATGGGTGTGTTTATATACATATATATATGTATGTGTATGTATATATGTGGGTGCCTGCCTGTGATTCATATACACTAGTCATAGATTCACACACACACATACCCACACACATATACACACACACTCATACATATCCACCAGCTCTTTCTCTCTCCTTCTTCCATTCTCATTCTCTGTCTCCTCTTCCTCTCTCTATGTCTCTTTTTCAATCTACTCTCTCACAACCACTATTTCTTTCCCTCTATCCTTCTCGGTTTCTGTTTATGAAGGTACCCAGAAAAAAAAACAAATTCGCGAAACGTGCTTCGATTTACGCGAAACTTGTTTTATACCATTTGTATTCCGATGTCAGGGTCAACTTCCTTTCAAAGTATGTTGCCATTATGGACACTGTTGGCTGTATTATATTACAGAGTAGCAAGCAAGCAATTACAGTTAGTAATATATAGATAATTGAAAAACAAAACAAATAAAATAAATAGGTATATGAACTAACTAAATGCATTAGATCAAATCGTCTATTGTACTAGCATAATAAGCCTCTAATTGATGTAATTGTACTTAATCATTTATGAAGACTTAATTCACTAGATATACACTTAATTTAAATTGTGTAGTTATTAATGAAAATTAGACAAAGTTATTTACAATTTCATTTCGATGTAACGAATGACCAAAACCTACTTACTTTATCGTTCACGAGAATATCTATAAAAAAACAATTTAACTCAGGCAAGCAAACTAGCGAAAAATATTTATATACCTTCTTCTTTTCACTAACAACAGTGAAACACACTTTTCTGGAATGTTTAGACTGTGGACAGCTTTAACATTTGAGGATGATTGACAAAGTCATAACTTTACTATGGTGAGCAATGTTTTCAAATCGTTATTCGTTAATTTAATCTGCATGACAGTCACAGCCTAACTCGGTGAAGTTTTAAATCTGGTGCAGTTTGACATCTGCATAGCTATTCAGTGTGAAACTTCAGCCACGACGCTTCTAGCAGAATTAACAAGTCTGCCCAGTCAAATAGATATGATGTTGTCCTCGTTGTCAAGCGTAACATGATGAATATCTTTAACAGTCTACACCACGAACACTTTTTGCAAACATGCGTCAGTCGAGATCCAACCATCTACTATCTGCCATCATGTCCATTCATAATTTTCTGGTGTTGCAAAGATCGGTTGGTAGATAAAAGGTCGTAATCGTTTATTACGACACATATGGCTCCGTTGCATCCATCACAAACGGGTGATCGATAATCTCCAGGTGCACGTGACCTCAAGGCAGATGTGCATATTCCCTGATTATATTGCTGCCATCCATTCGTAGCTATAGTAAAGCCGTTGCCAGGTGGAGATACCTATGAGCAGACTGAACATGATTGCTGCACACTCGGCACTCTTCTAGGTGACGGACTGCCTCAACAGTGCGAAGATATTGCATTGCATTTGTATTCTCCATGTTATTATCATGACTCTCCTCTCGTAAGTGCCCTTATCTGGCCCGGTCTAGAGGAAATATTTATGGTTTATTTGACGATACTAGATTGCAACAGATCTCCCAAAACGCCAGTTGCATTTGCCTATATAACTACCCTCCACCTCTTATTGGCATTACCGGCATTGCATTTGCTTGTGACGACGTGTTTTGCCCAATCGAAGAGGGTCCCCGTAACATTATAAAACCCGCTACCATCTGGTAGGGAACTGGAAACTGCCTTCACAAACTTAAACCAGCTCAACCCTCCGATCTATGGGGCTCCAATTTCACATACTCACGATCAACGCACGGTTATGCATATGACAATTGGACATAATCCTGTTCGATAACACTAGATACAACGTTGTGCTCCTACTTAAACAACACTGTCTGACATGTTTCCGCTCTATCATCGAACCACATAGTCGTGCCGGACAAAGCCCATACCTGCTCTCAAACATTGCTTCGCTGGACAACCGAATCTATTTTTTCCCGCAAGAATGTCCTTCAGATATTCTGACAACGCAAACCCTATATTGGATACACACCAATCGCTTTCTGCATTCATCCGCTGTCTTGCCGTTGCAATGTATGAGGTCTCCCACGCATGGTGTCTCTCACAACGGCATGGACACCGATTGGGATTGAATCAAGGGAACGGCAAAACAACACTTATATATAGATTCTCCTGTTCTGGTGCAGTAAGTTCTTCATATGAATTGCAGCATTTCTTTGGATGTGATGATAGGCCCAGACTTAGTTGCATGAAAACATGAAGAACAGCAGTATTTGAAATATAGAACGCTTTCTCATAGGTCCTGTAACAGTGGAAGATTTGGTTTACTTAGTATTCTTGCCACATACTACACACAATTATCGGGCGAAGTTGGCTATTAGTAAGATTGATCGACGCAATTTAAAACGGCTGTTTTAAGGTGTATATCTCGCTACCGTTTCAGGTAAATTTATAATTAATCTCTCCACTGAGACATTGAAGGGACTCACCCATGTCGATTTGAATACAGGGCCTTTTCTCCTTTACAGTCAGGGATTGTTGATTGGTGTTGCGATATACACAACTATATATATATACAGTGAAATAATGTATCATTCCAACATACAGACACATACACACGCGCACACACAGTCACATACACAGGAAAACTTATAGAGAGACATACACCTACACACAAACTTCACATACGCACGCACACCATTTCTCTCTCTTTCAAATACACACACACACACACACACACACATATATATATATATATATATATGTGTGTGTGTGTGTATGTGTGTGTATGTATATATATATATATATAATAGTTTAACGCTTCATTTAGGAGGGAAAGTGGTCGGCGTGGAGGTTAAACGTAGGGAAACGACTAACACCAAAAGTAAACCACTTCCGAAATGGGTAAGGAACGAACACAGACGTGCACGGAAGAGATACCCCTCAAGCATAAGATATGATTTGTGTGTGTCTGTGATGGATGTTGGCATGTCTATGCTTACGCGTAAACACTCGCCTGAAAATGCGTCAATGCAACTACATGTTTACGGAAACTGGAAGTAGTGTGAGTGGCGTAGGCGGTGTTAGGATGACTAGGAGTACAGATGGTTGTGTATATGATGCAACTTATATGTACGCATGGAAATCTACATCATGTACATGGTTAGGCAGAGGTGTATGTGTGCGAATCGGAAATTGAGATTCATGTGTGAGTTGAGGTGTATATGTGTGTTGCGTTGTATATATATAAGCAGGTTGTGAATGTGAATATTATATTTTTTTGCTTGAGTCATGAGTGTGTTTGTGACAGAAAGAATAACGGAGGATATAGGAACTGTGTAGGAGTTAAATCCATTCTGAAAAGTAATTCCAAGATGACAAATTACCTTCTCTTCGATCCTTCTGCGAATGGTTGAGGATCTGTAATATAAGATGATATCAGAGACATCGATTATAGTGGTCGGGGGAACGAAAGAGACGACCGGTGAGGTTGTCTTTTCAAACTCGTGCTTCCTTCTGTTTTTTTCCGAATCGGTCCTCTTATTGGGGCATTTTGTCCAGTCATGTATTCTGTCAAACGTCCTTTGTTTCTGTCAAAGAAGTCCCTTTTGGAAGAGAATGATGAGTCCATGCACGCCAATGATAACAATGTTACTAAGCAGTGAGTTTAAAAACGGAATATCCTGGTTTGGAACCGAAGCTCTTAAACACGCTATCATCTACGTAGTAGATTCTAGGAGTTGTTCAATGAGGAATTAGTTACGGTGACATTAAAATCATGTATCATAGCTAAATGGTATTTAGTGATAAAAAAATATGCTGGGTTATTTAATGCTTGTCTTTCGGTTGCAAATATTGTCATTTTGAACACAACTCTATATGTAATGTATTTAATTATGTATGATTCTTGACGATTATTATTTTATTTTTACATTATATCTATTTTATAGATATAAACAATCTAATAAATATTTTTGTCTCTTTATTGTGTAGTTTAATCAGTGAACAAGTGACATCTTGGCAACAACTTTAGGTCTTAACACTTAGAAAAATATTGATTCGTGTAAAATGCGAGATATACATCGAACCGTTTCTATTAACTTCAAGAATTTGGCGTCAAGAAGATTGAGTAACTGTATGCAATTATAACATCTGGTAATTTAAAATCTATTTTCCATATATAGATAGCCCAATAAATAGAATAGTTCAGAAGATAACTAATGTGATTGGAAATACATTTACATCTCATTTGTGCGAAAATATAATATTCTACTGAAGTGAAATGTCCACACTTTTCTAATAATTTTCTAAAAATTATATAGTATGTATCTATATATCTATCTATCAATATATATATATATATATATATATATATATATATATATATATATATATATATATATATATATATATAAATGTCGATAAGAAATTATCGTTATAGATAATCCAGTCAGAGGTTGTGAATACTCCGTATTGTGGATAGTTTTAGCGTACGACAGTGTTTGACTCAACAAGAAATTACCTTAGGTAGCGAGTGTGTGAGTTCTTGGGATTTCGTATGCAAGTTAATATTTGAGTAATAATAGTGAAAGAGTGAAGAATAACGTGGTCAACAGTACAAAAAGGGTTTACAGTATTAACAATTGTTTCATTGATTAAGTTGCCTAAACATTGCTAATAGCTAATTAAATTTATACACGGCGTTTGTATTATACTAGGGAAATTCAAATCACAACATCACTAATAAAGAAAGAAGAAAAAAAGAAAAAAAGATACAGAGAAAAAGAAAGAACAACAAAGAAAAACAGAAAAAAAAGAAGAAAAAAAAGAAAAAAAAGAAAAAAGAAAAAAGAAAAAAAGAAAAAAAGAAAAAAAAAGAAGAAAAAAAAGAATAAAGTAAAAAAAAAAGAAGATAAAAAAGAATTAATAATAAATAAATAATAAATAAATAATAATAAATAAGTTATAATGAATATGATAAAAAATAAATAAAATAATGTATACGTGTGCAAAGAAAAGTGAACATAATATGATTGTTGAAATAGTTGTGGTGTCAGTTGTTAAAATATAAAGAAGTGATGGTATAAAGATGAAAATATTAAATATATACATACATTGGTTAACTTAATAAATTAATAAATTGGAAGTTGTTAGAAGTGAAGAGAATACGATAGGGTATAATATAAGAGGTTAAATATATTTAGGGAAAGAGAGTGAAAGAGAGAAAAGTTAGGAGGTTATGATGTTGACTCATTGATTAGTTGATGTATTGACAGTTAATAATAACAATAATGGGTTATTATAATAGGTGGTACACTGTGAATTATGGAACTGTTGTGTTGAATCAAGTTGGTTTGAAATTCGGGAATTCACTAGATGATTTATGCCTACAGAAAATTAACCGTTCAATTTTGTTGTTAAACAGCATTTTGTCATATTTTAAAATACGGAACAACTCCATATTGCAAAGTCCGCAGTGGGACATTCCATTATCGTAGGCCTTTGCCCCTGACAATTTCGACCAGTTAATCCAGTATTCTTGGTTTGTATCTTTCAGCTGCCAGATTTTATTGGCGAGCGTTGCTGTGTTCATTAGTCTACGGTTCTTTATAGAGTGTCTGTGTACGTACCATGTGTTTTTTAAAACTCCTGCCGTAGAACCTATATAGTGTCATGCTAAGTTGCCTGAATTTATAGTACACTGGTACTCTATATTTGACTCCATCTATTTTGTAGCGGGCACTCATCCAGTACGTGACAATTACATTTTGAGACTTTCCTGTGTGCCGGTTCAACGATACAGTTTTGTATGTTGTTATGTATGGGTTGAGATTTGGGTTTGTTGATGTGTTGTTGTGATGCGGTTTGACGTGCGTGTGGCTGTGATATTGTTATGTTTTTGTGTTTTGTATTCGGTGTTATGGTGTTTGTTTGTAGGTTATTTGCATTAGAGATTCTTTTTATAGTTAATTTTATATATGTGTGATTCTATGCTGGTTGCAGTAGAGTAAGATAGTTTGATAGTATTTCTATGAAATACTTTATGGTATTTGTGAAGTTTGGGGAAGTGCTTGTCAATTATTTTAAAGAATGTAGAAGGTAGTTTGGTTTTTATAGAGTACTTAAATATTGGATTGAACCATAAGTGTTTCCTATCTCTGGATCTTCTATAGTTCCTAGTGGTCTTTATATTAGTATTCGGTTTCTTTATTTCTGGTGTTCCTTGTCTATATCTATGTTTAGTCTTATATTTGTTATGTCTATAGGTGTAGGTGGTGTTATTGCTGTTAAGTGTGTTTTTGTTTGTATCTGGTATGTATTTGAGTCTCTCTTTGTGGCCTGCGTTAAGTAAATCTATGTTGTAGTTGTTCGCGTGTTCATTAAACATCTCTAGCTTAGAAGATAAGCGTGAAATTCTAAAGTATATACTATGTGCTCTGGAGTCAATTATGGGGCGAGGGTGGTTTGAGTTATAATTAATGTAGGCGAGATTTTCGTTATTTTTATGGAAGGGCTCTATTAGTCCTGTGTTTAGGTTTAATGATACATCCAAGTAGCTAGCTTTTTTTAGAGTTGTGTTCGAAAGTAATGCTTAGGCATAGCTTATTGAAGAAGGTTCTAATCTTTTTACATAATCTTCTAAGTTTTGATCATTTAAGTTTTTAGCGAAAAGTCGTATATCGTCTCTATAAATTCCTCCCTGGAGTTTATCAAATTCCTTATGTAAGATATGTGCTATATATATTCCAACCATGTCTGTTAAGTGAGCTGCGTCGTTAGATTCCATAATGATATCAAAGTTATTCTGTCTGTTTTTTTTCCCAGTAACTATTATCGAACCTCTTCTTGCAGCCAGTATTATTCTAATTTCATCAGAGGGTAGGTCCGAGTTTTTTAGTGCAAAGGTTAGTGCCTTATTTAGGGTGACTGGGGAAATAGAGGAGTAGTCGTCATTGATGTCAAACTGTATGAAATCGGATGTTTCCTTATTGTCTAATTTGCGAAACCAATCTATTGCTTCGATAGTGTTACCTCAAAGCTTAATTATTAGTTTGTCTTTAATTTGTAGTATTATTCTATCTATTATATACTTGCTAATTCTACCTATATCCGATTTCGATGGGCATATTAATCTAATAGTAGGGCCAGTTTCGAAGTTGCATTTATGATCCTTCAGATTAAATGTGGGTTTACAAGGGGTCAGAAGTTCGGTTCTATCAGATATTTTCATTTTTTAATACTATGTTAAGTCCTTCCTTATTAATGTTAATGAGTGTAGACTGTAGTTTTCTTGTATTTTTTGTATAATTCTCGGCGTATAAAGTTATTGTATGTATTAAGGCTTATGGTGTATACGTTTGGTATTTTATCTGCCATTACTATAATACCGTTGGTGTTACGCAATTTCTTTAGTAGTGCATTAATGTCATTTTGTAGTCTGTTGTAATGTATCCGTTTTTTGAAGAATGGTTCCGTTTATCATGTTCATGAGGTCAAGTTAAAAGGCATGATGTTGCCCCTAGCATCATGCCTTTCGCTGGAATTTTGCAGGATTTGAACCCATATCTTCCGTTGGTAAATTCAACATTTTCATTATTAATATGTCCTTTATCGTAATAATATGCTTTCCATCGGATTCGACGGATAAAGTCATTAGTTATCTGCCTCAAACCCATTGTATATTCCATATTTTGAACAATCATATTATGTTCACTTTTCTTCGCACACGTATACAAGTTTTTATTTATTTTTTATCATCTTCATTATAACTTATTTATTATTATTTATTTATTATTTTTTATTTTATTTTTATTTTTTTCCAACTTTTTTTAATTTTTCTTCTTTCTTTTTATCTCTATGTTTTTATTGTTTTTCTTTTTTTTCTTTATTACTGATGTTGTAATTTGAATTTCCCTAGTATATTACAAACGTCGTATAATTCTAATCAGTTTTTCAGATAATTTGGTGAAGCATACATTGTATTTAAAAAACAATTGTTAATATTCTAAATAAAACCATTTGTGTACTGTTGACCATGTTATTGTTCATTCTTTCACTATATATATATATATATGAGAGCTTGTGTATACTTGCAAATGTGTATTTGTCTATATATGTATGTACATATCATTTCGTAAGTTTATCATTCCTTCAAATAAAAGCTACTGTATATAAAATTCACAAAGGGTATTTTGGAATTCGGAGTAAAATGATGGGGAATGTAATAATAATAATACCAACGACAGAATTTTCGTACAATTTTTCCTTCAATTGTAATGTAATAAATATATCGACAAGTTCCTGCAACGCCTTAACGAGTGGGGGAGCTCGTTAAATCGGAGAGAAGAAACAACGTTTCCTTTGATTTTTCCAAAGGATAATACTATCTATTGTTCACAAATCCAGGCAGAAGGAGCAACGTGAAATAAAGTGTCTTGCTCAAAGACGTAACGCATCACCCGATCCTCGAATCGAAATCTTACGATTGTGAATCTAATTCTCTCACCACTCAGCCACGCACCTTTCCGGTATATAACATAAAAAAATACTTTAACTCATCCATACGAACATAATTAGGGAAAGGATTGCAGGAAGATATCCATGATGAAAGTGAAAACAATGGCATATGTTGTATGAGTGTACATAATGAATATCTATGAAAATGTCACACATGATCTGGTATTATATGAACTAATAATCTGCGGAGTCATTTACTAAGATTTGCCACTATTCTTACCACGAAATATTTTAAATCAGCATATATTCTGTCACGAGACTTCGACATTATTAAGATACTCTTTCAGTTATCCTATTCCACAGTGTATTCAATCTGTTGCTAGATTATCTCTAAACCAAACAACAAGAGTTTGACTGCAACTTAATATGTTTTCCACTCAAAGACCCATGATTAATAGTAACCCATGACTACCTATGAAAAGCCATGAAAACCAAGATTAATAATAAGATGTCCTAAACTA
Source organism: Eledone cirrhosa (assembly GCA_964016885.1). Taxonomy (NCBI): domain Eukaryota; kingdom Metazoa; phylum Mollusca; class Cephalopoda; order Octopoda; family Eledonidae; genus Eledone; species Eledone cirrhosa. The sequence continues at coordinate 95,574,501 of OZ024740.1, forward strand.
TAATTTTCATTATTATTCATAAAATTCTGGACGCGTAAATGAATGGTTAGATGGAGGAAGAAGCATCACGGATATTGTTTTTTTTATTTTAACAGAAACCATGTTCTCATGCATTTCAATGGTTTTGAGAATAGATAAAGCTCCAGCAAATCTGTGAAGGCTAAAGTCTAAAATAGTCAAGAATTTCGAAAATCAAAAATAGAAACATTAATCGAGAAGAAAAATAGAAATCGAGAAAATGGAATAACGTAAATAAGTTGATAGACCTAGAACACGATATATATTTCCAACATATACTAGGATACATACATACAGAGTAAAAACCGTGAGGATATTGGCAACATGGGTAATGTTATTGTTATGGAGATATGTCAAATAAAACATATATTAATTTCTAAATCAAAAACGAAAATAATGGATAATGCTTTTGTATGGTAAATGTAAATAAACAGTTATGTCACATGGGAGAATATCAATCAATTTAATTTCCTAAACAGAGGTTTCACCCAAACTGAATCCATGATGTTTTTGGTCACCAGCTAATATGAGATTGTCGAAAATATCTACTACCGGCACCTGGAAGCACACAGGGATGGAGAATTACATTACAACATGATACAAGACCTTTCTATAGAAGCTGCTGTCATCTAAAAACAAAGTAATTCTGCCAGCCAAGGAAAAATAAAACCTTATTGAATTCAATCAATACATTTCATGTCAGCGACACAATACCCTCCTCTATGTTAGCTTGCGCTGTACACTTTACATGCGAGTTGTGTCCCATTAGGCAGGTGGAGAATTTCATGATCATACGGCCGTCCTTTCGTGTGGTAGAATGTATCAGGCGGAATTAAGTGCTATAGTTGCAGGACGAGGTGCAGTCATGAGCCAGCTTCAGCATTTTGAAGAAGAAATGTAGGTGTAAAAGCCAATCTCACTATCTTCAATTCGGTGTTCGTACCTGCCCTTATATACGGATATGAGCTTTGGAGTGAAAGAATACGATCGGAAATGAAAGCGACTGAAATTGAGTTCATCAACAATCTAAGAATCAACATAGGTACAGCCGCTATTTCTTCGAATTAAGAGACAACATTACGGGCATGTGGTGTGATGTGTTTTTACAAATAATTGCAGGACAGATCTTTCGGATAAAACCATCCGATAGGAGACCAATGGGAGAGTCTCAGCAAGATGGTTGCATAACATTCATCAGCCCATCTGGTTTCATTTTGGCGTCCGGACCAATTGGAGTTGGTTGCTTCTAGAGGATCTGCTGGAAAGTGTCTTTGAAGATTTCAACTCAAGACTCTCGAAGACGAAGAAGAAGAAGACGAAGAAGAAGGAGAAGACGAAGACGAAGAAGAAGAAGAAGAAGAAGAAGAAGAAGAAGAAGAAGAAGAAGAAGAAGAAGAAGAAGAAGAAGAAGAAGAAGAAGAAGAAGAAGAAGAAGAAGAAGAAGAAGAAGAAGAAGAAGAAGAAGAAGAAGAAGAAGAAGAAGAAGAAGAAGAAGAATCAAGCAAAAAGTGTCGGCCAAAACTGCTCGTATAAGGCACTTTGAAAAACGATCTAGATTCTATAAGGACAATAATATATTCAAAAACAACCAAAGAAACTTCTACAGAAAAATTGGTAAGTCAACAATAACTGCTAAATCAATACCACCCAAGGAGGAAGTGCAAGAATTCTGGGAAAAGATCTGGGCCGAAGAAAAAGTTCATGGACAGACAGACAAATGAAAGATACAGCTCACCTTCAGGAACAAATATGGGAAAATATAACAGTTGAACAGTTGCGCTTGGCTCTAAGAACAACCAGCAAATGGAAATCCCCAGGAAAAGACAAAATACAAAACTTTTGGATAAATGCCTTTACAGAGTCTCATGAGCTGTTAACCCAACTTTACAACGAAATAGTTAAGGAGCCAGAAAAGATACCATCATGGCTAGTTAACGGCATTACATTCCTGCTTCCGAAGAATGATGAGACAAACAATCCCAAAAATTACAGACCGATAACTTGCTTGACCACAATGTATAACATTTTAACATCAGTCCTAACTGAATACACATATGACCACCTGATAACAAATGACGTGTTTCCCATTGAGCAGAAAGGGTGTAAACGAGGCTCATATGGCTGTAAGGATTAGCTTCTGGTTAACAAAATGATACTGGAAGATTGTCATAATAGAGACAACAATATATCGATTGCTTGGATAGATTATAAAAAAGCATTCGATAGTTTGCCACACAGTTGGATTGAAAAATGTTTAGAGATTTTCAAAATATCCCCCGTTGTCAGGAGGTTTTTGTCATTCAGTATGAAGACATGGGAAACGACACTCCTTTTGAATAGTGAAACAAAATCACTGGAAGCTGGAGAAGTTAATATTAATTGTGGAATTTTTCAGGGTGACTCTTTGTCACCGCTTTTATTCTGCATCGCACTTATACCATTAAGTAAAATGCTCAGTGAAACAAAACATGGATATAAAGTCTATGAGAAAACCATTAATCACTTGTTCTACATGGATGACCTCAAACGGAGCAGTTCAGTGATGACATTAAAATGGAGTTTGGACTAGATAAATGCGCCAAAGCAACGTTCACCAGAGGAAAGCTGCTGAAGAGTTCAGACATTAATCTTGATCGGTGGAACGTGATAAGAGAACTTGATCAAGAAAAAAACTTACAAATATCTAGGTGTTTGTGAAGGAGACGGAATCAAGCACTCGACAATGAGGGACAGGATAAGGAAGGAATGTTACCGCAGAGTAAGAGCAATCTTAAGGACGGAATTGAATGCAAGGAATAGGATCGACGCCATAAATACGGTTGCCATACCAGTAGTAACCTACAGAGACAATGTCATCAACTGGTCAAGCACAGAGATTCGTAGGCTCGATACAAAAATTCGAAAATTCTTGACCATGCACCGAATGCATCAACTTAAGGCAGATATAGATAGAATATATCTCCCTAGGAAAGAAGGAGGACGTGGGTTAATCCAGTTAGATATTGCGTTTAAAACTGCAACAATTGGATTATCTACATATCTAAGGGATTCACATGATTGGATGATCAAACTCATTTTGAAACACGAAATCATCAAAATATCATATTCCATTACAAAATATGCACAAAGATACAGTAATGGAATACAAATTTCAGAAGTACCATTTACTGCTGAAATGGGAAACACAGAAAAAGCAAAGCAGGTAAAAGTAAATGCAAAGAATGAACTGCTACAGAAACTGGCTAAGAAATGGCAAGAAAAGCCTCCGTATGGAAAATACCCAGAGCGAGCTAACAATCCTGATGTTGACAAAACTTTAACCTATCAGTGGTTGGCATCCTCTGGACTGAAATCGGAGACTGAAGGACTGATTATATCAGCACAAGATCAGTGTCTACCAACAAAAACTTAGCAAGCCAACATAATAAAAAAATGGATGCAGCCCATTATACCGTGTATGTAAAAAACAACCAGAGACCATTGACCATATAATTTCAATGTGCAGTCCTATAGCTCCAAACGAATACCTAAGCAGGCATGACAGAGCTGCACAATACATACATTGGATAATGTGTAAGAATTTTGACCTGCCCCATCAAAAGAATTGGTGGGAGCATCAACCACCTCCCATACTTGAAAAAGATCACATCTAAATCTTGTGGAACTTTAGCATCCAAACAAACCGAAAAATAGATGCAAATAGATCTGATATAATATTGAAGGACTTTAAAAAGAGGGTATGCCTGCTAATTGATATGTCTGTTCCAATAGTCAAGAATGTATCTATAAAAACATTTGAAAAATTGAGCAAGTATAAGGGCCTGGAGATAGAAATTGGAAAAATGTGGAAATTGAGAACTAAAACAATACCAGTGGTTGTAGGCGCTCTGGGAATGATACCTAATGGGACTAATGATTACTTATCGCAAATCCCAGGAAACCCGCGTATAGGAGAAATACAAAAGATAGTACTAATGGGAACTGCCCATATACTAAGGAAGATTCTGTCAATATATGTACATCACAAGTCTTAACACTAAAGATGCATGTGTCAGTATGTATGTTCTTTCTTGAACATGGCGGACCTAGTGGTCTCTTGAGGTCACTGGTTGTGACCTGGTGATAACTCGTATGAACATAAAGCAAGATAAATGCAACTGTAATAATAATAATAATAATAATAATAATAATAATAATAATAATAATAATAATAATAATAATAATAATAATAATAATAATAATAATAATAATAATAATAATAATAATAATAATGATGCTACCAACTATAGACCTATCACATGTCTGTCCGTTATGTGGAAACTGTTGACAAACACTATGTCTGAGGAAATCTACCATCACCTCCACACAAACAACTTGTTACCGGACGAACAGAAAGGATGCCGAAAGAAGTCACGTGGTACAAAGGAGCAGTTACTTATTGATAAGATGGTAATGAGGAATTGCAAGAGGAGACACACTGGTCTTGCCATGGGATGGATAGACTACAAAAACGCATTTGACATGGTGCCTCTTTCTTGGATCACCAAAAGCCTGGAGATCTTCAAGGTGACAGATAACATCAGATAGTTGTTGGGCAAAAGTATGAAGTCCTGGGAAACAGAGTTAACATCAACTGGAGAATCCTTGGGAAGCGTGAATATCAAGAGGGGTATCTTCCAGGGAGATAGTCTGTCCCTTCTGTTGTTTGTCCTTGCCCTGATGCCCCTGACCAGTGTACTGCGAACAGTGAGAGCGGGCTACAGGTTGGGAAACGGAGGGCTTACCATCAATCACCTCCTCTTCATTGACGATCTTAAGCTCTTCGGGAAGAGTGAGAAGGAGTTGGATGTGCTTGTTGACACTGTCCGTATTTTCAGCAATGATATATGTATGCAATTTGGTATTAGTAAGTGTGGAGTCATTGTGATGAGCAGGGGTAAGCTGAGCAGAAGTAACGGATTCCAGATACCAACAGGTGAGATTTTAAAGGAAATTGACTCTCAGGAAGAATACAAGTATTTGGGCGTTCTGGAGGCTGATGACATAAAGAACAAAAGAATGAAGGAATTGATAAGAACTGAATACCTTCGGTGAGTAAGGAGCGTATTAAACTCACATCTGAACAGTTGGAATGCCATAAGTGCAGTAAATTCCCGAGCTGTGTCTATTATTAGGTACAGTGCGGGTATTCTGAGATGGAATGTTGCTGAACAAAAAGAAATGGATCGGAAGACTAGGAAGCTATTGACTATCTACAATATGTTCCACAAGAGGAGTGATGTCGATAGACTCTACTTAAAGAGATCTGAGGGTGGAAGAGGTCTTATTAGCATAGAGGACTGTGTTCAGATGGAGAAAAACAACCTACACAAATACGTGACTGATAGTAAGGAGCCAATGCTCAGAGCTGTACTGAAGGAGAGGACAATAGGCCAGGGGATGTCCAAGGAGGAAATAACATCAAGGAGAAAGAGCAGCCTTCAGGAAAAATCCCTCCATAGTACCTTCTTTGAGAAAACTGAATTTAGAGATCCACAGACATGGAACTGGTTGAGAAGAGGTGACCTTAAGAAGGCTACAGAAGTAATGTTAATGGCTGCGCAGGAGCAGGCCCTCAAAACGAAGTGGTTGAAACACCATATTTACAAGGAGGAGGCTAGCCCGCTGTGCAGGATCTGTGGAGAGAGAGAGGAGACTGTGGCTCACATTGTATCCGAGTGTAAACACCTAGCCCAGACTCACTATAAGGGCTGGAGACATGATGTGATGGGCAGGGTGATCCACTGGCACCTATGCAAAGTAAACAATTTACCACATTCTGAGAAGTGGTATGAGCATAAGCCAGAGGCGCTGATAGAAAACGATCAGGTGAGGGTGCTGTCGGATTTTAGGATACAGACGGACAAGAAACTGGAACACAATAGACCTGACCTGGTGGTTTTGGACAAAGATAAAAGATCGTGCCTGATTGTGGATGTGGCCTGCCCATTCGACACGAGAGTGTCAGAGAAGGAGAGGGAGTAAATTAACCGATACCAGGACTTAGAGTGGGAGGTAAACAGTATTTGGAACTGCCATGAAGTCAAAGTGATCCCGATTGTCATAGGCGCACTTGGGACTATCTCAAAAAGTTTCCAGGGATGGTTAAAGAAAATTGGCCTCTTCACGCTTTTTGGAACGCTTCTAAAAGCATGCTTGTTGGGAACAGCAAGAATCCTACGATACGTCCTGAATAACTGAGGCTGCAGGTAGTGGCTTGATATTCATCTCAACAAACTTTCCAGTTAACTAACATCAATGACTGAGACTCAAAGAGTAATAACAATAATAATAATAATAATAATAATTGTTTCTACTTTTGGCACAAGGCCAGCAATTACCCAGTAGATTACTGGTACTTTATTTTATCGACCCCATAAGGATGAAAGGCAAAGTTAACCTCGGCGGGATTTGAACTCAGAATGGCAAGGGCCGTAACTCTATACATCAAAGCATGGCGTCCGACCCTCTACCGATACTGCCAATTCACCGCCCTTATAATAATAATAATAATAATAATAATAATAATAATAATAATAATAATAATGTTTTCTTTATTAACCACAAGGGTTCACATAAAGTAGACATTAAGGACAGTACAGGACAATACAGGACGGTACAAATGGGCATTTCTGCGTGTAAAAAAACAGAGGTTGAAATAAAATAACAAAGAATAATTCCCCAATAGGGGAGAGACTTCCAAGGGACATTTGTGGAGAAAGCCCATTAAAAGACCACAGTGGCCATGACCACCAGGGCAAGTGCCCTCTCCCAGTTTTCCACCTTTAATTTACAGACACATACTCAGAGAAGGCCCATTCATTCGGGCCATACTTGCTTCTCTCACCCATCTTTCAACAAAATGCTGGGAAGAGAGCACTTCCCTCTCTACCCTGATTTTCCTTTTCAAATGAAATTTGAAAAAGTTAATCAGGGCATCACCGAAGAGGTAAGTGCTCGTCTTCAGCCCTTTCAAACGTGTCCACCATACTATCTCTTTCGCCATGGCCACCAGACAGATAAAAACTGCCTGCCCTTCCAGGCTAAAGGAAGGGGGCGGGGCAATCCTCACGATGGACTCAGCTGATAGCTGGATCCGTCCTACACGTGACAGCAGGTGTTCGACATAAACCCACAAGTCAGCAATGCTCGGACACTGGACGAGTGCGTGCAGGACGGTTTCGTCGCCCTGCGCGCATCTCGGACATGCCCGGCTGACGGCACCTCCATGCCTGTAGAGTTTATCCCGAACTGGCAAAGCTCCTCGGTAGCACTGCCAGGCCAGGGATTTCTGGTAGTTGTCCATAGGCCCCGGCCCGAAAATCCTTCCGAAGAGATTGGCTAGTTGATTTTCGTCGACGCCTAGAGTTTCTCCAAGTACGTCGTCGCTCTTCCCCTCCACTAATCCCCTATAGAACGCCAAGGTGGAGTTTCCACCGATCACATTGCCCGATTGGTCGAGGGCTGTGAGCGCCTGAAGACATTCCAGTCTCCAAGCGCTCCCTCTCGGTCTTCGCTTGACCCAGGACTGCAGCTCCGTCAAGGAGACGAGCTGGGGAAAAACGTGTCTTGCAAACGGCGACCACACCTGATCACCGTCGAGGAAGAGGTGGAGATGTCGTAGCCTGAGCGCGTGTCTGCGCATCATCAGCCACGGCATGCCCAGCCCTCCACGTAGCGGGTGTTGACAGCAGATGGACCGCCTGACCATCGGAGCGCGTCCCTTCCACAAGAAGCGAAAGAGCAAACGCTCCAGCGCAGTCAGGCGGGGCTTAGGACAAGGTATGACGGTCAGGCGGTAGTAGATGACGGATGCGATGTACGCATTCGCCACCTCCGCTCGACCTTTCAGGGATAGCTTCCTCTCGGCCCATTTCTGGGTGAGAGAAGCCACCCTGCTCGTCACCTCGTCCCAGTTTTTGTCCGTCTGGAGGTCTGGACCGAACCAGAACCCTAGCAATTTAACCGGTCCGTCCGTCCAGCGCCCGACGACGCTGTTGGACGGCATGGACCTTCCTCTCCAGGTGCCGAGCTGCAGGCCCACTGACTTTTCCTGGTTGATCATTGCTCCTGTCACCGCTTCGTATTCTCTTAGTGTAGTGCCGATCGCCTCGATGTGTTTGGCGTTCGACACCACTACGGTGACATCGTCGGCATATGCTGACACGGATCTTCCGCATCCTAGTTCGCGCGGGACCCCCCTCAACGTCTCCAGTTTGTGCAGTAATGGCTCGAGAGTCAATACGTACAATAGGGACGAGAGGGGACATCCTTGGCGGACTGAGCGCATGATGTTGAACGGTTCCGAAAGGTGACCGTTCACTCTCACTACAGAGCAGATGTCGCTGTGCATGGCAGCGATTCAGCCTCTGAAGACGGGCCCAAAGCCAGCCGCCCTCAGGACTGCCGCTAGGTAACGATGGTCGACCCTATCGAAAGCATTCGACTGATCTAAATTGATCAAGGACCCACCCGTGCCAGGTTCCTTATCTACCCTGTCTATGATGTATCGCATGAGGTGGAGGTTGTCGTGGATGGATCTGTCGGGAATGGCGCATGTCTGCGCCTCTCCCACCAGACCACCAACGACAAGCGCCAACCTCTTTGCTAGCACCTTGGCCAAAATCTTGAACTCTGTGTTTAGCAGAGTTATGGGCCGGAAATTATCTATGTTATCCCCCTTGTTCGGATCCTTTCTCAGCAGCGCCACCGCTCCTCGGCTCACAGAGCTGGGAATTCTCCCGTTCTGTTGCCAGTTGCAGTAGACGTCCGCCAAGAGGCCTCCGAACAAGTTTGGCATTTGTACGTAAAGTTCATAGGGCAGACCATCCAAACCAGGCGATTTACCCCTTGTGCAACTAGTCATTGCATCACGTACTTCAGCGGTTGTTATCGGCTTTTCGCAACACTCCGCCTCAGTGGCCGAAAGCCGCAGCAGTCCGTCGAGGTAGACACTAAAGTCCATCCCTCGATCCGGCCCGCCACTGCCCCCGAACAGTTGAGCGAAGTGTCGCTGAAAAGCTTCACACATTTGCCCGGGATCGAGTAGCATGCGCCCGTCGTGGTCCACCAAAGACCGGATCTTGGATTTGTTGCCACGACGCGCCTCCGCCACTCGGGCCCATTGAACGGCTTTCGTCCCCTCGTGTCTGAGAGCACGCACCCTAGCTCTGACAACGCAGCCTTCGTGCTTTGCATTGAAGAATTGGTCAAGGGCCAATTTCGCCGCAAGTACGTCGGTCGCGATGCCTTTGCTAAGCGCCTCATCTAATTTTCTAACTAATTCTCCCTCTGCTCTATTTTTCTCTATTGCTAAAGTCTTACTAAACCTAATGGACTCTATTCTAATTGCTCTTTTCAGAGCAAACCACCACTTGTTGTTGACGATGGCCTCCGTCAACGCCCGCTTAACTAGTTCGCTAATCCGGTCTCTGTAGGCCTTGCGCGCTGGTAAGGACGCGTTTAACTTCCAGTAGCCGGGTCGTCGTCTATGAAGCCTATCTAAGTCAAGCACACAGATCACGAATTTGTGGTCCGTGTAGCTGACTATCTTGAATTGTGGACAGCCTATGCTAGACCTATCTATTTCCCTACAAAATACTCTATCTAGATATGATCTGGATGACCCTATGCGATTTGTCCAAGTCCACATTGGTACATTCGGGAAATCCATTCGGTACCTGTCAGACAGTTCAAAACGTCTGAGCAGGTTGGTGAGACTCTTGCACCCTCATTCCCTATCCACTAATCCCACACAATCCCAGCGTGCATCTAAGATCCCGTTCCAGTCGCCCACTAACACTGAAGAGCGGGACGTTCCAAGAAAGGTCTCCAGACGCCGGAAGAAATCAGGCCGCCCTGCTCCTGTCGGGGCATAGACGGCCACTAACCTGAAGGCTTGCCCGTCTCCGCTGGTCACGTCCAGCACCACCAACTTACCTTCTGGGTCCAGGAAGATGGCCCGTATGGCAAGATCCAAACCTCTCCGAAAAAGCACAGCAACTCCTCCCCCCGATCCCGGACGGCTGGGAGATGCGTACACATCGTAGCCGCCGAAGATCGGTGCGAGGGCCCGTGCTTCGGAGATTCTGGTCTCGCTGATGGCCACTACATCTATGTTTAGTGACCTCAGGTCGCTGAGCAGGTGACCCTGCTTCCATGACGACCCCAAGCCACGCGCATTTATGCTGCCTATTCTGAGTGAGGTCATGTTTAACATAGAGTGGAAAAGATGGGAAAGACCACTTACCGTACTTTTGGTAGAGGAGGGATGGTTTTTACATCCCTTTTCACTTGATCGTCTGGTGAAGGGACCGTTGATTCGTCCCTTCGGCTGGTCGTCGGCTCTTCTAAGAGAATGTCTGAATATACTCTTCGATTGATGGTTCCTCCTAGGTCCCTGAAATCACCAACTGCGTTGGGGAATTTCGTTTTAATGTTTGTGTATTGTTTCTGTGCCATTTTTAGCAGTCTTATGTTAGTTGGCGTTTTGATTGGTGCTGGTATTATGTAGTCCTGTTGTGAAATGTCTGTGTGTTCAATTATGTAAGTCATTAGTTTCTTGTTGTGTGTATTTATTACCGTGCATTTGTTTTTCTGAGGGTGGTGTGTGGTTCTGCTATTTTCTTGTCGTTGTTGCTGGGTGTGTGTGTTTTGTTGTTGTGTTTGCGATGTTGGTGCTTGTGTTGGTGGTGTTGAAGGTGTTGTTGGCGGTGGGGTTGTCGCCGGTGGTGATGGTGGTGCTAGTGTGGGTGGTGATGGTGTTGGTGGTGTTGCTGCAGTGGATCTCTTTGCAGTAGACTTTACCCTTTTCTCATTTCTTTCCTCCCTTTTCAAAGGCGACGATGCGCTGCTTCTGCGTTTGTGCCTTCTTACGACCTTTTGCCATCCCTCTCCCACCTCACACTCCATGTCTGATTCTGTGAGGTCGGGGAGGGGTACCAGCTCCACTCTTTCACTTGTTGTTGTTGGTGATGTTTGCACTGGAGTCTCTGTTGCAGCTGCATTTTGTATTGCTGTTGTTGTTGTTAATATTTCCACTGCTGCTGCTGTTTTTGATTTCCGTGGCGTGGGTATGGGTGCCACGTGGGTATGGGTGCACTAGGGACTATCTCCAAAAGTTTCGAGGGACGGTTAAAGAAAATCGGCCCCTTCACGCTTTTTGGAACGCTTCAAAAGACATGCTTGCTGGGGACAGCAAGAACACTCCGATACGTCCTGAATATCTGAGGCTGCAGGTAGTGGCTTGATATTCATTCCAACGGACTTTCCAGTTAACTAACATCAATGACTGAGATTCAAGGAATAATAATAATAATAATAATAAGATTTGTAGACAGGAAAAAGTTAAAAGAAACAACAGCTAAGGTAAACAAAGTCATCCCATATCTTGAGACGAGGAGCCTTCACCAGTGCAACACTATCCTCAAAGCAACAGCAAATACGGTGAGGAAACTACTTGGTATAAAAGCGAGAGAAAACAACAGACAAGAAAGAGCAGAGCCTTGGTGGAAGAAACGACTGAGTGGTCAAATCAGGGAAATGAGAAATGACATTGGAAAGCTTGAGTCACTACTGAATGGGACACTAACAAGCATAGACACTAAAAATAGACTGGAAATAAAGTACAAAACTACGAGGAAAAAGCTAAATATTATCATAGAGGAACTGGAGCAACGCATTGTAGCAAAGAGTGCAAAAATCAGGCGATACGAGAACAGAGTCAGTCAGTATAAACAGAACCGCATGTTCGACAACAACCAGAAGATGATGTTTGGACAGCTTGAAGGGAAGGAAAGAGGCAACGACTTGATCCCTGAGGCGGAACAAACTAAAATATTCTGGAGAGGAATATGGTAGCAGGATGTTAGACATAATGACCAGGCAGTGTGGATTGAGACAGTACAGAAGGAGATCAGTGAACAGGTACACCAACAAACTGATTTGAGTATCACAGTTGAAACTCTTAAGGGACAGGCCAAAAAACTAACCAACTGGAAACCACCAGGCCCAGATGTTGTGCAGGGGTATTGGATTAAATATATAACATCCCTCCACCCGAAACTGACAACCATGTTCTATGACTGCTTGATGTCAGGTGAGGTACCAGAGTGGTTGACAAAAGGTACCACAGTTCTGATAATGAAAGACCGAATCAAGGGTAATGATGTTACCAACTATAGACCTATCACATGTCTGTCCGTAATGTGGAAACTGTTGAGGAGCATTATGTCTGAGGAAATCTACCATCACCTCCACACAAACAACTTGTTACCGGACGAACAGAAAGGATGCCGAAAGAAGTCACGTGGTACAAAGGACCAGATTGATAAGATGGTAATGGGGAATTGCAAGAGGAGACACACTGATCTTGCCATGGGATGGATAGACTACAGAAAGGCATTTGTCATGGTGCCTCATTCTTGGATCACCAAAAGCCTGGAGATCTTCAAGGTGTCAGATAACATCAGACAGTTGTTGGGCAAAAGTATGAGGTCCTGGGAAACAGAGTTGACATCAACTGGAGAATCCTTGGGAAGCGTGAAGATCAAGAGAGGTATCTTCCAGGGAGATAGCCTGTCACCTCTGTTGTTTGACCATGCTCTGATGCCCCTGACGAGTGTACTGCGAAAAGTGAGAGCAGGATACATGTTGGGAAACGGAGGGCTTATCATCAATCACCTCCTCTTCATGGACGATCTTAAGCTCTTCGGGAAGAGTGAGAAGGAGTTGGATGTGCTTGTTGACACTGTCCGTATTTTCAGCAGTGATATATGTATGCAATTTGGTATTAGTAAGTGTGGAGTCATTGTGATGAGGATGGGTAAGTTGAGCAGAAGTAACGGAATCCAGATACCAACAGGTGAGATGATAAAGGAAATTGTCTCTGAGGAAGGATACAGGTATTTGGGCGTTCTGGAGGCTGATGGCATAAAGAACAAAAACATGAAGTAATTGTTAAGAATTGAATACATTCGGAGAGTAAGGAGCGTATTGAAGTCACATCTGAACAGCAGAAATGCCATAAGCACAGTAAATTCCCGAGCTGTGTCTATTATTAGGTACAGTGCGGGAATTCTGAGATGGAAGTTGCTGAACAAAAACAAATGGATAGGAAGACTAGGAAGCTATTGTCTATGTACAACATGTTCCACAAGAGGAGTGATGTCGATAGACTCTACCTAAGGATATCTGAGGGTGGTAGAGGTCTTATCAGCATAGAGGACTGTGTTCAGATGGAGAAAAACAACCTACACAAATACGTGACTGATAGTAAGGAGCCATTGCTCAGAACTGTACTGAAGGAGGGGACAATAGGCCAGGGGATGTCCAAGGAAGATATGGCATCAAGGAGAAAGAGCAGCCTTCAGGAAAAATCCCTTCATAGTACCTTCTTTGAGAAATCTGAATTTAGAGATCCACAGACAATGAAGTGGTTGAAAAGAGGAGACGTTAAAAAGGCTACAGAAGGAATGTTAAAGGCTGCGCAGGAGCAGACCTTCAAAACGAAGTGGTTGAAACCCCATATTTACAAGGAGGAGGCTCGCCCACTGTGCAGGATCTGTGGAGAGAGAGAGGAGACTGTGGCTCACATTGTATCCGAGTGTAAACACCTAGCCCAGACCCACTATAAGGGCTGGAGACATGATGTGATGGGCATGGTGAACCACTGGCACCTGTGCAAAAATAAACAACTTACCATATTCTGAGAAATGGTATAAGCATAAGCCAGAGGCAGTGATAGAGAACGATGAGGTGAAGGTGCTGTGGGATTTTAGGATACAGACGGACAAGAAACTGGAACACAATAGACCTGACCTGGTGGTTGTGAACAAAGAAAAAAGATTGTGTCTGGTTGAGGATGTGGCCTGCCCATTCGACACGAGAGTGCAAGAGAAGGAGAGGGAGAAAATTAAACGATACCAGGACCTAAATTGGGAGGGGAAAAGGATTTGGAACTGCCATGAAGTCAAAGTGATCCCGATTGTCATAGGCGCACTGGGGACTATCTCCAAAAGTTTCGAGGGACGGTTAAAGAAAATCGGCCCCTTTACGCTTTTTGGAACGCTTCAAAAGGCATGCTTGCTTGGAACAGCAAGAACCCTCCGATACGTCCTGAATATCTGAGGCTGCAGGTAGTGGCTTGATATTCAATTCAACGGACTTTCCGGTTAACCAACATCAATGACTGAGATTCAAGGAATAACAACAATAATAATAATAATAATAATAATAATAATAATAATAATAATAATAATAACTTTTCTTTTCTTTCGTCACTTGCGAAAGAGAAGGGAGGGAGAGAGACAATCTTCTCTCTGCTGTAGTGATGATTGAGGAAGAAGAAGACGGAATGAGTGGGAGTGACGTATGAAATTTCTTTTTCATAGCCATGTTGTTTTTTTGTTTAAAATGAAATTTTGGGTACAAAACCCCAATAACTGGTTATTTAACCCCGAAGGGCCAAATAACGACAGAAAGACCCCTCTCACGAGGAGGAGGGTGTCTTTATCAACAATTTGGTTCAAGTTTTAAACAATTTACAATTGTTTTAACGGTTAAAAATTACTATACCTTACAGAGCCGAGCCTCCGTCAACCATGGCATTCAATAATAATAATAATAATAAGGGAAGAAGACGCACGAGATGGTAGAACGTCACGAAATTGCTTCCGTAAGTTTTCTGATTTTTAACATATTTAAATCAATTGTGAAAGAACAATTCTTAGCACAAATGTTGCATAAAGGCACCGAATGAGGTCCCATAAAGTTTCGGATCCATATTATATTGTTGTATCGCTCAAATATTCAATTTTGTATTATATATTTTGTATTCAAAAAAAGAAAATGGTTATAAATGGAACAAAACACCCTCTGTCTACACTATATAGAACAGCGGCAATTTCAATTTCACCAACACCAGAAACTTGATACACTACCTATCCCATCACACCAGATAACGGCAATTTCACCGGCATCATAATAATAATTACTATTATTATTGTCTCAAATTTAAAAAAATGTTTAATTCAAATTTTACGGGAATATGTCAACACAAAATATAATGAAAATATATATTAAACATACGAACACAAACTCATAGATACTATATCAGTAACCACAACACCACCGCTGCTACCACCCCACCACATCCATCATCGCCGCCACCACTCATTCAGTGCTACTGACACTATTCCCCTGTTAACTTGAGAGAGAAAAGGGAAGGTGGCGGTAGCACTAGACAAGAGAGAGGCTAGCAAAAGATATAAATATATTGACTTGGTGACCTTGCCACGGCCAAACGTCTACATCAACAATTATGGGACTGCTGGCTCACCCCTTCCTCACCAACAATATAAAAAGCCCCGGCACCACCACCGACATAGCCAGCAGCAATAACAGCCAACTACAACAAAAAGTATATTATATTATTATAATGCACTGGGTGATTGCTGGCCTTGTGCCTGGAGTGGAGATAATTATTAATAATTTCATTCTTAAGCCACGCAATGCTCACATTAAGGAACCACTCATGATAATAACAATTTAAAAAAAACAACAAAAAGAAAACCCCGTGACCAAGAAATAACGGGATGGCGGCCGGCGGGGAATAGCCATGTCTCTAGGGGAGAACGACCCCTCTAGTCTTGGTTAACACGCGTTCTAGAAGTGGTAACACGAAATGATTACCCCTTGGCGGATAAGGATAAAACGCGACAAAATAAAGTAAATGTCTAATGATAAAATCTCATACCGGATCGGCCGTCACCCGGGTAAAAAAGTGCCGCGTCCCTCAGAGAGGAACCAGACTGGGGTCGAAAAATCAGCTAATGGTTCAAACCTTCCCATCACTTCGGAGCTGGAGACCTCCCGTAACCGGAATACTCCTACTGTTGGCCCTCCATGCTCACCACCAAGAAATCCAAAGAAAAAGAGAGAAAAATGGTCAAGGGAAGATAATAAAGAAGTCCTTGAGGCTTTCTACACTGCCATGTAGTACCCATCAAATACATCGAATACAGAACAAACATATATCAACTGGAAAAAGAAACATCCCGAAAACAGAGGCTATATTGACAGTAACAAACTAGCCAATATACGAAGAAATATTGTAAGAAAAAAGTTACTAACTGATATAGAAATTGATCAGATCAAGCTAGTAGCACAAAGTCAGCGAAGGGAAAATGAAGCATGTGTCAGTGAAAACGAGGTAAACTGTAACACTTCGAATCCCAGGGTTGGGGCGGAATCACTGGCAACAGGACAAATTAAAGAAAGGAGCGAAAAAGTGGAGGGAGTGCATGCTCAGGATGAAACTCCAAATGAAAATAATGAGATCGTAAATGATAAAGAAATGAATGAGAATGAACTTGCCAACCTGAAGGATGAAATTATGATCGAATGGATGAAAATGAAAGAATCTGACATGGGGCAACGAGACACCCTCCCTAAGATCCAGAACTCCAAACAGAACCAAAAGATAATACACAAGACTAACATAATTCTCAAAAACATTATCATCACAAACAAACTAAACTTAGAAAATTGAAAAAAAAGTACAGTATAAGATCAACAATGACATAGACATGCTGATAGAAACAATCAAGCAAAAAGTGTCGGCCAAAGCTGCTCGTATAAGGCGCTTTGAAAAACGATCTAGATTCTATAAGGACAATAATATGTTCAAAAACAACCAAAGAAACTTCTACAGAAAAATTGGTAAGTCAACAATAACTGCTAAATCAATACCACCCAAGGAGGAAGTGCAAGAATTCTGGGAAAAGATCTGGGCCGAAGAAAAAGTTCATAACATACATGCCCCATGGATAGACAGACAAATGAAAGAAACAGCTCACCTTGAAGAACAAACATGGGAAAATATAACAGTTGAACAGCTGCGCTTGGCTCTAAGAAAAACCACCAAATGGAAATCCCCAGGAAAAGACAAAATACAAAACTTTTGGATAAATGCCTTCACAGAGTCTCATGAGCTGTTAGCCCAACTTTACAATGAAATAGTTAGGAGCCAGAAAAGATACCATCATGGCTAGTTAACGGCATTACATTCCTGCTACCGAAGAATGATGAGACAAACAATCCCAAAAATTACAGACCGATAACCTGCTTGACCACAATGTATAAAATTTTAACATCAGTCCTAACTAAATACACATATGACCACCTGATAACAAATGACCTATTTCCCATTGAGCAGAAAGGGTGTAAACGAGGCTCATATCGCTGTAAGGATCAGCTTCTGGTTAACAAAATGATACTGGAAGATTGTCATAAAAGACACAAAAATCTATCGATTGCTTGGATAGATTATAAAAAAGCATTCGATAGTTTGCCACACAGTTGGATTGAAAAATGTTTAGAGATTTTCAAAATATCCCCCGTTGTCAGGAGGTTTTTGTCATTCAGTATGAGGACATGGAGAACGACACTCCTTTGAATAGTGAAACAAAATCACTGGAAGCTGGAGAAGTTAACATTAATTGTGGAATTTTTCAGGGTGACGCTTTATCACCGCTTTTATTCTGCATCGCACTTATACCATTAAGTAAAATGCTCAATGAAACAAAACATGGATATAGAGTCTATGACAAAACCATTAATCACCTGTTCTACATGGATGACCTGAAACTATTTGCAAAAAATGATGAACAATTGCAAGGGCTATTATCCACTGTGAAGCAGTTCAGTGATGACATTAAAATGGAGTTTGGACTGGATAAATGCGCCAAAGCAACGTTCACCAGAGGGAAGCTGCTGAAGAGTTCAGACATTAATCTTGATCGGGGGAACGTGATAAGAGAGCTTGATCAAGAAAAAACTTACAAATATCTAGGTGTTTGTGAAGGAGACGGAATCAAGCACTCGACAATGAGGGAAAGGATAAGGAAGGAATGTTACCGCAGAGTCAGAGCAATCTTAAGAACGGAATTGAATGCAAGGAATAGGATTGATGCCATAAACACGCTTGCCATACCAGTAGTAACCTACAGTTACAATGTCATCAACTGGTCAAGCACAGAGATCCGTAGGCTCGATACAAAAATCCGAAAATTCTTAACCATGCACAGAATGCATCACCCTAAGGCAGACATAGATAGAATATATCTCCCTAGGAAAGAAGGAGGACGTGGGTTAATCCAGTTAGACATTGCGTTGAAAACTGCAACAATTGGATTATCCACATATCTAAGGGAATCACATGATTGGATGATCAAACTCGTTTTGAAACACGAAAGCACCAAAAGATCATATTCCATTACAAATGGACTACAAATGGACTACAAGTTTCAGAAGTCCCATTTACTGCTGAAATGGAAAACACAGAAAAAGCAAAGCAGGTAAAAGTAACTGCAAAGAAAGAACTGCTACAGAAACTGGCTAAGAAATGGCAAGAAAAGCCTCTGTATGGAAAATACCCAGAGCGAGCTAACAATCCTGATGTTGACAAAACTTTAACCCATCAGTGGTTGGCATCCTCTGGACTGAAATCGGAGACTGAAGGACTGATTATATCGGCACAAGATCAGTGTCTGCCAACAAAAAATTACCAAGCCAACATAATAAAAAATGGGTGCAGCCCATTATGCCGTGTATGCAAAAAACAACCAGAGACCATTGACCATATAATTTAAATGTGCAGTCCTATAGCTCCAACCGAATACCTAAACAGGCATGACAGAGCTGCACAATACATACATTGGATAATGTGTAAGCATTTTGACCTGCCCCATCAAAAGAATTGGTGGGAGCATCAACCACCTCCCATACTTGAAAAAGATCACATCTAAATCTTGTGGAACTTTAGCATCTAAACAGACCGAAAAATAGATGCAAATAGACCTGATATAATATTGAAGGACTTTCACAGGAGGGTATGCCTGCTCATTAATATGTCTGTTCCAATAGACAAGAATGTATCTATAAAAACATTTGAAAAATTGAGCAAGTATAAGGACCTGGAGATAGAAATTGGAAAAATGTGGAAATTGAGAACTAAAACAATACCAGTGGTTGTAGGCGCTCTGGGAATGATACCTAAGGGGTCTAACGACTACTTATCGCAAATCCCAGGAAACCCGCGTATAGGAGAAATACAAAAGATAGTACTAATGGGAACTGCCCATATACTAAGGAAGATCCTGTCAATATAAGTACATCACAAGTCTAAACACTAAGGATGCATGTGTGAATATGTATGTTCTTTCTTGAACATGGCGGACCTTGTTGTCTCTTGAGCTCACTGGTTGTGACTTGGTGATAACTCGTATAAACATAAAGCAAGATAAATGCAAATAATAATAATAATAATAATGATTTCTTTATTAACCACAAGGGTTTACATAAAGTAGACATTAAGGACGGTGCAGGACAATACAGGACGGTACAATGGGCATTGCTGGGTGTAATAAACAAAAACAGAGGATGTAACAAAAAATAACAAGGAAAAATTCCCCAATAGTGGGGAGACTTCGGAGGGACATTTTTGGAGAAAGCCCAGTAAAAGGCCACAATGACCCTGACCACCAAGGCAAGTGCCCTCTCCCAGTTTTCCAGCTTTAATTTACAGATATATACTCAGAGTAGGCCCATTCACTCGGGCCATTCTTGCTTCTCTCACCCATCTTTCAACAAAATGCTGTGAAGAGAGCACTTCCCTCTCTCCTCTGATTTTCCTTTTCAAATGAAATTTGAAAAAGTCAATCAGAGCATCACCTAAGAGGTAAGTGCTCGTCTTCAGCCCTTTCAAACGTGTCCTCCATACTATCTCTTTCGCCATGGCCACCAGACAGATAAAAACTGCCTGCCCATCCCGGCTAAAGGAAGAGGGCGGGGCAATCTTCACGATGGACTCAGCTGATAGCCGGATCCGTCCTACACGTGACAGCAGGTGTTCGACATAAACCCACAAGTCAGCAATGCTCGGACACTGGACGAGTGCGTGCAGGAAGGTTTCGTCGCCCTGTGCGCATCTCGGACATGCCCGGCTGACGGCACCTCCATGCCTGTAGAGTTTATCCCGAACTGGCAAAACTCCCCGGTAGCACTGCCAGGCCAGGGATTTCTGGAAGTTGTCCATAGGCCCCGGCCCGAAAGTCCTTCCGAAGAGATTGGCTAGTTGATTTTCGTCGACGCCTAGAGTTTCTCCAAGTACGTGGTCGCTCTTACCCTCCACTAATCCCCTATAGAACGCCTAGGTCGAGTTTCCACCGATCACATTGCCCGATTGGTCGAGGGCTGTGAGCGCCAGAAGACATTCCAGTCTCCAAGCGCTCCCTCTCGGTGTTCGCTTGACCCAGGACTGCAGCTCCGTCAAGGAGACGAGCTGGGGAATGGTATACACGACCCCGGCACTATAGTAAAATACACCTTCTCAAGATACCAAGCAATGGTAGACACGACCCCGCTACTATGGTAAAATACACCTTCTCAAGATACCAAGCAATGGTATAATAATAATAATAATAATAATAATTATAATAATACATCAGTCCTAACTGAATACACATATGACCACCTGATAACAAATGACCTATTTCCCATTGAGCAGAATATGTGTAAACGAGGCTCATATGGCTGTAAGGATCAGCTTCTGGTTAACAAAATGATACTGGAAGATTGTCATAATAGACACAAAAAGCTATCGATTGCTTGGATAGATTATAAAAAAAGCATTCGATAGTTTGTCACACAGTTGGATTGAAAAATGTTTAGAGATTTTCAAAATCTCCCCCGTTGTCAGGAGGTTTTTGTCATTCAGTATGAAGACATGGAGAATGACACTCCTTTTGAATAGTGAAACAAAATCACTGGAAGCTGGAGAAGTTAATATTAATTGTGGAATTTTTCAGGGTGACTCTTTATCACCGCTTTTATTCTACATCGCACTTATACCATTAAGTACAATGCTCAATGAAACAAAACATGGATATAGAGTCTATGACAAAACCATTAATCACCTGTTCTACATGGATGACCTGAAACTATTTGCAAAAAATGATGAACAATTGCAAGGGTTATTATCCACTGTGAAGCAGTTCAGTGATGACATTAAAATGGAGTTTGGACTGGATAAATGCGCCAAAGCAACGTTCACCAGAGGAAAGCTGCTGAAGAGTTCAGACATTAATCTTGATCGGGGGAACGTGATAAGAGAGCTTGATCAAGAAAAACTTACAAATATCTAGGTGTTTGTGAAGGAGACGGAATCAAGCACTCGACAATGAGGGAAAGGATAAGGAAGGAATGTTACCGCAGAGTCAGAGCAATCTTAAGAACGGAATTGAATGCAAGGAATAGGATCGATGCCGTAAACACGCTTGCCATACCAGTAGTAACCTACAGTTACAATGTCATCAACTGGTCAAGCACAGAGATCCGTAGGCTCGATACAAAAATCCGAAAATTCTTAACCATGCACAGAATGCATCACCCTAAGGCAGACATAGATAGAATATATCTCCCTAGGAAAGAAGGAGGACGTGGGTTAATCCAGTTAGACATTGCGTTGAAAACTGCAACAATTGGATTATCCACATATCTAAGGGAATCACATGATTGGATGATCAAACTCGTTTTGAAACACGAAAGCACCAAAAGATCATATTCCATTACAAAAGATGCACAAAGATACAGTAATGGACTACAAATTTCAGAAGTCCCATTTACTGCTGAAATGGAAAACACAGAAAAAGCAAAGCAGGTAAAAGTAACTGCAAAGAAAGAACTGCTACAGAAACTGGCTAAGAAATGGCAAGAAAAGCCTCTGTATGGAAAATACCCAGAGCGAGCTAACAATCCTGATGTTGACAAAACTTTAACCCATCAGTGGTTGGCATCCTCTGGACTGAAATCGGAGACTGAAGGACTGATTATATCGGCACAAGATCAGTGTCTGCCAACAAAAAATTACCAAGCCAACATAATAAAAAATGGGTGCAGCCCATTATGCCGTGTATGCAAAAAACAACCAGAGACCATTGACCATATAATTTAAATGTGCAGTCCTATAGCTCCAACCGAATACCTAAACAGGCATGACAGAGCTGCACAATACATACATTGGATAATGTGTAAGCATTTTGACCTGCCCCATCAAAAGAATTGGTGGGAGCATCAACCACCTCCCATACTTGAAAAAGATCACATCTAAATCTTGTGGAACTTTAGCATCTAAACAGACCGAAAAATAGATGCAAATAGACCTGATATAATATTGAAGGACTTTCACAGGAGGGTATGCCTGCTAATTAATATGTCTGTTCCAATAGACAAGAATGTATCTATAAAAACATTTGAAAAATTGAGCAAGTATAAGGACCTGGAGATAGAAATTGGAAAAAATGTGGAAATTGAGAACTAAAACAATACCAGTGGTTGTAGGCGCTCTGGGAATGATACCTAAGGGGTCTAACGACTACTTATCGCAAATCCCAGGAAACCCGCGTATAGGAGAAATACAAAAGATAGTACTAATGGGAACTGCCCATATACTAAGGAAGATCCTGTCAATATAAGTACATCACAAGTCTAAACACTAAGGATGCATGTGTGAATATGTATGTTCTTTCTTGAACATGGCGGAACTTGTTGTCTCTTGAGGTCATATATATATGCTTGATTCCGTGTACTTTTGTATATTAATAGAGGTTTGTATGTAAGTGCCCGTTTCCGGTGTGAATGTATAAATGTATTCTGGAAATTATTTCTTCGTACATATTGTAACCTTTTTATTTTCATGGTAGAGTTTTATCGAAGTGTGGATTAATGTTTTCTTTAATCGCCTTTTTTAACTGTGCCAAGCATAATTTATTTAATTCAAAACCGATGAGATACAGTCACTAAATATTTGTGTTATTTTAAACCATTCGATCAGTTATAATATTGTTGAACTAGAAAATTCCATAGGAAAAAATTTGTTATGAAGTATTATAATGCATATTTTTTCGTATGAAGCGTATCAGTGAATTTTATTATTTTCATTTTACTCTATACAGTTGTGCCGCACATCCAAATAATTATTGATTTCATTAATATTTTTTGCAAAATCTTTGATAAGAAATGTTCATGAATACTATTTAATTTGAACCACGTAGAGTGTGCATTTGATTTACTGATATATAATCTTCTTTGATGTTTATATGGTGGTTGGACTAGATATTTATCAAGCGAATTCTTTGTTTGTTTGAGTAAAAAAATATTGCTAATTGTTAGATTGTTCGGTTGAAACACACTTATTCAAAATTTATCCAAGATGAATACACATATCGAATATATAAACTTGTAGTAACGAATAATGATATGTGTCTATAACTTTACGGAACGCGTTTGTCATTTTATTCTTATGCGTGAAATTGTACGCAAAAGCAATTTCGTTCGTCACGAAATAACAAATCAATCACTGTGTTAATCAACGAACGTGTGACAAAAGAGCTTTGAGAATAAATAAATAAAAAACATCCGGTTATTGAAAAAATCCAACCGGAAATTTGTAATAAATAGAAGTGAAATATAACAGGTGCATGGGCTTTTATTGGCAGAATGACATTCCCAAATTATAACAATATATATATACACACAAACACACACACATACACAAACACACACACACGCACACACACGCACACACACACACACACACACACACACACACACACACACACACACACACACACACATACACATATACATATATATATATGGAGGCACGTTGCCTAGTGGTAAGGGTGCTGGATGTATGATCATAACATCGTGGGTTCGCTTCCTAGGCTGCGTGTCGTGTTCTTCAGCAAAGCATTTCATTTCACTGTGCTCCAGTACAGCAATAGCTAGAAATTTAACCCTGCGATGAACCGGCCGCCTAACCAGGAGCATAAGTTGTAATATATATATATATATATATATATACATACACACACAGACAAATATATATATGTAGGGAGAGAGAGAGAGAGAGAGAGAGAGAGAGAGAGAGAGAGAGAGAGAGAGAGAGAGAGAGAGAGATGTATGCATGATTGTATTTTAACTGCATCTACTCTTAAACATTATATGCATCTATTGTTAAGATATATGCATATGTAGCTGTGTGTATTGTGCTGTGGGATTGCGTTAACATATTTGTGTTAGAGGGCGTGATATATTAAAAACACAACGGCTTTTGTAATTTCGATTAGGGCTATTTTAATTTGCTTCATTTGTTTGTTTTGACAATGTGTATTTCTAACGATATTCGTTCCGGAATGTCACATATAACTAGTTGTGTGATTCTGGATTTGTTTTACTAATGATAAATCATATTCTAAATCGTCTGTGACAGTTTTCATGAAGTTAACTTTCAAATCAACGTGTTTTAATCTCTGACAATTTCTAAATGTATAACAAAAATGTTCTTCCATAAATATACATATCATAATATAATATTCAGCGTTATTTTACAAGATAAATAACAAATTATTATATGTAAGAAATGTATCACAATATAAATGTTATAACTTATGCTATCTAATACCTGATAGCTGATATCGTTGAAATATGGAATTTGATTCGATACAAGTTTACTTAATACAATTGTAATGTTGATACATCACTAACATTAGTTTGTCTGTTATGTATTCTTAACGTTCTCTATATAAAAACCCAAACCCGTGTTTAAAATCATTTCACTTAGCAACACTTCACATTTAACTGTACATCTTATCAAAAGTGCACTGGTCTTTCACTATAGATGTAATATTAGGTGTCACAATCAAACTAAATCTTACGCTATACTAAATACCTCCACACAATCCAGATTTATTTATTAAAGCTATATTGATCATTTCATAAAACGTTTTCTGCAATAAAATTAACATCATGGATTCAAGAATGGAACACAAAAACTATCATAACTAACAACTCCAGCTTTCTGATTTCCAATCGTATTACGTATACCGCTTACGTTGTGAAAGTAAAACATTAATAATTTGATTTGGTTTAAAATCGTCAAAAAGGTGCCCATTTCGCATTTGTATCTCTTGTTGCAATTAGGCTATCACTGAAAACGACAAACCTTAATAAAAATAAATTGTTTCAAAATTAGATGTCTTGTAATTTATATTTCCTCTCTTTTTAAAATATATTAATGTATAATTGGGAAGCCGTTTAGTTGCTGTGTAAAGCAGATGCGGTGTAAATACATTCTTCGTTGGCTTAATGCTACTTACATTCATAAAAATATATTCTCTCGGTAGGTGAGGGTTAATATTTATGAGGTGATGTCTCTCTGTGTGTGGTCGTCTATCTATAGGAAATGATATACGTTTTTATGTGCAGGTAAGTGTATCAGCAATTATGAACATGTGTATGCGCGTGTATGTACAATTATATACGTGTGTGTGTGTCTGTGTCTGTGTTTGTGCAATTATATACCTGTAGATGTGTGCAAGTACACGTATTTGTTCAAGTGTATTAATGAAGGATTGAGTCTCGTAAAATATTAATTCAGAAATATAAAAGATATGGCTGATAGATTAAATTCTTTATATTGTAATTGTTAACCAAATACATCTCAAAATCATTCCGGTTCAATTTAGATTTAAATATTTACAAAAATGAATAAAGAAACAGTGAACAAAGAGACAAACAAATAAGCCCATTGAAATATTATGAATCAAATATAACAATAGAACCACTATTACAATTGAGTGAATACTTATTTATTATATATATGAAATAAATGTGGACAAGTGTTTCTGCTTGGATACTTACGAAAAGGTTATGACACATCTGATTATAATACTTATTCAAATCAAGCGACAGATCAACCAAGCATTACTCTGAGTAAACAATAAATAAATATTGAGAAAATAAAATGTATCTGATATTAATTACTTTCAAAACTGTAGAAAATAAAATTAAGTACATTAAAAAGAGATAATGTGTGTTTTTAAAGGCAAATTGAAAATTATTACTTTGAAGAATCTGAGTTATTATGTAGATCGGCAGTGGATTGGCAGTATCGGTAGAGGGTCGGACCCCATTCGGTGACGCATAGAGTTATGGCCCTTGCAATTCTGAGTTCAAATCCTGCCGAGGTTAACTTTGCCTTTCATAAAATAAAGTACCAGTAATACATGTGGCCTTGTGCCAATAGTAGAAACAATTATATATATATATATATATATATATATATATATATATATATATATATATATATATATATATATATATATATGTATGTATGTATGATTGTATGTATGTATGTATGTACGTATGTATGTATGTATGTACGATGTGTCAGGTCACCAGTTGGTGCTACTGGTAACATGTATCCCAGTACAACCTGTCTCATGGTCGGGTCGTTGGCGACTAAACTGGCAACCCCACCAAGGTTTCTTGGTGAGGAGGGTGAATTTGGACATCCTGCAGGACTAAAAACAAAACCTGTCAAAGGGCAAAGGAGCTCTTAAGAGCTCTTAAGAGTCAATGGCCATCCAAAATCACCGGGAGAGATGACCCTTTAGGCTTTGTCAAGGCAGAATTCTAGGAGAAGGAAAACTCTGATATAACACCTGCAACCCTGATGGTACCCATTGATGTTGACTTGTTCTTCTTTTTGGTAAATATCATCCTGGTTAAGAGAGTGGGACTGGCTTTGTGCAGTGCCTTTGCTCACTATAAAAGCTTCACGGCACAGGCATTGCTTTATATCTGGAGATCTCTGTGCACTTGTCCTCACATGGTTCCATGGGCCCAGCACTATGTGTCAATAATTGTCACAAGTGTAGTGTTTGTACCAGAGTTTTCAATACGCTGGCTGGACTAAAAAGTCACACTCGTTCAGTGCATCGGTAGGGGTTCTCCTACATGGATATAAAGTAGTGGCCGTACTCGAAAACGAGTTGGCAGCCATACAAAAGTGAGTTACAAACGAAACGAAATTTAATTTCGTTTCGTTATTTGTTTTTATCGTCTCCGCTGAACCGGTGCGTACTCACACTGTATGCAAATTAGTCTGCCCACTACTAATTTTCATAGAAAAAGCATATAACGATATGTGCTTTTACGATTCTCCAGAAAGGCCGGTAGATAGGTAAATATTGCTGATGAGTTGTAACAACAACGAAACTAGTTCAATATTCCTTGTCTGGCTTTCTGGAGAATAGAGGAAAGGTGTTTCCTCGAAAACCAGTATGACTCTAAAAACCGGTTTGTCTGTGTGTTTACATACAGAATAGTTGGGTTACTCACAGTAAATTAACCAGTGAAAGACTTGTTACATCTACATATGTATACGTGTGTGTATTCATATGCATACTAGTATTTCAGTATGCATATGTAGATGTACATTTTTAACTTAATTGTTTAAGCGTCAGTCATACAAAAGTGAGTTACAAACGAAACGAAATTTAATTTCGTTTCGTTATTTGTTTTTATCGTCTCCGCTGAACCGGTGCGTACTCACACTCTATGCAAATTAGTCTGCCCACTACTAATTTTCATAGAAAAAGCATATAACGATATGTGCTTTTACGATTCTCCAGAAAGGCCGGTAGATAGGTAAATATTGCTGATGAGTTGTAACAACAACGAAACTAGTTCAATATTCCTTCTCTGGCTTTCTGGAGAATAGAGGAAAGGTGTTTCCTCGAAAACCAGTATGACTCTAAAAACCGGTTTGTCTGTGTGTTTACATACAGAATAGCTGGGTTACTCACAGTAAAGTAACCAGTGAAAGACTTGTTACATCTACATATGTATACGTGTGTGTATTCATATGCATACTAGTATTTCAGTATGCATATGTAGATGTAATTTTTTAACTTAATTGTTTAAGCGTCAGTCATACAAAAGTGAGTTACAAACGAAACGAAATTTAATTTCGTTTCGTTATTTGTTTTTATCGTCTCCGCTGAACCGGTGCGTACTCACACTCTATGCAAATTAGTCTGCCCACTACTAATTTTCATAGAAAAAGCATATAACGATATGTGCTTTTACAATTCTCCAGAGAGGCCGGTAGATAGTTAAATATTGCTGATGAGTTGTAACAACAACGAAACTAGTTCAATATTCCTTGTCTGGCTTTCTGAAGAATAGAGGAAAGGTGTTTCCTCGAAAACCAGTATGACTCTAAAAACCGGTTTGTCTGTGTGTTTACATACAGAATAGCTGGGTTACTCACAGTAAAGTAACCAGTGAAAGACTTGTTACATCTACATATGTATACGTGTGTGTATTCATATGCATACTAGTATTTCAGTATGCATATGTAGATGTACATTTTTAACTTAATTGTTTAAGCGTCAGTCATACAAAAGTGAGTTACAAACGAAACGAAATTTAATTTCGTTTCGTTATTTGTTTTTATCGTCTCCGCTGAACCGGTGCGTACTCACACTCTATGCAAATTAGTCTGCCCACTACTAATTTTCATAGAAAAAGCATATAACGATATGTGCTTTTACGATTCTCCAGAAAGGCCGGTAGATAGGTAAATATTGCTGATGAGTTGTAACAACAACGAAACTAGTTCAATATTCCTTGTCTGGCTTTCTGGAGAATAGAGGAAAGGTGTTTCCTCGAAAACCAGTATGACTCTAAAAACCGGTTTGTCTGTGTGTTTACATACAGAATAGCTGGGTTACTCACAGTAAAGTAACCAGTGAAAGACTTGTTACATCTACATATGTATACGTGTGTGTATTCATATGCATACTAGTATTTCAGTATGCATATGTAGATGTACATTTTTAACTTAATTATATATATATATATATATATATATATATATATATATATATATACACACATATATATATATATATATGTATATGTGTCAGAACAGTTCCAGGACTGATGTCACAAAATATTTATTGCAAACCCAAACTTCACACTAAGGGTTTTTCTCCTTCAAAGTAATCACCCTGGAGTATGTAACTGTAATGTTAGATCTCTGCAGCGATCAAACTTTTTTGTTTATAATTTGATATACATGTCCTCTGTTTCAGGTCGTCAAGCAATGAGCACAGAGCAACGAACAAACTTGAAGTTTCTGGTACGGTTGCGGAAAACCCCGTCAGAAGCACCGGGATTGCTGCTGTGTATGGAGATGAGACGATGTCACAGGCACGTGTTTTTGAGTCGTGCAAGATAGCCCCGAGAGCGAAAGGCCCTCAACAACCACGACTGAGGTCAACGTTGAGCGCGTCAGGCAGATGGTGCGTAGCGATCGTCGGCTGACTGTTCGACTGATGTCAAATAAGCTGGGCATGGATCGGGACAGCGTTTGGAAGATTCTCACTGAAGATTTGGACATGCGGAACGTCTGCACGAAGATGGTGCCAAAACTGCTGAACGATGACCAGAAGGTTCGACGCATGCAAGTGTGCCAGAACATCCTCGAGCGTCTTGAAATCGAACCAGACTTGCTAGGGAGAGTCATCACCGGTGATGAGTCATGGATCTTCGAGTATGACCCGGACGGGACCCGTTTTGAAGACGTGGACAACATCAAAAAGTCGTGACGACGGAACTGCGGAGGATCCCGGAAGAATCCTTCCGGGAGTGCATGTAAGCGTGGCAGAAAAGAATGGAAAAGTGCATTAGACTCCAGGGTGAATAATTTGAAGGACAACACACTTAGTGTGAAATTTGGGTTCGAAATAAATCTTTTGTGACATCAGTCCTGGAACTTTTCTGACACACCTGGGATATATATATTTTTTTAAATAGGGAAAATCTGTATAATCGGTTACAGAAAATTACTCTCTGAAAACCTATATTGATTCTCGACAAAAAGTGTATGTAATTCTTATTAGACTCTTAACTCTAGGAGGTAATTAACATCTATACATATGTTAGAATAGTGAGAATAAATTAGAGAGAAATATATTCATATAAGAATTAGTCTTCCTTTTTTGTTACTCTTTTAAAGCATATTGTGTAAATTATATGTTCTAATTTACATTACCATTCCGTGTCTCAAAGTGCATTAAAAGGCATTCATTCATTGTTAACCTCAGTGTAAGTCCATGTTATATTTAATGAACGTTATGATTCCTTTCTACATGAGATTATCATTTAAGTCACCGGCTATCATTATGCCTAGATCATTGTTTCATTACCATATTGAATACGCAAATATTATGAAGAAATATTAGAGTTGATTTCCGATTAAATTATAAAAAACATTAGAGGAAATCAAATATGTCCCGTAAAACGACGCACATGTTCATATTAGATAAGGTTTTCAAAGCTACATAGTATAGATCTGACATTCGTTTGCCATTACACTTTTAATGTAAAGAAAATCTTAGTGTAACAAAAGGAAATATAAAAATACGATGATCCGATGACCTAATCAGATATTTGTAAAATCATGATGTAGCTAGTTATTTAAAATCAATTGTACTGGGTTCATTAATACATTTCATGTTCATATATACAATGCTGTTTATTTGATCAATTTTGTCAGCGGATATGCTCTATATTGCGAAGGAAGGCAATCGACTTTGATGTACTCTATGAATTATTTAATTCATAAAACTTATATTGTATATTTGAATAAAAATTAGTTGAATTTTATCAAGGTCATTTTGAGAGTTACATTCATACATTGACTGATTTTTACATGACTAAATAGTACAAATTATGTAATTCTAATATAAAATAGGAAGAACAATTAGCATATATTTCATTGTATTTTCAGTAATGTTGTTCAAACATATGTAACACTGCTGAGGAAATAATTGTTATAAGAATATGAATATTAAATGTCCATTAGGAATAATTGACGTACTATATCATTGATCAATTATATCATACCTGATGTAAATAAAATGGTCGATGACATCAAATACAACAACCGCATGCCGTCGCTCATCTGGATATAGTTACCAGACAAATGACCTATCAAGTCATGATGTGGCATCTCAGATAAATAATTCTTAATAAGGTACAGAGCAGACAATTCTAAGAGGAAGGCAAACTTGAATAAAGTGATTCCTGTTCATTATTGGCTCTTTACTTTATCGACTCCGTAAAGATGAAAGGTAAAACTAATCTCACCAGTTTTGAACACAGAACGTAAAGGGCCGTACTGATTCATTCCTAACGATATTGAAAGACAAACTTGACAATTAATACGTGAGAAGAACGAGCTAGAATCAATGTGACATTAATATTTGGTTCATACGTATGATCGTCAAGAATTATATGGTGGTTGTATCGTAAATGCAAACAAAGGAGGTACATCGGTAGCGGAAAATATTTTAGTTATTGTATTATTGAAAATATTTTCATTATTGTATCGTCATATTGAAGCATACATTATCCTCCTAGTTTACCACACAAAAATAACCCAGAGTCCAAAAATACACATTTAAGCTGATACAGCAGGTTCGTGTTTCGTGAATAATCTGCTGGTCACCGATAATATACATATAACCAGCAAATGCTGGACATATAAATATGTTATAATTCTGCAGTCAAAATAGTCGACGGCTAACCTAACGTGTACACACATATCAAATTCCGCTCCTTGTTTCTAATCACAAGTTTATTCCTATATTTCCAGCTATGAAATAACAACAACTGTAACTGGTTTGTTGGTGTTATTATTGGATATCTGCACGGAAGGTACCAAAGTTTGGGTTCGATTTCGCAGGAAATAGCTCATTTGTGTCTGTTAAACTTGCACATATGTCCTATTAATTAAAGTGTTTGTATACAGTAATGAATCTGCTAACGTTCTCATGTATTTCTTCTTCTTCTTCTTCTTCTTCTTCTTCTTCTTCTTCTTCTTCTTCTTCTTCTGCTTCTTCTGCTTCTTCTTCTTCTTAGCCCAATTATTCTTGATTGTCAAGGGAGCCGAGTCCTAGCTGGTCCCGTCAGTAGCGGCCATCTGTAACTGATCTGACTGGATTCCAAACGAGTTCATCCAAGCCGAAGGATATTATCCGACCATCTTACTTGTGGTCTACGGCAGAGTCCCCCCCCCCCCCGCTTGGTTTTGCCCATAATACCTGTTCATTGATATTTTGCTGACGCATTCTAATCGCATGCTTATAGTACCGGAAATGTGAACTCTCTCGTTGGAGAAGTAGCGGCTCTAACATCAGTGCCTTTCTGAGTTACGCAATCTAACCAGTGACGTTACTAAAAAGACACTTTGGAGGAACCCAATTTCGGCCTATTCGTTCTCGCATTCTTTGCATCATTACCCTAGATCCATGTAATGGTTGGCCCGAATTCTGAAACGAAGACGGCATCTTTAGAGTTTACGCCTACCTTTTCTTCTGATTATGGATTCTGCAGCTAGTACATTACTAAAGTAGCTCCTTCCATTGTTGTATTTAATTCAGCCGTAGCTTTGCATGATTCGTGGACATGCGGCCCCGAGATACTTGAAGCTCTCTACCTGCTTCAGTGTAATTCCCTTTACATGTAGAGTGCACTACGCAGATTTCCTTGGGTGGTCGAGTGACTCAATGTTTACAACACTGATTTTCATTACAGCTATAGAGCATGGCATCAAACATAAGAACGCGGTCATATGCCTTTTCAAGATCAACAAATAAGAATATTGCTATTGGCAATACGTCTACGATTTCTCGTAGACCTGCTGCAGTGTGTATTATTTGTCAGTTGTGCTGCGCCATCGATGAAAATCATACTCATTTTTAGCTTGCTTGGATTCGACGATCTCCCTGAATCTCGTTGCCGAACGCTTGGCATTGATGTTACCGGGGATGCTTAAGAAGGAAATCACTATACATTTGGAACAATTGCTCTTGTCTATCATTTTGAAAATTGCGATTATCACTCTCAGAGAATATCTTGTCTGTCTAGGTCTTTAACATTTCATATATAAGTCCCCGCTCCTAAGTGTATATCAGATGATGAAGTTATGATCGGATTTGGGAAATTAGTAATGTGACCTCTCCGTTTCGCACGGGTGCACCTCTCTGAATATAGAACCAAAGATAGCAGGTGTGGAGAAGGGCTTGTTATTTCGATTTCAGTGGATGGTCTGCTTGGACATTTTATTTGCTGATCTGAAGTTGCATTCCATCTTAATCTAAAAAGCCTTCTATATCTTAACCTTGGACGTCTTT
The DNA here is from genome assembly GCA_964016885.1 of Eledone cirrhosa. Taxonomy (NCBI): domain Eukaryota; kingdom Metazoa; phylum Mollusca; class Cephalopoda; order Octopoda; family Eledonidae; genus Eledone; species Eledone cirrhosa. The sequence goes on from OZ024740.1 coordinate 95,607,668, forward strand.
ACTGTCTCAGATGCGATTCTTCATGGTTGTTTGAAGAAGGACATATTTCTAAGCCAAGATGGGTAAAACTACTTCTACTATTGATTGAGCCATGGGGGTTTCCTGAAACGCGGCGCTACACCCAGCCAGTCCAAATTTGACGCTGTAAAACCTGGTGATGGGACTGACACATCTCCTTGATGGAATCGGAGTGACGCACAATGAATGCGTATCCGGAGACCCCAATGAAGATATCGAAGGGAGCAAACCTTAACAGTTGTAACCTTGAAAATCACATCCCTTAGATGTAAGGGTCAAACATTTGTGGAGGAGCCTAGAAGCTACCTATATATATATATATAGTCAGGCTTTCGTCAACAACATTCTGAAACTTCTAACATTCTCATATATTTCAATTTTCACTGATCGTTTCTGAACTCACGCTCGGTATGTATGTACATGTCTGCGCAGTGTTTTGAGGGCATTTGCATGAATTGAATAAAATGCTAAAGTCAAATGATATGTGCCTTCCGATATAACTGATCATACACACCAGCGGCAAAAAGCCATGTTGGCGGAACCTCTAAGTCCGTTACACTCATTTTGCACACTAGAATTATTTTATGTGTAGTGTAAATTCAACATTAGTATGTTCTAATTTTTTTTTTTGTTTCTATATTGCACATAAATTTATTAGGCAAACGGAATAAATAATATTCTGTTTGGATTAGCACAATGGGATTGAGGCGTTAATATATGAATACAACAACTACAAAGGAACGTTTTGGGGCCCACCTACAGCCCCGGCAGGACAGACTGGAGAAGGAGTTTCCCCGAAGACGGCAAAGGAGACGCGCTGAAAAAGCCACTCCAACTCGCGGGGCTGACACCTGCAGCTGGCCAGTTCAGCGCCTATGGTGGTGAGTAAGGCGCTAGCACCTGGGCCGAGGACACCAGACGTCTCCACTGCCAAGGGTACGACCGCAAAACTGTCGGAGAGCGACCGGTATTTCAGGAGTTTGACCCCCTCAGCCCGACGTGCAGCAGAACGTAGGTCAGTCGCCGAGTGCACCAGGTTGAGGCTGCAGAAAGTGTCGGTGCAAGTGGCATCCCAGACGCGGAGTTTCCCACCGCGGAACGGGAGGATGGTCATGCCATCTGGCCTTTTGCCGACACCTCGATCCAGCCCCACCGGCTCGAGCTGGGAAGGGAAGCCTGCAGCGTCCAAGCCTTGCTTAATGACCTCGTTGAGGGCAGCATGACATGGCGTGGAATGCGGCCGGCATTGTGGCGAACGGAAAGCGGGTGGAGGCCGAAAGAGTCCAGGGTGGAACCGCAGCGACATTGGTGTGGCTGGCAGATCCGAAGGACTAGCCTCAGGGAAACGCCGATGCGCAGACTATGGTTGTGTAGTTGCCTGCCAGTGGAGAAGGAGGGCAGGGCATGGAGCCATGCACCACTGTGGGGTTTGGGGGCCGCTCGAAAATAAGCAAGGCGGTGCCGGTCAAGCTGGTGCTTGAGTCTGTCTGAGTCCAGGCTGCACTGGAGTGCATCCTGAGAGTGTTGGGGGACTTGAATTCAACAGGGAAGAAGGAGGAATGACGTCTACTGGGCTAAGTCCCGCCTGTCCCACGTCTCACAGGCGGCCTCACTTTCTCTGAACACAGAGGGTTCTGTTGTGTTTTGAAGAACCCCGCTGCCGAGGACGCGGCCCGAGGATACCGATGAATGATACGCCGGCAAAGATAACGAGATCGGGGACGGCAGGCCAAGGCCGCCATACCTGACAGGTAAAGTGGCCTGTTACCACCCTATGTCGTCAAACCTGACGTCATATATCTCCTTGGCTGCTGCTCGGATACAAGTATCGAGGTCAGCGAGGAGAGGTGTCCGGGTGCAGCACGGAGCGCTGCGGGGTGTATAGAGGAGCTTCGGCATGGCGAAGCAGTACCTCAGCAGAAATAGAGCTGGGTGGCCGTCAATCAAGCCCAGTCGGCACGTGAGAGTCTGGAGTTGTTGAAGCCTGGACCTGATGGTGGAGCAGATGGCAGGCGGCGGGATCAGTGACCCGAGGATGAGGACATCTTCTTTGGAGGTCACCTGACCTGGCGGAGAATGAACCGCACGTCCAAGACGGAGGCTACAAAGCTCGCAGAATCGAGGCTGATATTGACCACCTCCGACGTGGCCGAGTCGACCCGGAGACGGATCCCGACAGGGCAGTAATCACTGTTCAATAAAAGCATTTAGGAAAATGAAACAAATCCATCTGACATAAATTATTTATATTATATTTTGAAGGCAAATATTTGCCTCCAAAAACCAACACAATGGGTAAATATACATTTCGCTCGTAAAATTTGCTATATGTGAAGTAAGCTTTGGCGTGTAATAGTATGTTCATAAAATATAGTGTCTTCCGTAAAATATCAAATGTGGTGATATATAACTGGTTTGCAAATTGAGATATGAATAAATAATTTTTGAAACATAGACACTGTAATTTCTTTCTGTATATTTGGAACTTTCACTTTTCTTTTTTATTAGTTTTTGTTTGGTTTTGTGTAGTCAATATTTACTAAATATAAACAATTATTTAAAGTTTCATATTCTTATCCAGACAAGAAGAAAGATGAAGAGAAGTATTCGATAATTTGTCAGTTAATAAGAGGGTGCCAATATTTATGTTTCCATACATCATTTCTTCTTTTGGAAAGTTGATTGAATTTAAAATGAATAACTAGATAAGACAACATAAATACACACATATTTAATATATAATTTATTTACAGTAGAGGTTTGCTTAGTCAATATATTGATTTCACGATTTACTTTGATGCATGTATTATTTATTTTGCCCACATTGATATTTTAATTTAATTCAACTTAGTGTAGCATGAAGCCTGTTATATATATTTCCAAGGTATGGTCATTTATTTATCTGAATCTATTAGATGAAATAGATGAGAAAATTAGTAGAACCAATTTTGTTAATTATCATTTCTTCATGTGTTACACATGCAATGAATAACATAAAGCTGACTGAGTATCACTCTCTGTCTCTTTATATATATATATATATATATATATATATATATATATACTTATATAAAGAGACATAGAGAGATACTCAGGAGATTCCAACCAGAATGGTTGCATTTTTTAAGGCTATGTCAATATTTATTTATAAAACTAACGTATATTATATTTTATCTAATGAAAGCGCACCATAGTTTGCTCTGGTGGCCCGTGAAATATGTATAATGAAATAAATATGGTTTTATAAATATAGTTTCCATTTGTTAATATATTGTATACATATATATATATATATATATATATATATGTGTGTGTGCGCGCGTGTGTGTGTGTGTGTGTATCTGTGTGTGTATGTGTGTGTTCTGTAGAGATTGTTGTATAGGAGAAAGCTCTCAACATTCGTGGCCTGTAGTTACGATGGAGATTCAGTATAATAATAACATTAATAAAGATGCTGATGTTACATAAAGCATGTATTCATTATAATTATTTCATAGGTTCTCCCATGCAATCAATATATATTTCATGCCATTGTGTTGTAATAAGAACTCTATCCTTAGATGAAATTCTATTTTGTGATATGCCACCGGCAGGAAAAACACACGTCATTTTGCTCAGGTGTCAAGCAGACATGATTTCCTGAAAGGGTCTCCTGGCTATCGTGTTTACTGGAGTAAAGTGCTATTCACGTGGATATTAGCGAAATCAGGGTTAACGCTTCCCCCCGGAATTGGAGTCGTAGATCAGTAAAGGTCTGTTGTGCTGATCTGTATCAAACGACAGTCTATACGTAGGCATAATCAAGTAGCTAGTGGAAGCAATAACATAAACTCTGAGGGAGGGTGAGGTTTATATTTTGTTGACAGCCACATTCAAGAGAAGAGTTGCTGTGACAACAACAGCAACAGCAACAGCAACGCTAACAACAGCAAACACCGACGAACGTCTCCTACACTGGCCGTTATAGTCGTAGTGATAGTGATACCCAGCCAAATGTATGCATTAATTTAGGCAAATCCTTTTACAAAAAGCAGTCTGGAAGTCTAACTAACGATTCTGTATGTTAACACACAAGAGTATGAGATATTCGTTTTCTTTAAATGATCTTTCATTTTGCTGAGTTTCACTTCATAGTTGATGACCACTCAGTCATCATCACATTATATATTTTCTAAAATTATTTTTTAAGAAATGTTACGAATGGTATTAAAATTGACAACAGTAATTTGGGGAGATGTATATTTTCGTAATTGATTGGATGCGCTTTAATGAAGAGGGGACAACACATCTTTCCTAATTTCTCCATCGGGTCAACTCATGTAAATATCATTATATTTTAAAATACATGATCACCGAGTTTGATGTCATGAATAGGAAATATATAGAGTACTTTCCCAAGAGAATGTTCTACGTAAATCTTTGATTAATGCTTTGGTTTTTAAATGTTTATTTCGCTGCATTTTGTTAACGTACATACTAAAACACAATGCGATTAAATTTGCGAAGTGAGCTTGATATAAACGTCTAAGATGTAATTTAGTCATGTCTAAAATGCTTAAATAATATCATTTAGCATCATCTGAAAGTGTCGGCAATCCAAGAAGATGTCAGAATCTGCATATAATTGAGTGTTTTTGTTGTGTTTACCTTTTTCACATAATATATAGGTCTATGTTGTGAACATATCCCGTGATCTGGTATGATTGCTATTTAAATGTCGAATTTCTACAATATTTCTTATCCACTTTTCTTGGTTATATCTATATCAATTATTAACCAGTTATTGCACGTGTCCTCTGAAAGTGTACATCTAGTTCATGTATGTTCAAATTATAATCATTGCATGAAGCATATTTTCATTATCCAATACATTTTAGTATAAATTCCTACATGGTCCCCAGATATATTGTCAACAACTTTCATTTAGTGGAAGGCTGGATTCCAATGCTAACGTAAAATAATGAATTATCTCATAATATCTGAGATAACTGGAATGCTACTTCTCAAGCTGCGGCCTTTAATTATATTTAAGCTATCAGTTCTAGTGGATTAGCTTCATATAATGGCAAATAGACTGAATGGTTGGAATAAGGATACCAGATTTTTCTTCACAATGCTTCACTTAATGTGTTGCCTTTGGGAAATCGACTGATGCTACACGTGCTAGAATAATAATTTCTTATCATGGAGAAAGAGATATTTTCTTTCTGAAAGAGAAGATACCAATTTCTGCAGTCGTTTAGCTGTGAAGGATCCGTTATTCCGTTGCTTTTTGCAAGTAATTAATTCAACAATTCATGTGCGCATTAAAAACAGCATGGCTATAAAATCTACTCTATATGTTTCAATTTTAATGTCAATTCTACTGTGCATTATTTAGGTCAAGGAGGTATAACAGTGTCCGTACATTAAGAATATAATCTGACACTGTAATCGACATTCACATAATCAAAAATATTCAGAGTAAGCCAGAATGACGATAACAATTTCATTTTCATTAATTGTGTAGAAGACCCAGAATAATAATCGCAAGTGTGCTTAAATGGAAACAAAACTAAACAAATAAACTAAAGTGTATTTATATGTATATAAATATATATATAAATATATATATATATATATATATATATATATATATATATATATATATATATATATATATATATATAGTTAGGGAAGCAGGAAAATGCTTATTGTCACCAAGTTCGTGGTTAAGAAAGCCAGTTTCATGGACGGTTTCAACGTACGGTTAGGAGTAACTCCACAAGTTTGTAAGAATTCCGTTCAATCTTGGAGTATAAAGTATAAAAGAGAAAACACAGATAAGCATTAAGAAAATGATTTTATCCAGGTATTTACGCCTATTTCATTGGTAAGTGCAACCTTATATTGCTATACTGCAAATAGCAGCCACTCAATGATAATTTTTGTTCACGTCCAAATTTTCAAAATAATGAGTAAGTTACTCTTAAAAAAGTTCTTAATATATAGAGAAAAACATTTTTTAAAATTGTATTTACTAGTATAGAGAGAGAGGAAGAGGAATTAGAAAGTGGGGACAAACAGTATAGTATAGAGAGATAGAAAGGGGGATGAGAGTTAGGAAGTAGAGTGATACACTTTTAGAGGTGGAAGGATTCATTGATCACTTTTGATACGTAGACTTCATTTCGTCGATTTAGATTGTAGTGTGTTAAAGAGAATTAAATTGTTTATAGGGCGAGGGATGGAGAGAAAGAGAGGGGAGATATAGAGAGATAAATATATATATATAAACATAAAAATAAAAATAAGGAAGGGGGGCAGAAAGAAGAAGAGAAAATATAGCCAAAAAGGGGAGAGAAGAAAGGAAGAAAACGAAAAGAAATAGAAAAGGAATGAAGGAGAATGGAGGGATATAAGTATTGTTTTTTGTGGGTAATTGAAGGGGTTAGATACAATGAGAGGGTATAAAGTCTAAGTATATGCAGTTTGTCAGGTGGTAGTAAGAGGTTAACGGTTCGATTTGCACTTGTAGTGCGAAAACATTTCAAGCCCGTTGTTATACACACTGTTACGCAATGAAACATTCCCAACATCATTATGTAACTACCCTTGCGGTGGATTGGAATTATCGGTAGAGGGTCGGACGCCATGCTTTGACGCATAGAGTTAGGCCCTTTCAATTCTGAGTTCAAATCGCGCCGTGGCTAACTTCGCCTTTCATCCTTACGATGTCGATACAATAAAGTACCAGTAATACACTGTTGGATTGCTGGCCTTGTGCCAAAAGTAGAAACAGTTATGTAACTACCCTTGCAAACAAGACCTGGCAACTGA
>OZ024740.1:95619504-95689504 GCA_964016885.1 Eledone cirrhosa
TAAAATCCCCACCTGAGTGATTATACCACGAACGCCATCCGCAGGGCCATACGGACGGAGGGACTTGACATACATTTGGCCCACACAGGACCTTCGCTGCGAAGATGCCTCTCCAACAACCCGACGAGTCAGATGGGACGTGTTCCCTCAGCAACTGCCCGATACGGGGGGCAGATTGCCTACGCACCTATGTCGTATATAAGATTCAATGCGATAAATGTAACAAGTTTTACATGGGTAGCACCATCCGACCCCTACATGTTCGTATCAAGGAACATATCAACACCAACGCATCTTCCTTCCGTAAACACATCCTTAAATGCGGAAACCCACAGGGTAGACCCTTGGTCACAGTCCTAGCGACTGAACGCAGCATCGGATCCTTAAGGATAAAGGAAGCACTTGTTATTAAGAACCACAGACCCCCACTTAACAACCGGGCTGAGAGAAATGAGCTGACATGGCTAACTTAACCATAGTGACCATTCACAGCCTACGGCCTGCTATCTTCACACACACGCACGTATATGCATACCCATACGCACACACACACACATCTATATTTATACACGCACACATGTTTTTACAACCTACCACCTTTCACACCCTTTGATTTCCAGCTTCTACAGCCCACTATCTTTCACACACACACGCACTCACACATATACACACATAGTTACACACACATGTATACCCATACGCTTACACACACATATCTATATTTATACACGCACACATGTTTTACAACCTACCACCTTTCACACCCTTTGATTTCTAGCTTCTACAGCCCACTATCTTTCACACACACACACACTCACACTTATACACACTTACACTTATACACACACAGTTACACACACATATATATTTACACACACATATTTTACGGCTTTCACAAGCTAGCGCACCCTCTTGATTTAACCCATTTGGTCAGTAGCTTTTGCTACAGCCTATCACGCGCACGCGCATTCTTTCCCTCGCTTAAATTTTAAATAATGTTCTCCCCATAACGGCATTCCTGTCTTAACGACATCACAACTTTCTCCGCTTGGCCTGTCCCCCCCCCCCTTTTGGAACTTTCCCCCGTTGATGGGCGTGAGCCCGAAATATTAGGATTAAATCTCCACTACGGTAACCCTTCTACCTTTGTTTTGTTTTCATCTTTGTCTCTCTCAATTTTCACTTTCTCCTGTTTCTCCTATCTATCATTCACTTCCTACCTCGAGATTTCCCTCTGCATTGTTGTGGATTTCTTAACTACGTATTTTACACATTTCACAATGCTTCAAGCAAACTTTAACACCCTCATATATATATATATATATTTATATATATATATTTATGTATATATATATATATATATATATTTATGTATATATATATATATATATTTATATATATATATATATATATATATATATTGGCAACATGACCCTCCCAAAGTATAACAATATATTTATATATATATATTTATAAATATATAAACAATTAAGTTAAAGTGTACATCTACATATGTATACGGAAGTACTAGTATGCATATAAATACACACATGTATACATATGTACATGTACTGAGTTTTTCACTAGACACTTTACAGTGAGTGTCCAGCTAGTCTGTATGTAACCAAACAGACGAACCGGGTTTTAGAGTAATACGAGTTTTCAAGGAAACACACTTCCTCGATTCTCCAGAGAGCCAGACAGGAATATTGGACTAGTTTCGATGTTATTACATCTCATCAGCAATATAAACCCATCTTCCGGCTTCTCTAGAGAATTGTAAAAGCACATATCGTTATATGCTTTTTCTATGAAAATTAGTAGTGGGCAGACTAAGTTGCATAGAACGTGAGTCATTGTACGCACCGGTTCAGCGGAAACGACAAAAACAAATAACGAAACGAAATTAAATTTCGTTTCGCTTCTAACTCACTTTTGTATGACTGACGCTTAAACAATTAAGTTACAGTGTACATCTACATATGTATACGGAAGTACTAGTATGCATATAAATACACACATGTATACATATGTACATGTACTGAGTTTTTCACTAGACACTTTACAGTGAGTGTTCAGCTAGTCTGTATGTAACCAAACAGACGAACCGGGTTTTAGAGTCATACGAGTTTTCAGGGAAACAGACTTCCTCTATTCTCCAGAGAGCCAGACAGGAATATTGGACTAGTTTCGATGTTATTACATCTCATCAGCAATATATACCCATCTTCCGGCTTCTCTAGAGAATTGTAAAAGCACATATCGTTATATGCTTTTTTCTATGAAAATTAGTAGTGGGCAGACTAGTTTGCTTAGAACTTGAGTCATTGTACGCACCGGTTCAGCGGAAACGATAAAAACAAATAACGAAACGAAATTAAATTTCATTTCGCTTCTAACTCACTTTTGTATGACTGACGCTTAAACAATTAAGTTAAAGTGTACATCTACATATGTATACGGAAGTACTAGTATGCATATAAATACACACATGTATACATATGTACATGTACTGAGTTTTTCACTAGACACTTTACAGTGAGTGTCCAGCTAGTCTGTATGTAACCAAACAGAAGAACCGGGTTTTAGAGTCATACGAGTTTTCAAGGAAACACACTTCCTCTATTCTCCAGAGAGCCAGACAGGAATATTGGACTAGTTTCGATGTTATTACATCTCATCAGCAATATAAACCCATCTTCCGGCTTCTCTAGAGAATTGTAAAAGCAAATATCGTTATATGCTTTTTCTATGAAAATTAGTAGTGGGCAGACTAATTTGCATAGAACGTGAGTCATTGTACGCACCAGTTCAGCGGAAACGATAAAAACAAATAACGAAACGAAATTAAATTTCGTTTCGCTTCTAACTCACTTTTGTATGACTGACGCTTAAACAATTAAGTTAAAGTGTACATCTACATATGTATACGGAAGTACTAGTATGCATATAAATACACACATGTATACAAATGTACATGTACTGAGTTTTTCACTAGACACTTTACAGTGAGTGTCCAGCTAGTCTGTATGTAACCAAACAGACGAACCGGGTTTTAGAGTCATACGAGTTTTCAAGGAAACAGACTTCCTCTATTCTCCAGAGAGCCAGACAGGAATATTGGACTAGTTTCGATGTTATTACATCTCATCAGCAATATAAACCCATCTTCCGGCTTCTCTAGAGAATTGTAAAAGCACATATCGTTATATGCTTTTTCTATGAAAATTAGTAGTGGGCAGACTAATTTGCATAGAACGTGAGTCATTGTACGCACCGGTTCAGCGTAAACGATAAAAACAAATAACGAAACGAAATTAAATTTCGTTTCGCTTCTAACTCACTTTTGTATGACTGACGCTTAAACAATTAAGTTACAGTGTACATCTACATATGTATACGGAAGTACTAGTATGCATATAAATACACACATGTATACATATGTACATGTACTGAGTTTTTCACTAGACACTTTACAGTGAGTGTTCAGCTAGTCTGTATGTAACCAAACAGACGAACCGGGTTTTAGAGTCATACGAGTTTTCAAGGAAACACACTTCCTCGATTCTCCAGAGAGCCAGACAGGAATATTGGACTAGTTTCGATGTTATTACATCTCATCAGCAATATATACCCATCTTCCGGCTTCTCTAGAGAATTGTAAAAGCAAATATCGTTATATGCTTTTTCTATGAAAATTAGTAGTGGGCAGACTAATTTGCATAGAACGTGAGTCATTGTACGCACCAGTTCAGCGGAAACGATAAAAACAAATAACGAAACGAAATTAAATTTCGTTTCGCTTCTAACTCACTTTTGTATGACTGACGCTTAAACAATTAAGTTAAAGTGTACATCTATATATGTATACGGAAGTACTAGTATAAATATAAATACACACATGTATACATATGTACATGTACTGAGTTTTTCACTAGACACTTTACAGTGAGTGTCCAGCTAGTCTGTATGTAACCAAACAGACGAACCGGGTTTTAGAGTCATACGAGTTTTCAAGGAAACACACTTCCTCTATTTCCAGAGAGCCAGACAGGAATATTGGACTAGTTTCGATGTTATTACATCTCATCAGCAATATTTAGCCATCTTCCGGCTTCTCTAGAGAATTGTAAAAGCACATATCGTTATATGCTTTTTCTATGAAAATTAGTAGAGGGCAGACTAATTTGCTTAGAACGTGAGTCATTGTACGCACCGGTTCAGCGGAAACGATAAAAACAAATAACGAAACGAAATTAGATTTCGTTTCGCTTCTAACTCACTTTTGTATGACTGACGCTTAAACAATTAAGTTAAAGTGTACATCTACATATGTATACGGAAGTACTAGTATGCATATAAATACACACATGTATACATATGTACATGTACTGAGTTTTTCACTAGACACTTTACAGTGAGTGTCCAGCTAATCTGTATGTAACCAAACAGACGAACCGGGTTTTAGAGTCATACGAGTTTTCAAGGAAACAGACTTCCTCTATTCTCCAGAGAGCCAGACAGGAATATTGGACTAGTTTCGATGTTATTACATCTCATCCGCAATATATACCCATCTTCCGGCTTCTCTAGAGAATTGTAAAAGCACATATCGTTATATGCTTTTTCTATGAAAATTAGTAGTGGGCAGACTAATTTGCATAGAACGTGAGTCATTGTACGCACCGGTTCAGCGGAAACAATAAAAGCAAATAACGAAACGAAATTAAATTTCGTTTCGCTTCTAACTCACTTTTGTATGACTGACGCTTAAACAATTAAGTTACAGTGTACATCTACATATGTATACGGAAGTACTAGTATGCATATAAATACACACATGTATACATATGTACATGTACTGAGTTTTTCACTAGACACTTTACAGTGAGTGTTCAGCTAGTCTGTATGTAACCAAACAGACGAACCGGGTTTTAGAGTCATACGAGTTTTCAAGGAAACAGACTTCCTCTATTCTCCAGAGAGCCAGACAGGAATATTGGACTAGTTTCGATGTTATTACATCTCATCAGCAATATATACCCATCTTCCGGCTTCTCTAGAGAATTGTAAAAGCACATATCGTTATATGCTTTTTTCTATGAAAATTAGTAGTGGGCAGACTAGTTTGCTTAGAACTTGAGTCATTGTACGCACCGGTTCAGCGGAAACGATAAAAACAAATAACGAAACGAAATTAAATTTCGTTTCGCTTCTAACTCACTTTTGTATGACTGACGCTTAAACAATTAAGTTACAGTGTACATCTACATATGTATACGGAAGTACTAGTATGCATATAAATACACACATGTATACATATGTACATGTACTGAGTTTTTCACTAGACACTTTAGAGTGAGTGTTCAGCTAGTCTGTATGTAACCAAACAGACGAACCGGGTTTTAGAGTCATACGAGTTTTCAAGGAAACAGACTTCCTCTATTCTCCAGAGAGCCAGACAGGAATATTGGACTAGTTTCGATGTTATTACATCTCATCAGCAATATATACCCATCTTCCGGCTTCTCTAGAGAATTGTAAAAGCACATATCGTTATATGCTTTTTTCTATGAAAATTAGTAGTGGGCAGACTAGTTTGCTTAGAACTTGAGTCATTGTACGCACCGGTTCAGCGGAAACGATAAAAACAAATAACGAAACGAAATTAAATTTCGTTTCGCTTCTAACTCACTTTAGTATGACTGACGCTTAAACAATTAAGTTACAGTGTACATCTACATATGTATACGGAACTACTAGTATGCATATAAATACACACATGTATACATATGTACATGTACTGAGTTTTTCACTAGACACTTTACAGTGAGTGTCCAGCTAGTCTGTATGTAACCAAACAGAAGAACCGGGTTTTAGAGTCATACGAGTTTTCAAGGAAACACACTTCCTCTATTCTCCAGAGAGCCAGACAGGAATATTGGACTAGTTTCGATGTTATTACATCTCATCAGCAATATAAACCCATCTTCCGGCTTCTCTAGAGAATTGTAAAAGCAAATATCGTTATATGCTTTTTCTATGAAAATTAGTAGTGGGCAGACTAATTTGCATAGAACGTGAGTCATTGTACGCACCAGTTCAGCGGAAACGATAAAAACAAATAACGAAACGAAATTAAATTTCGTTTCGCTTCTAACTCACTTTTGTATGACTGACGCTTAAACAATTAAGTTAAAGTGTACATCTACATATGTATACGGAAGTACTAGTATGCATATAAATACACACATGTATACAAATGTACATGTACTGAGTTTTTCACTAGACACTTTACAGTGAGTGTCCAGCTAGTCTGTATGTAACCAAACAGACGAACCGGGTTTTAGAGTCATACGAGTTTTCAAGGAAACAGACTTCCTCTATTCTCCAGAGAGCCAGACAGGAATATTGGACTAGTTTCGATGTTATTACATCTCATCAGCAATATAAACCCATCTTCCGGCTTCTCTAGAGAATTGTAAAAGCACATATCGTTATATGCTTTTTCTATGAAAATTAGTAGTGGGCAGACTAATTTGCATAGAACGTGAGTCATTGTACGCACCGGTTCAGCGTAAACGATAAAAACAAATAACGAAACGAAATTAAATTTCGTTTCGCTTCTAACTCACTTTTGTATGACTGACGCTTAAACAATTAAGTTACAGTGTACATCTACATATGTATACGGAAGTACTAGTATGCATATAAATACACACATGTATACATATGTACATGTACTGAGTTTTTCACTAGACACTTTACAGTGAGTGTTCAGCTAGTCTGTATGTAACCAAACAGACGAACCGGGTTTTAGAGTCATACGAGTTTTCAAGGAAACACACTTCCTCGATTCTCCAGAGAGCCAGACAGGAATATTGGACTAGTTTCGATGTTATTACATCTCATCAGCAATATATACCCATCTTCCGGCTTCTCTAGAGAATTGTAAAAGCAAATATCGTTATATGCTTTTTCTATGAAAATTAGTAGTGGGCAGACTAATTTGCATAGAACGTGAGTCATTGTACGCACCAGTTCAGCGGAAACGATAAAAACAAATAACGAAACGAAATTAAATTTCGTTTCGCTTCTAACTCACTTTTGTATGACTGACGCTTAAACAATTAAGTTAAAGTGTACATCTATATATGTATACGGAAGTACTAGTATAAATATAAATACACACATGTATACATATGTACATGTACTGAGTTTTTCACTAGACACTTTACAGTGAGTGTCCAGCTAGTCTGTATGTAACCAAACAGACGAACCGGGTTTTAGAGTCATACGAGTTTTCAAGGAAACACACTTCCTCTATTTCCAGAGAGCCAGACAGGAATATTGGACTAGTTTCGATGTTATTACATCTCATCAGCAATATTTAGCCATCTTCCGGCTTCTCTAGAGAATTGTAAAAGCACATATCGTTATATGCTTTTTCTATGAAAATTAGTAGAGGGCAGACTAATTTGCTTAGAACGTGAGTCATTGTACGCACCGGTTCAGCGGAAACGATAAAAACAAATAACGAAACGAAATTAGATTTCGTTTCGCTTCTAACTCACTTTTGTATGACTGACGCTTAAACAATTAAGTTAAAGTGTACATCTACATATGTATACGGAAGTACTAGTATGCATATAAATACACACATGTATACATATGTACATGTACTGAGTTTTTCACTAGACACTTTACAGTGAGTGTCCAGCTAATCTGTATGTAACCAAACAGACGAACCGGGTTTTAGAGTCATACGAGTTTTCAAGGAAACAGACTTCCTCTATTCTCCAGAGAGCCAGACAGGAATATTGGACTAGTTTCGATGTTATTACATCTCATCCGCAATATATACCCATCTTCCGGCTTCTCTAGAGAATTGTAAAAGCACATATCGTTATATGCTTTTTCTATGAAAATTAGTAGTGGGCAGACTAATTTGCATAGAACGTGAGTCATTGTACGCACCGGTTCAGCGGAAACAATAAAAGCAAATAACGAAACGAAATTAAATTTCGTTTCGCTTCTAACTCACTTTTGTATGACTGACGCTTAAACAATTAAGTTACAGTGTACATCTACATATGTATACGGAAGTACTAGTATGCATATAAATACACACATGTATACATATGTACATGTACTGAGTTTTTCACTAGACACTTTACAGTGAGTGTTCAGCTAGTCTGTATGTAACCAAACAGACGAACCGGGTTTTAGAGTCATACGAGTTTTCAAGGAAACAGACTTCCTCTATTCTCCAGAGAGCCAGACAGGAATATTGGACTAGTTTCGATGTTATTACATCTCATCAGCAATATATACCCATCTTCCGGCTTCTCTAGAGAATTGTAAAAGCACATATCGTTATATGCTTTTTTCTATGAAAATTAGTAGTGGGCAGACTAGTTTGCTTAGAACTTGAGTCATTGTACGCACCGGTTCAGCGGAAACGATAAAAACAAATAACGAAACGAAATTAAATTTCGTTTCGCTTCTAACTCACTTTTGTATGACTGACGCTTAAACAATTAAGTTACAGTGTACATCTACATATGTATACGGAAGTACTAGTATGCATATAAATACACACATGTATACATATGTACATGTACTGAGTTTTTCACTAGACACTTTAGAGTGAGTGTTCAGCTAGTCTGTATGTAACCAAACAGACGAACCGGGTTTTAGAGTCATACGAGTTTTCAAGGAAACAGACTTCCTCTATTCTCCAGAGAGCCAGACAGGAATATTGGACTAGTTTCGATGTTATTACATCTCATCAGCAATATATACCCATCTTCCGGCTTCTCTAGAGAATTGTAAAAGCACATATCGTTATATGCTTTTTTCTATGAAAATTAGTAGTGGGCAGACTAGTTTGCTTAGAACTTGAGTCATTGTACGCACCGGTTCAGCGGAAACGATAAAAACAAATAACGAAACGAAATTAAATTTCGTTTCGCTTCTAACTCACTTTAGTATGACTGACGCTTAAACAATTAAGTTACAGTGTACATCTACATATGTATACGGAACTACTAGTATGCATATAAATACACACATGTATACATATGTACATGTACTGAGTTTTTCACTAGACACTTTACAGTGAGTGTTCAGCTAGTCTGTATGTAACCAAACAGACGAACAGGGTTTTAGAGTCATACGAGTTTTCAAGGAAACAGACTTCCTCTATTCTCCAGAGAGCCAGACAGGAATATTGGACTAGTTTCGATGTTATTACATCTCATCAGCAATATATACCCATCTTCCGGCTTCTCTAGAGAATTGTAAAAGCACATATCGTTATATGCTTTTTTCTATGAAAATTAGTAGTGGGCAGACTAGTTTGCTTAGAACTTGAGTCATTGTACGCACCGGTTCAGCGGAAACGATAAAAACAAATAACGAAACGAAATTAAATTTCGTTTCGCTTCTAACTCACTTTTGTATGACTGACGCTTAAACAATTAAGTTACAGTGTACATCTACATATGTATACGGAAGTACTAGTATGCATATAAATACACACATGTATACATATGTACATGTACTAAGTTTTTCACTAGACACTTTACAGTGAGTGTTCAGCTAGTCTGTATGTAACCAAACAGACGAACCGGGTTTTAGAGTCATGCGAGTTTTCAAGGAAACAGACTTCCTCTATTCTCCAGAGAGCCAGACAGGAATATTGGACTAGTTTCGATGTTATTACATCTCATCAGCAATATATACCCATCTTCCGGCTTCTCTAGAGAATTGTAAAAGCACATATCGTTATATGCTTTTTTCTATGAAAATTAGTAGTGGGCAGACTAGTTTGCTTAGAACTTGAGTCATTGTACGCACCGGTTCAGCGGAAACGATAAAAACAAATAACGAAACGAAATTAAATTTCGTTTCGCTTCTAACTCACTTTTGTATGACTGACGCTTAAACAATTAAGTTAAAGTGTACATCTACATATGTATACGGAAGTACTAGTATGCATATAAATACACACATGTATACATATGTACATGTACTGAGTTTTTCACTAGACACTTTACAGTGAGTGTCCAGCTAGTCTGTATGTAACCAAACAGACGAACCGGGTTTTAGAGTCATACGAGTTTTCAAGGAAACAGACTTCCTCTATTCTTCAGAGAGCCAGACAGGAATATTGGACTAGTTTCGATGTTATTACATCTCATCAGCAATATAAACCCATCTTCCGGCTTCTCTAGAGAATTGTAAAAGCAAATATCGTTATATGCTTTTTCTATGAAAATTAGTAGTGGGCAGACTAATTTGCATAGAACGTGAGTCATTGTACTCACCAGTTCAGCGGAAACGATAAAAACAAATAACGAAACGAAATTAAATTTCGTTTCGCTTCTAACTCACTTTTGTATGACTGACGCTTAAACAATTAAGTTAAAGTGTACATCTATATATGTATACGGAAGTACTAGTATGCATATAAATACACACATGTAGACATATGTACATGTACTGAGTTTTTCACTAGACACTTTACAGTGAGTGTCCAGCTAGTCTGTATGTAACCAAACAGACGAACCGGGTTTTAGAGTCATACGAGTTTTCAAGGAAACAGACTTCCTCTATTCTCCAGAGAGCCAGACAGGAATATTGGACTAGTTTCGATGTTATTACATCTCATCAGCAATATAAACCCATCTTCCGGCTTCTCTAGAGAATTGTAAAAGCACATATCGTTATATGCTTTTTCTATGAAAATTAGTAGTGGGCAGACTAATTTGCATAGAACGTGAGTCATTGTACGCACCGGTTCAGCGGAAACGATAAAAACAAATAACGAAACGAAATTAAATTTCGTTTCGCTTCTAACTCACTTTTGTATGACTGACGCTTAAACAATTAAGTTAAAGTGTACATCTACATATGTATACGGAAGTACTAGTATGCATATAAATACACACATGTATACATATGTACATGTACTGAGTTTTTCACTAGACACTTTACAGTGAGTGTCCAGCTAGTCTGTATGTAACCAAACAGACGAACCGGGTTTTAGAGTCATACGAGTTTTCAAGGAAACAGACTTCCTCTATTCTCCAGAGAGCCAGACAGGAATATTGGACTAGTTTCGATGTTATTACATCTCATCAGCAATATAAACCCATCTTCCGGCTTCTCTAGAGAATTGTAAAAGCAAATATCGTTATATGCTTTTTCTATGAAAATTAGTAGTGGGCAGACTAATTTGCATAGAACGTGAGTCATTGTACGCACCAGTTCAGCGGAAACGATAAAAACAAATAACGAAACGAAATTAAATTTCGTTTCGCTTCTAACTCACTTTTGTATGACTGACGCTTAAACAATTAAGTTAAAGTGTACATCTATATATGTATACGGAAGTACTAGTATAAATATAAACACACACATGTATACATATGTACATGTACTGAGTTTTTCACTAGACACTTTACAGTGAGTGTCCAGCTAGTCTGTATGTAACCAAACAGACGAACCGGGTTTTAGAGTCATACGAGTTTTCAAGGAAACAGACTTCCTCTATGCTCCAGAGAGCCAGACAGGAATATTGGACTAGTTTCGATGATATTACATCTCATCAGCAATATTTAGCCATCTTCCGGCTTCTCTAGAGAATTGTAAAAGCACATATCGTTATATGCTTTTTCTATGAAAATTAGTAGAGGGCAGACTAATTTGCTTAGAACGTGAGTCATTGTACGCACCGGTTCAGCGGAAACGATAAAAACAAATAACGAAACGAAATTAGATTTCGTTTCGCTTCTAACTCACTTTTGTATGACTGACGCTTAAACAATTAAGTTAAAGTGTACATCTACATATGTATACGGAAGTACTAGTATGCATATAAATACACACATGTATACATATGTACATGTACTGAGTTTTTCACTAGACACTTTACAGTGAGTGTTCAGCTAGTCTGTATGTAACCAAACAGACGAACCGGGTTTTAGAGTCATACGAGTTTTCAAGGAAACAGACTTCCTCTATTCTCCAGAGAGCCAGACAGGAATATTGGACTAGTTTCGATGTTATTACATCTCATCAGCAATATAAACCCATCTTCCCGCTT
Source organism: Eledone cirrhosa (assembly GCA_964016885.1). Lineage (NCBI taxonomy): Eukaryota > Metazoa > Mollusca > Cephalopoda > Octopoda > Eledonidae > Eledone > Eledone cirrhosa. The sequence goes on from OZ024740.1 coordinate 95,631,617, forward strand.
CTCTAGAGAATTGTAAAAGCAAATATCGTTATATGCTTTTTCTATGAAAATTAGTAGTGGGCAGACTAATTTGCATAGAACGTGAGTCATTGTACGCACCAGTTCAGCGGAAACGATAAAAACAAATAACGAAACGAAATTAAATTTCGTTTCGCTTCTAACTCACTTTTGTATGACTGACGCTTAAACAATTAAGTTAAAGTGTACATCTACATATGTATACGGAAGTACTAGTATGCATATAAATACACACATGTATACATATGTACATGTACTGAGTTTTTCACTAGACACTTTACAGTGAGTGTCCAGCTAGTCTGTATGTAACCAAACAGACGAACCGGGTTTTAGAGTGATACGAGTTTTCAAGGAAACAGACTTCCTCTATTCTCCAGAGAGCCAGACGGGAATATTGGACTAGTTTCGATGTTATTACATCTCATCAGCAATATAAACCCATCTTCCGGCTTCTCTAGAGAATTGTAAAAGCACATATCGTTATATGCTTTTTCTATAAAAATTAGTAGTGGGCAGACTAGTTTGCTTAGAACTTGAGTCATTGTACGCACCGGTTCAGCGGAAACGATAAAAACAAATAACGAAACGAAATTAAATTTCGTTTCGCTTCTAACTCACTTTTGTATGACTGACGCTTAAACAATTAAGTTACAGTGTACATCTACATATGTATACGGAAGTACTAGTATGCATATAAATACACACATGTATACATATGTACATGTACTGAGTTTTTCACTAGACACTTTACAGTGAGTGTTCAGCTAGTCTGTATGTAACCAAACAGACGAACCGGGTTTTAGAGTCATACGAGTTTTCAAGGAAACAGACTTCCTCTATTCTCCAGAGAGCCAGACAGGAATATTGGACTAGTTTCGATGTTATTACATCTCATCAGCATTATATACCCATCTTCCGGCTTCTCTAGAGAATTGTAAAAGCACATATCGTTATATGCTTTTTTCTATGAAAATTAGTAGTGGGCAGACTAGTTTGCTTAGAACTTGAGTCATTGTACGCACCGGTTCAGCGGAAACGATAAAAACAAATAACGAAACGAAATTAAATTTCGTTTCGCTTCTAACTCACTTTAGTATGACTGACGCTTAAACAATTAAGTTACAGTGTACATCTACATATGTATACGGAACTACTAGTATGCATATAAATACACACATGTATACATATGTACATGTACTGAGTTTTTCACTAGACACTTTACAGTGAGTGTTCAGCTAGTCTGTATGTAACCAAACAGACGAACAGGGTTTTAGAGTCATACGAGTTTTCAAGGAAACAGACTTCCTCTATTCTCCAGAGAGCCAGACAGGAATATTGGACTAGTTTCGATGTTATTACATCTCATCAGCAATATATACCCATCTTCCGGCTTCTCTAGAGAATTGTAAAAGCACATATCGTTATATGCTTTTTTCTATGAAAATTAGTAGTGGGCAGACTAGTTTGCTTAGAACTTGAGTCATTGTACGCACCGGTTCAGCGGAAACGATAAAAACAAATAACGAAACGAAATTAAATTTCGTTTCGCTTCTAACTCACTTTTGTATGACTGACGCTTAAACAATTAAGTTACAGTGTACATCTACATATGTATACGGAAGTACTAGTATGCATATAAATACACACATGTATACATATGTACATGTACTGAGTTTTTCACTAGACACTTTACAGTGAGTGTTCAGCTAGTCTGTATGTAACCAAACAGACGAACCGGGTTTTAGAGTCATGCGAGTTTTCAAGGAAACAGACTTCCTCTATTCTCCAGAGAGCCAGACAGGAATATTGGACTAGTTTCGATGTTATTACATCTCATCAGCAATATATACCCATCTTCCGGCTTCTCTAGAGAATTGTAAAAGCACATATCGTTATATGCTTTTTTCTATGAAAATTAGTAGTGGGCAGACTAGTTTGCTTAGAACTTGAGTCATTGTACGCACCGGTTCAGCGGAAACGATAAAAACAAATAACGAAACGAAATTAAATTTCGTTTCGCTTCTAACTCACTTTTGTATGACTGACGCTTAAACAATTAAGTTAAAGTGTACATCTACATATGTATACGGAAGTACTAGTATGCATATAAATACACACATGTATACATATGTACATGTACTGAGTTTTTCACTAGACACTTTACAGTGAGTGTCCAGCTAGTCTGTATGTAACCAAACAGACGAACCGGGTTTTAGAGTCATACGAGTTTTCAAGGAAACAGACTTCCTCTATTCTCCAGAGAGCCAGACAGGAATATTGGACTAGTTTCGATGTTATTACATCTCATCAGCAATATAAACCCATCTTCCGGCTTCTCTAGAGAATTGTAAAAGCAAATATCGTTATATGCTTTTTCTATGAAAATTAGTAGTGGGCAGACTAATTTGCATAGAACGTGAGTCATTGTACGCACCAGTTCAGCGGAAACGATAAAAACAAATAACGAAACGAAATTAAATTTCGTTTCGCTTCTAACTCACTTTTGTATGACTGACGCTTAAACAATTAAGTTAAAGTGTACATCTATATATGTATACGGAAGTACTAGTATAAATATAAACACACACATGTATACATATGTACATGTACTGAGTTTTTCACTAGACACTTTACAGTGAGTGTCCAGCTAGTCTGTATGTAACCAAACAGACGAACCGGGTTTTAGAGTCATACGAGTTTTCAAGGAAACAGACTTCCTCTATTCTCCAGAGAGCCAGACAGGAATATTGGACTAGTTTCGATGATATTACATCTCATCAGCAATATTTAGCCATCTTCCGGCTTCTCTAGAGAATTGTAAAAGCACATATCGTTATATGCTTTTTCTATGAAAATTAGTAGAGGGCAGACTAATTTGCTTAGAACGTGAGTCATTGTACGCACCGGTTCAGCGGAAACGATAAAAACAAATAACGAAACGAAATTAGATTTCGTTTCGCTTCTAACTCACTTTTGTATGACTGACGCTTAAACAATTAAGTTAAAGTGTACATCTACATATGTATACGGAAGTACTAGTATGCATATAAATACACACATGTATACATATGTACATGTACTGAGTTTTTCACTAGACACTTTACAGTGAGTGTTCAGCTAGTCTGTATGTAACCAAACAGACGAACCGGGTTTTAGAGTCATACGAGTTTTCAAGGAAACAGACTTCCTCTATTCTCCAGAGAGCCAGACAGGAATATTGGACTAGTTTCGATGTTATTACATCTCATCAGCAATATAAACCCATCTTCCCGCTTCTCTAGAGAATTGTAAAAGCAAATATCGTTATATGCTTTTTCTATGAAAATTAGTAGTGGGCAGACTAATTTGCATAGAACGTGAGTCATTGTACGCACCAGTTCAGCGGAAACGATAAAAACAAATAACGAAACGAAATTAAATTTCGTTTCGCTTCTAACTCACTTTTGTATGACTGACGCTTAAACAATTAAGTTAAAGTGTACATCTACATATGTATACGGAAGTACTAGTATGCATATAAATACACACATGTATACATATGTACATGTACTGAGTTTTTCACTAGACACTTTACAGTGAGTGTCCAGCTAGTCTGTATGTAACCAAACAGACGAACCGGGTTTTAGAGTGATACGAGTTTTCAAGGAAACAGACTTCCTCTATTCTCCAGAGAGCCAGACGGGAATATTGGACTAGTTTCGATGTTATTACATCTCATCAGCAATATAAACCCATCTTCCGGCTTCTCTAGAGAATTGTAAAAGCACATATCGTTATATGCTTTTTCTATAAAAATTAGTAGTGGGCAGACTAGTTTGCTTAGAACTTGAGTCATTGTACGCACCGGTTCAGCGGAAACGATAAAAACAAATAACGAAACGAAATTAAATTTCGTTTCGCTTCTAACTCACTTTTGTATGACTGACGCTTAAACAATTAAGTTACAGTGTACATCTACATATGTATACGGAAGTACTAGTATGCATATAAATACACACATGTATACATATGTACATGTACTGAGTTTTTCACTAGACACTTTACAGTGAGTGTTCAGCTAGTCTGTATGTAACCAAACAGACGAACCGGGTTTTAGAGTCATACGAGTTTTCAAGGAAACAGACTTCCTCTATTCTCCAGAGAGCCAGACAGGAATATTGGACTAGTTTCGATGTTATTACATCTCATCAGCAATATATACCCATCTTCCGGCTTCTCTAGAGAATTGTAAAAGCACATATCGTTATATGCTTTTTTCTATGAAAATTAGTAGTGGGCAGACTAGTTTGCTTAGAACTTGAGTCATTGTACGCACCGGTTCAGCGGAAACGATAAAAACAAATAACGAAACGAAATTAAATTTCGTTTCGCTTCTAACTCACTTTTGTATGACTGACGCTTAAACAATTAAGTTAAAGTGTACATCTACATATGTATACGGAAGTACTAGTATGCATATAAAAACACACATGTATACATATGTACATGTACTGAGTTTTTCACTAGACACTTTACAGTGAGTGTCCAGCTAGTCTGTATGTAACCAAACAGAAGAACCGGGTTTTAGAGTCATACGAGTTTTCAAGGAAACACACTTCCTCTATTCTCCAGAGAGCCAGACAGGAATATTGGACTAGTTTCGATGTTATTACATCTCATCAGCAATATAAACCCATCTTCCGGCTTCTCTAGAGAATTGTAAAAGCAAATATCGTTATATGCTTTTTCTATGAAAATTAGTAGTGGGCAGACTAATTTGCATAGAACGTGAGTCATTGTACGCACCAGTTCAGCGGAAACGATAAAAACAAATAACGAAACGAAATTAAATTTCGTTTCGCTTCTAACTCACTTTTGTATGACTGACGCTTAAACAATTAAGTTAAAGTGTACATCTACATATGTATACGGAAGTACTAGTATGCATATAAATACACACATGTATACATATGTACATGTACTGAGTTTTTCACTAGACACTTTACAGTGAGTGTCCAGCTAGTCTGTATGTAACCAAACAGACGAACCGGGTTTTAGAGTCATACGAGTTTTCAAGGAAACAGACTTCCTCTATTCTCCAGAGAGCCAGACAGGAATATTGGACTAGTTTCGATGTTATTACATCTCATCAGCAATATAAACCCATCTTCCGGCTTCTCTAGAGAATTGTAAAAGCACATATCGTTATATGCTTTTTCTATGAAAATTAGTAGTGGGCAGACTAATTTGCATAGAACGTGAGTCATTGTACGCACCGGTTCAGCGGAAACGATAAAAACAAATAACGAAACGAAATTAAATTTCGTTTCGCTTCTAACTCACTTTTGTATGACTGACGCTTAAACAATTAAGTTAAAGTGTACATCTACATATGTATACGGAAGTACTAGTATGCATATAAATACACACATGTATACATATGTACATGTACTGAGTTTTTCACTAGACACTTTACAGTGAGTGTCCAGCTAGTCTGTATGTAACCAAACAGACGAACCGGGTTTTAGAGTCATACGAGTTTTCAAGGAAACAGACTTCCTCTATTCTCCAGAGAGCCAGACAGGAATATTGGACTAGTTTCGATGTTATTACATCTCATCAGCAATATAAACCCATCTTCCGGCTTCTCTAGAGAATTGTAAAAGCAAATATCGTTATATGCTTTTTCTATGAAAATTAGTAGTGGGCAGACTAATTTGCATAGAACGTGAGTCATTGTACGCACCAGTTCAGCGGAAACGATAAAAACAAATAACGAAACGAAATTAAATTTCGTTTCGCTTCTAACTCACTTTTGTATGACTGACGCTTAAACAATTAAGTTAAAGTGTACATCTATATATGTATACGGAAGTACTAGTATAAATATAAATACACACATGTATACATATGTACATGTACTGAGTTTTTCACTAGACACTTTACAGTGAGTGTCCAGCTAGTCTGTATGTAACCAAACAGACGAACCGGGTTTTAGAGTCATACGAGTTTTCAAGGAAACAGACTTCCTCTATTCTCCAGAGAGCCAGACAGGAATATTGGACTAGTTTCGATGATATTACATCTCATCAGCAATATTTAGCCATCTTCCGGCTTCTCTAGAGAATTGTAAAAGCACATATCGTTATATGCTTTTTCTATGAAAATTAGTAGAGGGCAGACTAATTTGCTTAGAACGTGAGTCATTGTACGCACCGGTTCAGCGGAAACGATAAAAACAAATAACGAAACGAAATTAGATTTCGTTTCGCTTCTAACTCACTTTTGTATGACTGACGCTTAAACAATTAAGTTAAAGTGTACATCTACATATGTATACGGAAGTACTAGTATGCATATAAATACACACATGTATACATATGTACATGTACTGAGTTTTTCACTAGACACTTTACAGTGAGTGTCCAGCTAATCTGTATGTAACCAAACAGACGAACCGGGTTTTAGAGTCATACGAGTTTTCAAGGAAACAGACTTCCTCTATTCTCCAGAGAGCCAGACAGGAATATTGGACTAGTTTCGATGTTATTACATCTCATCCGCAATATATACCCATCTTCCGGCTTCTCTAGAGAATTGTAAAAGCACATATCGTTATATGCTTTTTCTATGAAAATTAGTAGTGGGCAGACTAATTTGCATAGAACGTGAGTCATTGTACGCACCGGTTCAGCGGAAACAATAAAAGCAAATAACGAAACGAAATTAAATTTCGTTTCGCTTCTAACTCACTTTTGTATGACTGACGCTTAAACAATTAAGTTACAGTGTACATCTACATATGTATACGGAAGTACTAGTATGCATATAAATACACACATGTATACATATGTACATGTACTGAGTTTTTCACTAGACACTTTACAGTGAGTGTTCAGCTAGTCTGTATGTAACCAAACAGACGAACCGGGTTTTAGAGTCATACGAGTTTTCAAGGAAACAGACTTTCTCTATTCTCCAGAGAGCCAGACAGGAATATTGGACTAGTTTCGATGTTATTACATCTCATCAGCAATATAAACCCATCTTCCCGCTTCTCTAGAGAATTGTAAAAGCAAATATCGTTATATGCTTTTTCTATGAAAATTAGTAGTGGGCAGACTAATTTGCATAGAACGTGAGTCATTGTACGCACCAGTTCAGCGGAAACGATAAAAACAAATAACGAAACGAAATTAAATTTCGTTTCGCTTCTAACTCACTTTTGTATGACTGACGCTTAAACAATTAAGTTAAAGTGTACATCTACATATGTATACGGAAGTACTAGTATGCATATAAATACACACATGTATACATATGTACATGTACTGAGTTTTTCACTAGACACTTTTCAGTGAGTGTCCAGCTAGTCTGTATGTAACCAAACAGACGAACCGGGTTTTAGAGTGATACGAGTTTTCAAGGAAACAGACTTCCTCTATTCTCCAGAGAGCCAGACGGGAATATTGGACTAGTTTCGATGTTATTACATCTCATCAGCAATATAAACCCATCTTCCGGCTTCTCTAGAGAATTGTAAAAGCACATATCGTTATATGCTTTTTCTATGAAAATTAGTAGTGGGCAGACTAATTTGCATAGAACGTGAGTCATTGTACGCACCGGTTCAGCGGAAACGATAAAAACAAATAACGAAACGAAATTAAATTTCGTTTCGCTTCTAACTCACTTTTGTATGACTGACGCTTAAACAATTAAGTTAAAGTGTACATCTACATATGTATACGGAAGTACTAGTATGCATATAAATACACACATGTATACATATGTACATGTACTGAGTTTTTCACTAGACACTTTACAGTGAGTGTCCAGCTAGTCTGTATGTAACCAAACAGACGAACCGGGTTTTAGAGTCATACGAGTTTTCAAGGAAACACACTTCCTCTATTCTCTAGAGAGCCAGACAGGAATATTGGACTAGTTTCGATGTTATTACATCTCATCAGCAATATAAACCCATCTTCCGGCTTCTCTAGAGAATTGTAATAGCACATATCGTTATATGCGTTTTCTATGAAAATTAGTAGTGAAAACATTAATTTGCATAGAACGTGAGTCATTGTACGCACCGGTTTAGCGGAAACGATAAAAACAAGTAACGAAACGAAATTAAATTTCGTTTCGCTTATAACTCACTTTTGTATGGCTGACGCTTAAACAATTAAGTTAAAGTGTACATCTACATATGTATACGGAAGTACTAGTATGCATATAAATACACACATGTATACATATGTACAAGTACTGAGTTTTTCACTAGACACTTTACAGTGAGTGTCCAGCTAGTCTGTATGTAACCAAACAGACGAACCGGCTTTTAGAGTCATACGAGTTTTCAAGGAAACAGACTTCCTCTATTCTCCAGAGAGCCAGACAGGAATATTGGACTTGTTTCGATGTTATTACATATCATCAACAATATATACCCATCTTCCGGCTTCTCTAGAGAATTGTAAAAGCACATATCGTTATATGCTTTTTTCTATGAAAATTAGTAGTGGGCAGACTAATTTGCTTAGAACGTGAGTCATTGTACGCACCGGTTCAGCGGAAACGATAAAAACAAATAACGAAACGAAATTAAATTTCGTTTCGCTTCTAACTCACTTTTGTATGACTGACGCTTAAACAATTAAGTTAAAGTGTACATCTACATATGTATACGGAAGTACTAGTATGCTTATAAATACACACATGTATACATATGTACATGTACTGAGTTTTTCAATAGACACTTTACAGTGAGTGTCCAGCTAGTCTGTATGTAACCAAACAGACGAACCGGGTTTTAGAGTCATACGAGTTTTCAAGGAAACACGCTTCCTCTATTCTCCAGAGAGCCAGACAGGAATATTGGACTAGTTTCGATGTTATTACATCTCATCAGCAATATAAACCCATCTTCCGGCTTCTCTAGAGAATTGTAAAAGCACATATCGTTATATGCTTTTTCTATGAAAATTAGTAGTGGGCAGACTAATTTGCATAGAACGTGAGTCATTGTACGCACCGGTTCAGCGGAAACGATAAAAACAAATAACGAAACGAAATTAAATTTCGTTTCGCTTCTAACTCACTTTTCTATGACTGACGCTTAAACAATTAAGTTAAAGTGTACATCTACATATGTATACGGAAGTACTAGTATGCATATAAATACACACATGTATACATATGTACATGTACTGAGTTTTTCGCTAGACACTTTACAGTGAGTGTCCAGCTAGTCTGTATGTAACCAAACAGACGAACCGGGTTTTAGAGTCATACGAGTTTTCAAGGAAACATACTTCCTCTCTTCCCCAGAGAGCCAGACAGGAATATTGGACTTGTTTCGATGTTATTACATCTCATCAGCAATATATACCCATCTTCCGGCTTCTCTAGAGAATTGTAAAAGCTCATATCGTTATATGCTTTTTCTATGAAAATTAGTAGTGGGCAGACTAATTTGCATAGAACGTGAGTCATTGTACGCACCGGTTCAGCGGAAACGATAAAAACAAATAACGAAACGAAATTAAATTTCGGTTCGCTACTAACTCACTTTTCTATGACTGACGCTTAAACAATTAAGTTAAAGTGTACATCTACATATGTATACGGAAGTACTAGTATGCATATAAATACACACATGTATACATATGTACATGTTCTGAGTTTTTCACTAGACACTTTACAGTGAGTGTCCAGCTAGTCTGTATGTAACCAAACAGACGAACCGGGTTTTAGCGTCATACGAGTTATCAAGGAAACACACTTCCTCTATTCTCCAGAGAGCCAGACAGGAATATTGGACTAGTTTCGATGTTATTACATCTCATCAGCAATAATAACCCATCTTCCGGCTTCTCTAGAGAATTGTAAAAGCACATATCGTTATATGCTTTTTCTATGAAAATTAGTAGTGGGCAGACTAATTTGCATAGAACGTGAGTCATTGTACGCACCGGTTCAGCGGAAACGATAAAAACAAATAACGAAACGAAATTAAATTTCGGTTCGCTACTAACTCACTTTTCTATGACTGACGCTTAAACAATTAAGTTAAAGTGTACATCTACATATGTATACGGAAGTACTAGTATGCATATAAATACACACATGTATACATATGTACATGTACTGAGTTTTTCACTAGACACTTTACAGTGAGTGTCCAGCTAGTCTGTATGTAACCAAACAGACGAACCGGGTTTTAGAGTCATACGAGTTTTCAAGGAAACACACTTCCTCTATTCTCCAGAGAGCCAGACAGGAATATTGGACTAGTTTCGATGTTATTACATCTCATCAGCAATAATAACCCATCTTCCGGCTTCTCTAGAGAATTGTAAAAGCACATATCGTTATATGCTTTTTCTATGAAAATTAGTAGTGGGCAGACTAATTTGCATAGAACGTGAGTCATTGTACGCACCGGTTCAGCGGAAACGATAAAAGCAAATAACGAAACGAAATTAAATTTCGTTTCGCTTCTAACTCACTTTTGTATGTTTGACGCTTAAACAATTAAGTTAAAGTGTACATCTACATATGTATACGGAAGTACTAGTATGCATATAAATACACACATGTATACATATGTACATGTACTGAGTTTTTCACTAGACACTTTACAGTGAGTGTCCAGCTAGTCTGTATGTAACCAAACAGACGAACCGGGTTTTAGAGTCATACGAGCTTTCAAGGAAACACACTTCCTCTATTCACCAGAGAGCCAGACAGGAATATTGGACTAGTTTCGATGTTATTACATCTCATCAGCAATAATAACCCATCTTGCGGCTTCTCTAGAGAATTGTAAAAGCACATATCGTTATATGCTTTTTCTATGAAAGTTAGTAGTGGGCAGACTAATTTGCATAGAACGTGAGTCATTGTACGCACCGGTTCCGCGGAAACGATAAAAACAAATAACGAAACGAAATTAAATTTCGTTTCGCTTCTAACTCACTTTTGTATGACTGTCGCTTAAACAATTAAGTTAAAGTGTACATCTACATATGTATACGGAAGTACTAGTATGCATATAAATACACACATGTATACATATGTACATGTACTGAGTTTTTCACCAGACACTTTACAGTGAGTGTCCAGCTAGTCTGTATGTAACCAAACAGACGAACCGGCTTTTAGAGTCATACGAGTTTTCAAGGAAACACACTTCCTCTATTCTCCAGAGAGCCAGACAGGAATATTGGACTTGTTTCGATGTTATTACATCTCATCAGCAATATATACCCATCTTCCGGCTTCTCTAGAGAATTGTAAAAGCACATATCGTTATATGCTTTTTCTATGAAAATTAGTAGTGGGCAGACTAATTTGCATAGAACGTGAGTCATTGTACGCACTGGTTCAGCGGAGACGATAAAAACAAATAACGAAACGAAATTAAATTTCGTTTCGCTTCTAACTCACTTTTGTATGACTGACGCTTAGACAATTAAGTTAAAGTGTACATCTACATATGTATACGGAAGTACTAGTATGCATATAAATACACACATGTATACATATGTACATGTACTGAGTTTTTCACTAGACACTTTACAGTGAGTGTCCAGCTAGTCTCTTTGTAACCAAACAGACGAACCGGGTTTTAGAGTTATACGAGTTTTCAAGGAAACAGACTTCCTCTATTCTCCAGAGAGCTAGACAGGAATATTGGACTAGTTTCGATGTTATTACATCACATCAGCACTATATACCCATCTTCCGGCTTCTCTAGAGAATTGTAAAAGCACATATCGTTATATGCTTTTTCTATGAAAATTAGTAGTGGGCAGACTAATTTGCATAGAACGTGAGTCATTGTACGCACCGGTTCAGCGGAAACGATAAAAACAAATAACGAAACGAAATTAAATTTCGTTTCGCTTCTAACTCACTTTTGTATGACTGACGCTTAAACAATTAAGTTAAAGTGTACATCTACATATGTATACGGAAGTACTAGTATGCATATAAATACACACATGTATACATATGAACATGTACTGAGTTTTTCACTAGACACTTTACAGTGAGTGTCCAGCTAGTCTGTATGTAACCAAACAGACGAACCGGGTTTTAGAGTCATACGAGTTTTCAAGGAAACACACTTCCTCTATTCTCTAGAGAGCCAGACAGGAATATTGGACTAGTTTCGATGTTATTACATCTCATCGGCAATATAAACCCATCTTCCGGCTTCTCTAGAGAATTGTAATAGCACATATAGTTATATGCTTTTTCTATGAAAATTAGTAGTGGGCAGACTAATTTGCATAGAACGTGAGTCATTGTACGCACCGGTTCAGCGGAAACGATAAAAACAAATAACGAAACGAAATTAAATTTCGTTTCGCTTCTAACTCACTTTTCTATGACTGACGCTTAAACAATTAAGTTAAAGTGTACATCTACATATGTATACGGAAGTACTAGTATGCATATAAATACACACATGTATACATATGTACATGTACTGAGTTTTTCGCTAGACACTTTACAGTGAGTGTCCAGCTAGTCTGTATGTAACCAAACAGACGAACCGGGTTTTAGAGTCATACGAGTTTTCAAGGAAACATACTTCCTCTATTCTCCAGAGAGCCAGACAGGAATATTGGACTTGTTTCGATGTTATTACATCTCATTAGCAATATATACCCAACTTCCGGCTTCTCTAGAGAATTGTAAAAGCACATATCGTTATATGCTTTTTCTACGAAAATTAGTAGTGGGCAGAATAATTTGCATAGAACGTGAGTCATTGTACGCACCGGTTCAGCGGAAACGATAAAAACAAATAACGAAACGAAATTAAATTTCGTTTCGCTTCTAACTCACTTTTGTATGACTGACGCTTAAACAATTAAGTTAAAGTGTACATCTACATATGTATACGGAAGTACTAGTATGCATATAAATACACACATGTATACATATGTACATGTACAGAGTTTTTCGCTAGACACTTTACAGTGAGTGTCCAGCTAGTCTGTATGTAACCAAACAGACGAACCGGGTTTTAGAGTCATACGAGTTTTCAAGGAAACATACTTCCTCTATTCACCAGAGAGCCAGACAGGAATATTGGACTAGTTTCGATGTTATTACATCTCATCAGCAATAATAACCCATCTTCCGGCTTCTCTAGAGAATTGTAAAAGCACATATCGTTATATGCTTTTTCTATGAAAATTAGTAGTGGGCAGACTAATTTGCATAGAACGTGAGTCATTGTACGCACCGGTTCAGCGGAAACGATAAAAACAAATAACGAAACGAAATTAAATTTCGGTTCGCTACTAACTCACTTTTCTATGACTGACGCTTAAACAATTAAGTTAAAGTGTACATCTACATATGTATACGGAAGTACTAGTATGCATATAAATACACACATGTATACATATGTACATGTACTGAGTTTTTCACTAGACACTTTACAGTGAGTGTCCAGCTAGTCTGTATGTAACCAAACAGACGAACCGGGTTTTACAGTCATACGAGTTTTCAAGGAAACACACTTCCTCTATTCTCCAGAGAGCCAGACAGGAATATTGGACTAGTTTCGATGTTATTACATCTCATCAGCAATAATAACCCATCTTCCGGCTTCTCTAGAGAATTGTAAAAGCACATATCGTTATATGCTTTTTCTATGAAAATTAGTAGTGGGCAGACTAATTTGCATACAATGTGAGTCATTGTACGCACCGGTTCAGCGGAAACTATAAAAACAAATAACGAAACGAAATTAAATTTCGTTTCGCTTCTAACTCACTTTTCTATGACTGACGCTTAAACAATTAAGTTAAAGTGTACATCTACATATGTATACGGAAGTACTAGTATGCATATAAATACACACATGTATACATATGTACATGTACTGAGTTTTTCGCTAGACACTTTACAGTGAGTGTCCAGCTAGTCAGTATGTAACCAAACAGACGAACCGGGTTTTAGAGTCATACGAGTTTTCAAGGAAACATACTTCCTCTCTTCTCCAGAGAGCCAGACAGGAATATTGGACTTGTTTCGATGTTATTACATCTCATCAGCAATATATACCCATCTTCCGGCTTCTCTAGAGAATTGTAAAAGCTCATATCGTTATATGCTTTTTCTATGAAAATTAGTAGTGGGCAGACTAATTTGCATAGAACGTGAGTCATTGTACGCACCGGTTCAGCGGAAACGATAAAAACAAATAACGAAACGAAATTAAATTTCGGTTCGCTACTAACTCACTTTTCTATGACTGACGCTTAAACAATTAAGTTAAAGTGTACATCTACATATGTATACGGAAGTACTAGTATGCATATAAATACACACATGTATACATATGTACATGTTCTGAGTTTTTCACTAGACACTTTACAGTGAGTGTCCAGCTAGTCTGTATGTAACCAAACAGACGAACCGGGTTTTAGAGTCATACGAGTTATCAAGGAAACACACTTCCTCTATTCTCCAGAGAGCCAGACAGGAATATTGGACTAGTTTCGATGTTATTACATCTCATCAGCAATAATAACCCATCTTCCGGCTTCTCTAGAGAATTGTAAAAGCACATATCGTTATATGCTTTTTCTATGAAAATTAGTAGTGGGCAGACTAATTTGCATAGAACGTGAGTCATTGTACGCACCGGTTCAGCGGAAACGATAAAAACAAATAACGAAACGAAATTAAATTTCGGTTCGCTACTAACTCACTTTTCTATGACTGACGCTTAAACAATTAAGTTAAAGTGTACATCTACATATGTATACGGAAGTACTAGTATGCATATAAATACACACATGTATACATATGTACATGTACTGAGTTTTTCACTAGACACTTTACAGTGAGTGTCCAGCTAGTCTGTATGTAACCAAACAGACGAACCGGGTTTTAGAGTCATACGAGTTTTCAAGGAAACAGACTTCCTCTATTCTCCAGAGAGCCAGACAGGAATATTGGACTAGTTTCGATGTTATTACATCTCATCAGCAATAATAACCCATCTTCAGGCTTCTCTAGAGAATTGTAAAAGCACTTATCGTTATATGCTTTTTCTATGAAAATTAGTAGTGTGCAGACTAATTTGCATAGAACGTGAGTCATTGTGCGCACTGGTTCAGTGGAAACGATAAAAACAAATAACGAAACGAAACTAAATTTCGTTTCGCTTCTAACTCACTTTTGTATGACTGACGCTTAAACAATTAAGTTAAAGTGTACATCTACATATGTATACGGAAGTACTAATATGCATATAAATACACACATGTGTACATATGTACATGTACTGAGTTTTTCACTAGACACTTTACAGTGAGTGTCCAGCTAGTCTGTATGTAACCAAACAGACGAACCGGGTTTTAGAGTCATACAAGTTTTCAAGGAAACACACTTCCTCTATTCTCCAGAGAGCCAGACAGGTATATTGGACTAGTTTCGATGTTATTACATCTCATCAGCAATATAACCCATCTTCCGGCTTCTCTAGCGAATTGTAAAAGCACATATCGTTATATGCTTTTTCTATGAAAATTAGTA
The DNA here is from genome assembly GCA_964016885.1 of Eledone cirrhosa. NCBI lineage: Eukaryota > Metazoa > Mollusca > Cephalopoda > Octopoda > Eledonidae > Eledone > Eledone cirrhosa. Next base: position 95,647,187 of record OZ024740.1, read on the forward strand.
GTGGGCAGACTAATTTGCATAGGACGTGAGTCATTGTACGCACCGGTTCAGCGGAAACGATAAAAACAAATAACGAAACGAAATTAAATTTCGTTTCGCTTCTAACTCACTTTTGTATGACTGACGCTAAAACAATTAAGTTAAAGTGTACATCTACATATGTATACGGAAGTACTAGTATGCATATAAATACACACATGTATACATATGTACATGTACTGTGTTTTTCACTAGACACTTTACAGTGAGTGTCCAGCTAGTCTGTATGTAACCAAACAGACGAACCGGGTTTTAGAGTCATACGAGTTTTCAAGGAAACACACTTCCTCTATTCTCCAAAGAGCCAGACAGGAATATTGGACTAGTTTCGATGTTATTACATCTCATCAGCAATATAAACCCATCTTCCGGCTTCTCTAGAGAATTGTAAAAGCACATATCGTTATATGCTTTTTCTATGAAAATTAGTAGTGGGCAGACTAATTTGCATAGAACGTGAGTCATTGTACGCACCGGTTCAGCGGAAACGATAAAAACAAATAACGAAACGAAATTAAATTTCGTTTCGTTTCTTACTCACTTTTGTATGACTGACGCTTAAACAATTAAGTTAAAGTGTACATCTACATATGTATACGGAAGTACTAGTATGCATATAAATACACACATGTATACATATGTACATGTACTGTGTTTTTCACTAGACACTTTACAGTGAGTGTCCAGCTAGTCTGTATGTAACCAAACAGACGAACCGGGTTTTAGAGTCATACGAGTTTTCAAGGAAACACACTTCCTCTATTCTCCAGAGAGCCAGACAGGTATATTGGACTAGTTTCGATGTTATTGCAGCTCATCAGCAATATAACCCATCTTCCGGCTTCTCTAGAGAATTGTAAAAGCACATATCGTTATATGCTTTTTCTATGAAAATTAGTAGTGGGCAGACTAATTTGCATAGAACGTGAGTCATTGTACGCACCGGTTCAGCGGAAACAATAAAAACAAATAACGAAACGAAATTAAATTTCGTTTCGCTTCTAACTCACTTTTGTATGACTGACGCTTAAACAATTAAGTTAAAGTGTACATCTACATATGTATACGGAAGTACTAGTATGCATATAAATACACCAATGTATACATATGTACATGTACTGTGTTTTTCACTAGACACTTTACAGTGAGTGTCCAGCTAGTCTGTATGTAACCAAACAGACGAACCGGGTTTTAGAGTCATACGAGTTTTCAAGGAAACACACTTCCTCTATTCTCCAGAGAGCCAGACAGGAATATTGGACTAGTTTCGATGTTATTACATCTCATCAGCAATATAAACCCATCTTCCGGCTTCTCTAGAGAATTGTAAATGCACATATCGTTATATGCTTTTTCTATGAAAATTAGTAGTGGGCAGACTAATTTGCATAGAACGTGAGTCATTGTACGCACCGGTTCAGCGGAAACGATAAAAACAAATAACGAAACGAAATTAAATTTCGTTTCGCTTCTAACTCACTTTTGTATGACTGACGCTTAAACAATTAAGTTAAAGTGTACATCTACATATGTATACGGAAGTACTAGTATGCATATAAATACACACATGTATACATATGTACATGTACTGTGTTTTTCACTAGACACTTTACAGTGAGTGTCCAGCTAGTCTGTATGTAACCAAACAGACGAACCGGGTTTTAGAGTCATACGAGTTTTCAAGGAAACACACTTCCTCTATTCTCCAGAGAGCCAGACAGGTATATTGGACTAGTTTCGATGTTATTACATCTCATCAGCAATATAACCCATCTTCCGGCTTCTCTAGAGAATTGTAAAAGCACATATCGTTATTTGCTTTTTCTATGAAAATTAGTAGTGGGCAGACTAATTTGCATAGAACGTGAGTCATTGTACGCACCGGTTCAGCGGAAACGATAAAAACAAATAACGAAACGAAATTAAATTTCGTTTCTTTTCTAACTCACTTTTGTATGACTGACGCTTAAACAATTAAGTTAAAGTGTACCTCTACATATGTATACGGAAGTACTAGTAGGCATATAAATACACACATGTATACATATGTACATGTACTGAGTTTTTCACTAGACACTTTACAGTGAGTGTCCAGCTAGTCTGTATGTAACCAAACAGACGAACCGGGTTTTAGAGTCATACGAGTTTTCAGGGAAACACACTTCCTCTATTCTCCAGAGAGCCAGACAGGAATATTGGACTAGTTTCGATGTTATTACATCTCATCAGCAATATAAACCCATCTTCCGGCTTCTCTAGAGAATTGTAAAAGCACGTATCGTTATATGCTTTTTCTATGAAAATTAGTAGTGGGCAGACTAATTTGCATAGAACGTGAGTCATTGTACGCACCGGTTCAGCGGAAACGATAAAAACAAATAACGAAACGAAATTAAATTTCGTTTCGCTTCTCACTCACTTTTCTATGACTGACGCTTAAACAATTAAGTTAAAGTGTACATCTACATATGTATACGGAAGTACTAGTATGCATATAAATACACACATGTATACATATGTACATGTACTGAGTTTTTCGCTAGACACTTTACAGTGAGTGTCCAGCTAGTCTGTATGTAACCAAACAGACGAACCGGGTTTTAGAGTCATACGAGTTTTCAAGGAAACACACTTCCTCTATTCTCCAGAGAGCCAGACAGGTATATTGGACTAGTTTCGATGTTATTACATCTCATCAGCAATATAACCCATCTTCCGGCTTCTCTAGAGAATTGTAAAAGCACATATCGTTATATGCTTTTTCTATGAAAATTAGTAGTGGGCAGACTAATTTGCATAGAACATGAGTCATTGTACGCACCGGTTCAGCGGAAACGATAAAAACAAATAACGAAACGAAATTAAATTTCGTTTCTTTTCTAACTCACTTTTGTATGACTGACGCTTAAACAATTAAGTTAAAGTGTACCTCTACATATGTATACGGAAGTACTAGTAGGCATATAAATACACACATGTATACATATGTACATGTACTGAGTTTTTCACTAGACACTTTACAGTGAGTGTCCAGCTAGTCTGTATGTAACCAAACAGACGAACCGGGTTTTAGAGTCATACGAGTTTTCAGGGAAACACACTTCCTCTATTCTCCAGAGAGCCAGACAGGAATATTGGACTAGTTTCGATGTTATTACATCTCATCAGCAATATAAACCCATCTTCCGGCTTCTCTAGAGAATTGTAAAAGCACATATCGTTATATGCTTTTTCTATGAAAATTAGTAGTGGGCAGACTAATTTGCATAGAACGTGAGTCATTGTACGCACCGGTTCAGCGGAAACGATAAAAACAAATAACGAAACGAAATTAAATTTCGGTTCGCTACTAACTCACTTTTCTATGACTGACGCTTAAACAATTAAGTTAAAGTGTACATCTACATATGTATACGGAAGTACTAGTATGCATATAAATACACACATGTATACATATGTACATGTACTGAGTTTTTCACTAGACACTTTACAGTGAGTGTCCAGCTAGTCTGTATGTAACCAAACAGACGAACCGGGTTTTACAGTCATACGAGTTTTCAAGGAAACACACTTCCTCTATTCTCCAGAGAGCCAGACAGGAATATTGGACTAGTTTCGATGTTATTACATCTCATCAGCAATAATAACCCATCTTCCGGCTTCTCTAGAGAATTGTAAAAGCACATATCGTTATATGCTTTTTCTATGAAAATTAGTAGTGTGCAGACTAATTTGCATAGAACGTGAGTCATTGTGCGCACTGGTTCAGTGGAAACGATAAAAACAAATAACGAAACGAAACTAAATTTCGTTTCGCTTCTAACTCACTTTTGTATGACTGACGCTTAAACAATTAAGTTAAAGTGTACATCTACATATGTATACGGAAGTACTAGTATGCATATAAATACACACATGTGTACATATGTACATGTACTGAGTTTTTCACTAGACACTTTACAGTGAGTGTCCAGCTAGTCTGTATGTAACCAAACAGACGAACCGGGTTTTAGAGTCATACAAGTTTTCAAGGAAACACACTTCCTCTATTCTCCAGAGAGCCAGACAGGTATATTGGACTAGTTTCGATGTTATTACATCTCATCAGCAATATAACCCATCTTCCGGCTTCTCTAGCGAATTGTAAAAGCACATATCGTTATATGCTTTTTCTATGAAAATTAGTAGTGGGCAGACTAATTTGCATAGGACGTGAGTCATTGTACGCACCGGTTCAGCGGAAACGATAAAAACAAATAACGAAACGAAATTAAATTTCGTTTCGCTTCTAACTCACTTTTGTATGACTGACGCTAAAACAATTAAGTTAAAGTGTACATCTACATATGTATACGGAAGTACTAGTATGCATATAAATACACACATGTATACATATGTACATGTACTGTGTTTTTCACTAGACACTTTACAGTGAGTGTCCAGCTAGTCTGTATGTAACCAAACAGACGAACCGGGTTTTAGAGTCATACGAGTTTTCAAGGAAACACACTTCCTCTATTCTCCAAAGAGCCAGACAGGAATATTGGACTAGTTTCGATGTTATTACATCTCATCAGCAATATAAACCCATCTTCCGGCTTCTCTAGAGAATTGTAAAAGCACATATCGTTATATGCTTTTTCTATGAAAATTAGTAGTGGGCAGACTAATTTGCATAGAACGTGAGTCATTGTACGCACCGGTTCAGCGGAAACGATAAAAACAAATAACGAAACGAAATTAAATTTCGTTTCGTTTCTTACTCACTTTTGTATGACTGACGCTTAAACAATTAAGTTAAAGTGTACATCTACATATGTATACGGAAGTACTAGTATGCATATAAATACACACATGTATACATATGTACATGTACTGTGTTTTTCACTAGACACTTTACAGTGAGTGTCCAGCTAGTCTGTATGTAACCAAACAGACGAACCGGGTTTTAGAGTCATACGAGTTTTCAAGGAAACACACTTCCTCTATTCTCCAGAGAGCCAGACAGGTATATTGGACTAGTTTCGATGTTATTGCAGCTCATCAGCAATATAACCCATCTTCCGGCTTCTCTAGAGAATTGTAAAAGCACATATCGTTATATGCTTTTTCTATGAAAATTAGTAGTGGGCAGACTAATTTGCATAGAACGTGAGTCATTGTACGCACCGGTTCAGCGGAAACAATAAAAACAAATAACGAAACGAAATTAAATTTCGTTTCGCTTCTAACTCACTTTTGTATGACTGACGCTTAAACAATTAAGTTAAAGTGTACATCTACATATGTATACGGAAGTACTAGTATGCATATAAATACACCAATGTATACATATGTACATGTACTGTGTTTTTCACTAGACACTTTACAGTGAGTGTCCAGCTAGTCTGTATGTAACCAAACAGACGAACCGGGTTTTAGAGTCATACGAGTTTTCAAGGAAACACACTTCCTCTATTCTCCAGAGAGCCAGACAGGAATATTGGACTAGTTTCGATGTTATTACATCTCATCAGCAATATAAACCCATCTTCCGGCTTCTCTAGAGAATTGTAAATGCACATATCGTTATATGCTTTTTCTATGAAAATTAGTAGTGGGCAGACTAATTTGCATAGAACGTGAGTCATTGTACGCACCGGTTCAGCGGAAACGATAAAAACAAATAACGAAACGAAATTAAATTTCGTTTCGCTTCTAACTCACTTTTGTATGACTGACGCTTAAACAATTAAGTTAAAGTGTACATCTACATATGTATACGGAAGTACTAGTATGCATATAAATACACACATGTATACATATGTACATGTACTGTGTTTTTCACTAGACACTTTACAGTGAGTGTCCAGCTAGTCTGTATGTAACCAAACAGACGAACCGGGTTTTAGAGTCATACGAGTTTTCAAGGAAACACACTTCCTCTATTCTCCAGAGAGCCAGACAGGTATATTGGACTAGTTTCGATGTTATTACATCTCATCAGCAATATAACCCATCTTCCGGCTTCTCTAGAGAATTGTAAAAGCACATATCGTTATTTGCTTTTTCTATGAAAATTAGTAGTGGGCAGACTAATTTGCATAGAACGTGAGTCATTGTACGCACCGGTTCAGCGGAAACGATAAAAACAAATAACGAAACGAAATTAAATTTCGTTTCTTTTCTAACTCACTTTTGTATGACTGACGCTTAAACAATTAAGTTAAAGTGTACCTCTACATATGTATACGGAAGTACTAGTAGGCATATAAATACACACATGTATACATATGTACATGTACTGAGTTTTTCACTAGACACTTTACAGTGAGTGTCCAGCTAGTCTGTATGTAACCAAACAGACGAACCGGGTTTTAGAGTCATACGAGTTTTCAGGGAAACACACTTCCTCTATTCTCCAGAGAGCCAGACAGGAATATTGGACTAGTTTCGATGTTATTACATCTCATCAGCAATATAAACCCATCTTCCGGCTTCTCTAGAGAATTGTAAAAGCACGTATCGTTATATGCTTTTTCTATGAAAATTAGTAGTGGGCAGACTAATTTGCATAGAACGTGAGTCATTGTACGCACCGGTTCAGCGGAAACGATAAAAACAAATAACGAAACGAAATTAAATTTCGTTTCGCTTCTCACTCACTTTTCTATGACTGACGCTTAAACAATTAAGTTAAAGTGTACATCTACATATGTATACGGAAGTACTAGTATGCATATAAATACACACATGTATACATATGTACATGTACTGAGTTTTTCGCTAGACACTTTACAGTGAGTGTCCAGCTAGTCTGTATGTAACCAAACAGACGAACCGGGTTTTAGAGTCATACGAGTTTTCAAGGAAACACACTTCCTCTATTCTCCAGAGAGCCAGACAGGTATATTGGACTAGTTTCGATGTTATTACATCTCATCAGCAATATAACCCATCTTCCGGCTTCTCTAGAGAATTGTAAAAGCACATATCGTTATATGCTTTTTCTATGAAAATTAGTAGTGGGCAGACTAATTTGCATAGAACATGAGTCATTGTACGCACCGGTTCAGCGGAAACGATAAAAACAAATAACGAAACGAAATTAAATTTCGTTTCTTTTCTAACTCACTTTTGTATGACTGACGCTTAAACAATTAAGTTAAAGTGTACCTCTACATATGTATACGGAAGTACTAGTAGGCATATAAATACACACATGTATACATATGTACATGTACTGAGTTTTTCACTAGACACTTTACAGTGAGTGTCCAGCTAGTCTGTATGTAACCAAACAGACGAACCGGGTTTTAGAGCCATACGAGTTTTCAGGGAAACACACTTCCTCTATTCTCCAGAGAGCCAGACAGGAATATTGGACTAGTTTCGATGTTATTACATCTCATCAGCAATATAAACCCATCTTCCGGCTTCTCTAGAGAATTGTAAAAGCACGTATCGTTATATGCTTTTTCTATGAAAATTAGTAGTGGGCAGACTAATTTGCATAGAACGTGAGTCATTGTACGCACCGGTTCAGCGGAAACGATAAAAACAAATAACGAAACAAAATTAAATTTCGTTTCGCTTCTAACTCACTTTTCTATGACTGACGCTTAAACAATTAAGTTAAAGTGTACATCTACATATGTATACGGAAGTACTAGTATGCATATAAATACACACATGTATACATATGTACATGTACTGAGTTTTTCGCTAGACACTTTACAGTGAGTGTCCAGCTAGTCTGTATGTAACCAAACAGACGAACCGGGTTTTAGAGTCATACGAGTTTTCAAGGAAACATACTTCCTCTATTCTCCAGAGAGCCAGACAGGAAGATTGGACTTGTTTCGATGTTATTACATCTCATCAGCAATATATACCCAACTTCCGGCTTCTCTAGAGAATTGTAAAAGCACATATCGTTATATGCTTTTTCTATGAAAATTAGTAGTGGGCAGAATAATTTGCATAGAACGTGAGTCATTGTACGCACCGGTTCAGCGGAAACGATAAAAACAAATAACGAAACGAAATTAAATTTCGTTTCGCTTCTAACTCACTTTTGTATGACTGACGCTTAAACAATTAAGTTAAAGTGTACATCTACATATGTATACGGAAGTACTAGTATGCATATAAATACACACATGTATACATATGTACATGTACTGTGTTTTTCACTAGACACTTTACAGTGAGTGTCCAGCTAGTCTGTATGTAACCAAACAGACGAACCGGGTTTTAGAGTCATACGAGTTTTCAAGGAAACACACTTCCTCTATTCTCCAGAGAGCCAGACAGGTATATTGGACTAGTTTCGATGTTATTACATCTCATCAGCAATATAACCCATCTTCCGGCTTCTCTAGAGAATTGTAAAAGCACATATCGTTATATGCTTTTTCTATGAAAATTAGTAGTGGGCAGACTAATTTGCATAGAACGTGAGTCATTGTACGCACCGGTTCAGCGGAAACGATAAAAACAAATAACGAAACGAAATTAAATTTCGTTTCTTTTCTAACTCACTTTTGTATGACTGACGCTTAAACAATTAAGTTAAAGTGTACCTCTACATATGTATACGGAAGTACTAGTAGGCATATAAATACACACATGTATACATATGTACATGTACTGAGTTTTTCACTAGACACTTTACAGTGAGTGTCCAGCTAGTCTGTATGTAACCAAACAGACGAACCGGGTTTTAGAGTCATACGAGTTTTCAGGGAAACACACTTCCTCTATTCTCCAGAGAGCCAGACAGGAATATTGGACTAGTTTCGATGTTGTTACATCTCATCAGCAATATAAACCCATCTTCCGGCTTCTCTAGAGAATTGTAAAAGCACGTATCGTTATATGCTTTTTCTATGAAAATTAGTAGTGGGCAGACTAATTTGCATAGAACGTGAGTCATTGTACGCACCGGTTCAGCGGAAACGATAAAAACAAATAACGAAACGAAATTAAATTTCGTTTCGCTTCTCACTCACTTTTCTATGACTGACGCTTAAACAATTAAGTTAAAGTGTACATCTACATATGTATACGGAAGTACTAGTATGCATATAAATACACACATGTATACATATGTACATGTACTGAGTTTTTCGCTAGACACTTTACAGTGAGTGTCCAGCTAGTCTGTATGTAACCAAACAGACGAACCGGGTTTTAGAGTCATACGAGTTTTCAAGGAAACACACTTCCCCTATTCTCCAGAGAGCCAGACAGGTATATTGGACTAGTTTCGATGTTATTACATCTCATCAGCAATATAACCCATCTTCCGGCTTCTCTACAGAATTGTAAAAGCACATATCGTTATATGCTTTTTCTATGAAAATTAGTAGTGGGCAGGCTAATTTGCATAGAACGTGAGTCATTGTACGCACCGGTTCAGCGGAAACGATAAAAACAAATAACGAAACGAAATTAAATTTCGTTTCTTTTCTAACTCACTTTTGTATGACTGACGCTTAAACAATTAAGTTAAAGTGTACCTCTACATATGTATACGGAAGTACTAGTAGGCATATAAATACACACATGTATACATATGTACATGTACTGAGTTTTTCACTAGACACTTTACAGTGAGTGTCCAGCTAGTCTGTATGTAACCAAACAGACGAACCGGGTTTTAGAGTCATACGAGTTTTCAGGGAAACACACTTCCTCTATTCTCCAGAGAGCCAGACAGGAATATTGGACTAGTTTCGATGTTATTACATCTCATCAGCAATATAAACCCATCTTCCGGCTTCTCTAGAGAATTGTAAAAGCACGTATCGTTATATGCTTTTTCTATGAAAATTAGTAGTGGGCAGACTAATTTGCATAGAACGTGAGTCATTGTACGCACCGGTTCAGCGGAAACGATAAAAACAAATAACGAAACAAAATTAAATTTCGTTTCGCTTCTAACTCACTTTTCTATGACTGACGCTTAAACAATTAAGTTAAAGTGTACATCTACATATGTATACGGAAGTACTAGTATGCATATAAATACACACATGTATACATATGTACATGTACTGAGTTTTTCGCTAGACACTTTACAGTGAGTGTCCAGCTAGTCTGTATGTAACCAAACAGACGAACCGGGTTTTAGAGTCATACGAGTTTTCAAGGAAACATACTTCCTCTATTCTGCAGAGAGCCAGACAGGAAGATTGGACTTGTTTCGATGTTATTACATCTCATCAGCAATATATACCCAACTTCCGGCTTCTCTAGAGAATTGTAAAAGCACATATCGTTATATGCTTTTTCTATGAAAATTAGTAGTGGGCAGAATAATTTGCATAGAACGTGAGTCATTGTACGCACCGGTTCAGCGGAAACGATAAAAACAAATAACGAAACGAAATTAAATTTCGTTTCGCTTCTAACTCACTTTTGTATGACTGACGTTTAAACAATTAAGTTAAAGTGTACATCTACATATGTATACGGAAGTACTAGTATGCATATAAATACACACATGTATACATATGTACATGTACAGAGTTTTTCGCTAGACACTTTACAGTGAGTGTCCAGCTAGTCTGTATGTAACCAAACAGACGAACCGGGTTTTAGAGTCATACGAGTTTTCAAGGAAACATACTTCCTCTATTCTCCAGAGAGCCAGACAGGAATATTGGACTAGTTTCGATGTTATTACATCTCATCAGCAATAATAACCCATCTTCCGGCTTCTCTAGAGAATTGTAAAAGCACATATCGTTATATGCTTTTTCTATGAAAATTAGTAGTGGGCAGACTAATTTGCATAGAACGTGAGTCATTGTACGCACCGGTTCAGCGGAAACGATAAAAACAAATAACGAAACGAAATTAAATTTCGGTTCGCTACTAACTCACTTTTCTATGACTGACGCTTAAACAATTAAGTTAAAGTGTACATCTACATATGTATACGGAAGTACTAGTATGCATATAAATACACACATGTATACATATGTACATGTACTGAGTTTTTCACTAGACACTTTACAGTGAGTGTCCAGCTAGTCTGTATGTAACCAAACAGACGAACCGGGTTTTACAGTCATACGAGTTTTCAAGGAAACACACTTCCTCTATTCTCCAGAGAGCCAGACAGGAATATTGGACTAGTTTCGATGTTATTACATCTCATCAGCAATAATAACCCATCTTCCGGCTTCTCTAGAGAATTGTAAAAGCACATATCGTTATATGCTTTTTCTATGAAAATTAGTAGTGGGCAGACTAATTTGCATACAATGTGAGTCATTGTACGCACCGGTTCAGCGGAAACTATAAAAACAAATAACGAAACGAAATTAAATTTCGTTTCGCTTCTAACTCACTTTTCTATGACTGACGCTTAAACAATTAAGTTAAAGTGTACATCTACATATGTATACGGAAGTACTAGTATGCATATAAATACACACATGTATACATATGTACATGTACTGAGTTTTTCGCTAGACACTTTACAGTGAGTGTCCAGCTAGTCAGTATGTAACCAAACAGACGAACCGGGTTTTAGAGTCATACGAGTTTTCAAGGAAACATACTTCCTCTCTTCTCCAGAGAGCCAGACAGGAATATTGGACTTGTTTCGATGTTATTACATCTCATCAGCAATATATACCCATCTTCCGGCTTCTCTAGAGAATTGTAAAAGCTCATATCGTTATATGCTTTTTCTATGAAAATTAGTAGTGGGCAGACTAATTTGCATAGAACGTGAGTCATTGTACGCACCGGTTCAGCGGAAACGATAAAAACAAATAACGAAACGAAATTAAATTTCGGTTCGCTACTAACTCACTTTTCTATGACTGACGCTTAAACAATTAAGTTAAAGTGTACATCTACATATGTATACGGAAGTAGTAGTATGCATATAAATACACACATGTATACATATGTACATGTTCTGAGTTTTTCACTAGACACTTTACAGTGAGTGTCCAGCTAGTCTGTATGTAACCAAACAGACGAACCGGGTTTTAGAGTCATACGAGTTATCAAGGAAACACACTTCCTCTATTCTCCAGAGAGCCAGACAGGAATATTGGACTAGTTTCGATGTTATTACATCTCATCAGCAATAATAACCCATCTTCCGGCTTCTCTAGAGAATTGTAAAAGCACATATCGTTATATGCTTTTTCTATGAAAATTAGTAGTGGGCAGACTAATTTGCATAGAACGTGAGTCATTGTACGCACCGGTTCAGCGGAAACGATAAAAACAAATAACGAAACGAAATTAAATTTCGGTTCGCTACTAACTCACTTTTCTATGACTGACGCTTAAACAATTAAGTTAAAGTGTACATCTACATATGTATACGGAAGTACTAGTATGCATATAAATACACACATGTATACATATGTACATGTACTGAGTTTTTCACTAGACACTTTACAGTGAGTGTCCAGCTAGTCTGTATGTAACCAAACAGACGAACCGGGTTTTAGAGTCATACGAGTTTTCAAGGAAACAGACTTCCTCTATTCTCCAGAGAGCCAGACAGGAATATTGGACTAGTTTCGATGTTATTACATCTCATCAGCAATAATAACCCATCTTCAGGCTTCTCTAGAGAATTGTAAAAGCACTTATCGTTATATGCTTTTTCTATGAAAATTAGTAGTGTGCAGACTAATTTGCATAGAACGTGAGTCATTGTGCGCACTGGTTCAGCGGAAACGATAAAAACAAATAACGAAACGAAACTAAATTTCGTTTCGCTTCTAACTCACTTTTGTATGACTGACGCTTAAACAATTAAGTTAAAGTGTACATCTACATATGTATACGGAAGTACTAGTATGCATATAAATACACACATGTATACATATGTACATGTACTGAGTTTTTCACTAGACACTTTACAGTGAGTGTCCAGCTAGTCTGTATGTAACCAAACAGACGAACCAGGTTTTAGAGTCATACAAGTTTTCAAGGAAACACACTTCCTCTATTCTCCAGAGAGCCAGGCAGGTATATTGGACTAGTTTCGATGTTATTACATCTCATCAACAATATAACCCATCTTCCGGCTTCTCTAGCGAATTGTAAAAGCACATATCGTTATATGCTTTTTCTATGAAAATTAGTAGTGGGCAGACTAATTTGCATAGGACGTGAGTCATTGTACGCACCGGTTCAGCGGAAACGATAAAAACAAATAACGAAACGAAATTAAATTTCGTTTCGTTTCTAACTCACTTTTGTATGACTGACGCTAAAACAATTAAGTTAAAGTGTACATCTACATATGTATACGGAAGTACTAGTATGCATATAAATACACACATGTATACATATGTACATGTACTGTGTTTTTCACTAGACACTTTACAGTGAGTGTCCAGCTAGTCTGTATGTAACCAAACAGACGAACCGGGTTTTAGAGTCATACGAGTTTTCAAGGAAACACACTTCCTCTATTCTCCAGAGAGCCAGACAGGAATATTGGACTAGTTTCGATGTTATTACATCTCATCAGCAATATAAACCCATCTTCCGGCTTCTCTAGAGAATTGTAAAAGCACATATCATTATATGCTTTTTCTATGAAAATTAGTAGTGGGCAGACTAATTTTCATAGAACGTGAGTCATTGTACGCACCGGTTCAGCGGAAACGATAAAAACAAATAACGAAACGAAATTAAATTTCGTTTCGTTTCTTACTCACTTTTGTATGACTGACGCTTAAACAATTAAGTTAAAGTGTACATCTACATATGTATACGGAAGTATTAGTATGCATATAAATACACACATGTATACATATGTACATGTACTGTGTTTTTCACTAGACACTTTACAGTGAGTGTCCAGCTAGTCTGTATGTAACCAAACAGACGAACCGGGTTTTAGAGTCATACGAGTTTTCAAGGAAACACACTTCCTCTATTCTCCAGAGAGCCAGACAGGTATATTGGACTAGTTTCGATGTTATTGCATCTCATCAGCAATATAACCCATCTTCCGGCTTCTCTAGAGAATTGTAAAAGCACATATCGTTATATGCTTTTTCTATGAAAATTAGTAGTGGGCAGACTAATTTGCATAGAACGTGAGTCATTGTACGCACCGGTTCAGCGGAAACGATAAAAACAAATAACGAAACGAAATTAAATTTCATTTCGCTTCTAACTCACTTTTGTATGACTGACGCTTAAACAATTAAGTTAAAGTGTACATCTACATATGTATACGGAAGTACTAGTATGCATATAAATACACCAATGTATACATATGTACATGTACTGTGTTTTTCACTAGACACTTTACAGTGAGTGTCCAGCTAGTCTGTATGTAACCAAACAGACGAACCGGGTTTTAGAGTCATACGAGTTTTCAAGGAAACACACTTCCTCTATTCTCCAGAGAGCCAGACAGGAATATTGGACTAGTTTCGATGTTATTACATCTCATCAGCAATATAAACCCATCTTCCGGCTTCTCTAGAGAATTGTAAATGCACATATCGTTATATGCTTTTTCTATGAAAATTAGTAGTGGGCAGACTAATTTGCATAGAACGTGAGTCATTGTACGCACCGGTTCAGCGGAAACGATAAAAACAAATAACGAAACGAAATTAAATTTCGTTTCGCTTCTAACTCACTTTTGTATGACTGACGCTTAAACAATTAATTTAAAGTGTACATCTACATATGTATACGGAAGTACTAGTATGCATATAAATACACACATGTATACATATGTACATGTACTGTGTTTTTCACTAGACACTTTACAGTGAGTGTCCAGCTAGTCTGTATGTAACCAAACAGACGAACCGGGTTTTAGAGTCATACGAGTTTTCAAGGAAACACACTTCCTCTATTCTCCAGAGAGCCAGACAGGTATATTGGACTAGTTTCGATGTTATTACATCTCATCAGCAATATAACCCATCTTCCGGCTTCTCTAGAGAATCGTAAAAGCACATATCGTTATATGCTTTTTCTATGAAAATTAGTAGTGGGCAGACTAATTTGCATAGAACGTGAGTCATTGTACGCACCGGTTCAGCGGAAACGATAAAAACAAATAACGAAACGAAATTAAATTTCGTTTCTTTTCTAACTCACTTTTGTATGACTGACGCTTAAACAATTAAGTTAAAGTGTACCTCTACATATGTATACGGAAGTACTAGTAGGCATATAAATACACACATGTATACATATGTACATGTACTGATTTTTCCACTAGACACTTTACAGTGAGTGTCCAGATAGTCTGTATGTAACCAAACAGACGAACCGGGTTTTAGAGTCATACGAGTTTTCAAGGAAAAACACTTCCTCTATTCTCCAGAGAGACAGAGAGGAATATTGGACTAGTTTCGATGTTATTACATCTCATCAGCAATATAACCCATCTTCCGGCTTCTCTAGAGAATTGTAAAAGCACATATCGTTATATGCTTTTTCTATGAAAATTAGTAGTGGGCAGACTAATTTGCATAGAACGTGAGTCATTGTACGCACCGGTTCAGCGGAAACGATAAAAACAAATAACGAAACGAAATTAAATTTCGTTTCGCTTCTAACTCACTTTTGTATGACTGACGCTTAAAAAATTAAGTTAAAGTGTACATCTACATATGTATACGGAAGTACTAGTATGCATATAAATACACACATGTATACATATGTACATGTACTGAGTTTTTCACTAGACACTTTACAGTGAGTGTCCCGCTAGTCTGTATGTAACCAAACAGACGAAGCGGGTTTTAGATTCTTACGAGTTTTCAAGGAAACACACTTCCTCTATTCTCCATAGAGCCAGACAGGAATATTGGACTAGTTTCGATGTCATTACATCTCATCAGCAATATAAACCCATCTTCCGGCTTCTCTAGAGAATTGTAAAAGCACATATCGTTATATGCTTTTTCTATGAAAATTAGTAGTGGGCAGACTAATTTGCATAGAACGTGAGTCATTGTACGCACCGGTTCAGCGGAAACGATAAAAACAAATAACGAAACGAAATTAAATTTCGTTTCGCTTCTAACTCACTTTTGTATGACTGATGCTTAAACAATTAAGTTAAAGTGTACATCTACATATGTATACGGAAGTACTAGTATGCATATAAATACACACATGTATACATATGTACATGTACTGAGTTTTTCACTAGACACTTTACAGTAAGTGTCCATCTAGACTGTATGTAACCAAACAGACGAACCGGGTTTTAGAGTCATACGAGTTTTCAAGGAAACAGACTTCCTCTATTCTCCAGAGAGCCAGACAGGAATATTGGACTAGTTTCGATGTTATTACATCTCATCAGCAATAATAACCCATCTTCCGGCTTCTCTAGAGAATTGTAAAAGCACATATCGTTATATGCTTTTTCTATGAAAATTAGTAGTGGGCAGACTAATTTGCATAGAACGTGAGTCATTGTACGCACCGGTTCAGCGGAAACGATAAAAACAAATAACGAAACGAAATTAAATTTCGTTTCGCTTCTAACTCACTTTTGTATGACTGATGCTTAAACAATTAAGTTAAAGTGTACATCTACATATGTATACGGAAGTACTAGTATGCATATAAATACACACATGTATACATATGTACATGTACTGAGTTTTTCACTAGACTCTTTACAGTGAGTGTCCAGCTAGTCTGTATGTAACCAAGCAGACGAACCGGGTTTTAGAGTCATACGAGTTTTCAATGAAAAACACTTCCTCTATTCTCCAGAGAGCCAGACATGAATATTGGACTAGTTTCGATGTTATTACATTTAATCAGCAATATAAACCCATCTTCCGGCTTCTCTAGAGAATTGTAAAAGCACATATCGTTATATGCTTTTCCTATGAAAATTAGTAGTGGGCAGACTAATTTGCATAGAACGTGAGTCATTGTACGCACCGGTTCAGCGGAAACGATAAAAACAAATAACGAAACGAAATTAAATTTCTTTTCGCTTCTAACTCACTTTTGTATGACTGACGCTTAAACAATTAAGTTAATGTGTACATCTACATATGTATACGGAAGTACTAGTATGCATATAAATACACACATGTATACATATGTACATGTACTGTGTTTTTCACTAGACACTTTACAGTGAGTGTCCAGCTAGTCTGTATGTAACCAAACAGACGAACCGGGTTTTAGAGTCATACGAGTTTTCAAGGAAACACACTTCCTCTATTCTCCAGAGAGCCAGACAGGTATATTGGACTAGTTTCGATGTTATTACATCTCATCAGCAATATAACCCATCTTCCGGCTTCTCTAGAGAATCGTAAAAGCACATATCGTTATATGCTTTTTCTATGAAAATTAGTAGTGGGCAGACTAATTTGCATAGAACGTGAGTCATTGTACGCACCGGTTCAGCGGAAACGATAAAAACAAATAACGAAACGAAATTAAATTTCGTTTCTTTTCTAACTCACTTTTGTATGACTGACGCTTAAACAATTAAGTTAAAGTGTACCTCTACATATGTATACGGAAGTACTAGTAGGCATATAAATACACACATGTATACATATGTACATGTACTGATTTTTCCACTAGACACTTTACAGTGAGTGTCCAGATAGTCTGTATGTAACCAAACAGACGAACCGGGTTTTAGAGTCATACGAGTTTTCAAGGAAAAACACTTCCTCTATTCTCCAGAGAGACAGAGAGGAATATTGGACTAGTTTCGATGTTATTACATCTCATCAGCAATATAACCCATCTTCCGGCTTCTCTAGAGAATTGTAAAAGCACATATCGTTATATGCTTTTTCTATGAAAATTAGTAGTGGGCAGACTAATTTGCATAGAACGTGAGTCATTGTACGCACCGGTTCAGCGGAAACGATAAAAACAAATAACGAAACGAAATTAAATTTCGTTTCGCTTCTAACTCACTTTTGTATGACTGACGCTTAAAAAATTAAGTTAAAGTGTACATCTACATATGTATACGGAAGTACTAGTATGCATATAAATACACACATGTATACATATGTACATGTACTGAGTTTTTCACTAGACACTTTACAGTGAGTGTCCCGCTAGTCTGTATGTAACCAAACAGACGAAGCGGGTTTTAGATTCTTACGAGTTTTCAAGGAAACACACTTCCTCTATTCTCCATAGAGCCAGACAGGAATATTGGACTAGTTTCGATGTCATTACATCTCATCAGCAATATAAACCCATCTTCCGGCTTCTCTAGAGAATTGTAAAAGCACATATCGTTATATGCTTTTTCTATGAAAATTAGTAGTGGGCAGACTAATTTGCATAGAACGTGAGTCATTGTACGCACCGGTTCAGCGGAAACGATAAAAACAAATAACGAAACGAAATTAAATTTCGTTTCGCTTCTAACTCACTTTTGTATGACTGATGCTTAAACAATTAAGTTAAAGTGTACATCTACATATGTATACGGAAGTACTAGTATGCATATAAATACACACATGTATACATATGTACATGTACTGAGTTTTTCACTAGACACTTTACAGTAAGTGTCCATCTAGACTGTATGTAACCAAACAGACGAACCGGGTTTTAGAGTCATACGAGTTTTCAAGGAAACAGACTTCCTCTATTCTCCAGAGAGCCAGACAGGAATATTGGACTAGTTTCGATGTTATTACATCTCATCAGCAATAATAACCCATCTTCCGGCTTCTCTAGAGAATTGTAAAAGCACATATCGTTATATGCTTTTCCTATGAAAATTAGTAGTGGGCAGACTAATTTGCATAGAACGTGAGTCATTGTACGCACCGGTTCAGCGGAAACGATAAAAACAAATAACGAAACGAAATTAAATTTCTTTTCGCTTCTAACTCACTTTTGTATGACTGACGCTTAAACAATTAAGTTAATGTGTACATCTACATATGTATACGGAAGTACTAGTATGCATATAAATACACACATGTATACATATGTACATGTACTGAGTTTTTCACTAGACACTTTACAGTGAGTGTCCAGCTAGTCTGTATGTAACCAAACAGACGAACCGGGTTTTAGAGTCATACGAGTTTTCAAGGAAACAGACTTCCTCTATTCTCCAGAGAGCCAGACAGGAATATTGGACTAGTTTCGATGTTATTACATCTCATCATCAATAATAACCCATCTTCAGGCTTCTCTAGAGAATTGTAAAAGCACTTATCGTTATATGCTTTTTCTATGAAAATTAGTAGTGGGCAGACTAATTTGCATAGAACGTGAGTCATTGTGCGCACTGGTTCAGCGGAAACGATAAAAACAAATAACGAAACGAAACTAAATTTCGTTTCGCTTCTAACTCACTTTTGTATGACTGACGCTTAAACAATTAAGTTAAAGTGTACATCTACATATGTATACGGAAGTACTAGTATGCATATAAATACACACATGTATACATATGTACATGTACTGAGTTTTTCACTAGACACTTTACAGTGAGTGTCCAGCTAGTCTGTATGTAACCAAACAGACGAACCGGGTTTTAGAGTCATACAAGTTTTCAAGGAAACACACTTCCTCTATTCTCCAGAGAGCCAGACAGGTATATTGGACTAGTTTCGATGTTATTACATCTCATCAGCAATATAACCCATCTTCCGGCTTCTCTAGCGAATTGTAAAAGCACATATCGTTATATGCTTTTTCTATGAAAATTAGTAGTGGGCAGACTAATTTGCATAGGACGTGAGTCATTGTACGCACCGGTTCAGCGGAAACGATAAAAACAAATAACGAAACGAAATTAAATTTCGTTTCGCTTCTAACTCACTTTTGTATGACTGACGCTTAAACAATTAAGTTAAAGTGTACATCTACATATGTATACGGAAGTACTAGTATGCATATAAATACACACATGTATACATATGTACATGTACTGTGTTTTTCACTAGACACTTTACAGTGAGTGTCCAGCTAGTCTGTATGTAACCAAACAGACGAACCGGGTTTTAGAGTCATACGAGTTTTCAAGGAAACACACTTCCTCTATTCTCCAGAGAGCCAGACAGGTATATTGGACAAGTTTCGATGTTATTACATCTCATCAGCAATATAACCCATCTTCCGGCTTCTCTAGAGAATTGTAAAAGCACATATCGTTATATGCTTTTTCTATGAAAATTAGTAGTGGGCAGACTAATTTGCATAGAACGTGAGTCATTGTACGCACCGGTTCAGCGGAAACGATAAAAACAAATAACGAAACGAAATTAAATTTCGTTTCTTTTCTAACTCACTTTTGTATGACTGACGCTTAAACAATTAAGTTAAAGTGTACCTCTACATATGTATACGGAAGTACTAGTAGGCATATAAATACACACATGTATACATATGTACATGTACTGAGTTTTTCACTAGACACTTTACAGTGAGTGTCCAGCTAGTCTGTATGTAACCAAACAGACGAACCGGGTTTTAGAGTCATACGAGTTTTCAAGGAAAAACACTTCCTCTATTCTCCAGAGAGCCAGACAGGAATATTGGACTAGTTTCGATGTTATTACATCTCATCAGCAATATAACCCATCTTCCGGCTTCTCTAGAGAATTGTAAAAGCACATATCGTTATATGCTTTTTCTATGAAAATTAGTAGTGGGCAGACTAATTTGCATAGAACGTGAGTCATTGTACGCACCGGTTCAGCGGAAACGATAAAAACAAATAACGAAACGAAATTAAATTTCGTTTCGCTTCTAACTCACTTTTGTATGACTGATGCTTAAACAATTAAGTTAAAGTGTACATCTACATATGTATACGGAAGTACTAGTATGCATATAAATACACACATGTATACATATGTACATGTACTGAGTTTTTCACTAGACACTTTACAGTAAGTGTCCAGCTAGACTGTATGTAACCAAACAGACGAACCGGGTTTTAGAGTCATACGAGTTTTCAAGGAAACAGACTTCCTCTATTCTCCAGAGAGCCAGACAGGAATATTGGACTAGTTTCGATGTTATTACATCTCATCAGCAATAATAACCCATCTTCCGGCTTCTCTAGAGAATTGTAAAAGCACATATCGTTATATGCTTTTTCTATGAAAATTAGTAGTGGGCAGACTAATTTGCATAGAACGTGAGTCATTGTACGCACCGGTTCAGCGGAAACGATAAAAACAAATAACGAAACGAAATTAAATTTCGTTTCGCTTCTAACTCACTTTTGTATGACTGATGCTTAAACAATTAAGTTAAAGTGTACATCTACATATGTATACGGAAGTACTAGTATGCATATAAATACACACATGTATACATATGTACATGTACTGAGTTTTTCACTAGACTCTTTACAGTGAGTGTCCAGCTAGTCTGTATGTAACCAAGCAGACGAACCGGGTTTTAGAGTCATACGAGTTTTCAATGAAAAACACTTCCTCTATTCTCCAGAGAGCCAGACATGAATATTGGACTAGTTTCGATGTTATTACATTTAATCAGCAATATAATCCCATCTTCCGGCTTCTCTAGAGAATTGTAAAAGCACATATCGTTATATGCTTTTCCTATGAAAATTAGTAGTGGGCAGACTAATTTGCATAGAACGTGAGTCATTGTACGCACCGGTTCAGCGGAAACGATAAAAACAAATAACGAAACGAAATTAAATTTCTTTTCGCTTCTAACTCACTTTTGTATGACTGACGCTTAAACAATTAAGTTAATGTGTACATCTACATATGTATACGGAAGTACTAGTATGCATATAAATACACACATGTATACATATGTACATGTACTGAGTTTTTCACTAGACACTTTACAGTGAGTGTCCAGCTAGTCTGTATGTAACCAAACAGACGAACCGGGTTTTAGAGTCATACGAGTTTTCAAGGAAACAGACTTCCTCTATTCTCCAGAGAGCCAGACAGGAATATTGGACTAGTTTCGATGTTATTACATCTCATCATCAATAATAACCCATCTTCAGGCTTCTCTAGAGAATTGTAAAAGCACTTATCGTTATATGCTTTTTCTATGAAAATTAGTAGTGGGCAGACTAATTTGCATAGAACGTGAGTCATTGTGCGCACTGGTTCAGCGGAAACGATAAAAACAAATAACGAAACGAAACTAAATTTCGTTTCGCTTCTAACTCACTTTTGTATGACTGACGCTTAAACAATTAAGTTAAAGTGTACATCTACATATGTATACGGACGTACTAGTATGCATATAAATACACACATGTATACATATGTACATGTACTGAGTTTTTCACTAGACACTTTACAGTGAGTGTCCAGCTAGTCGGTATGTAACCAAACAGACGAACCGGGTTTTAGAGTCATACAAGTTTTCAAGGAAACACACTTCCTCTATTCTCCAGAGAGCCAGACAGGTATATTGGACTAGTTTCGATGTTATTACATCTCATCAGCAATATAACCCATCTTCCGGCTTCTCTAGCGAATTGTAAATGCACATATCGTTATATGCTTTTTCTATGAAAATTAGTAGTGGGCAGACTAATTTACATAGGACGTGAGTCATTGTACGCACCGGTTCAGCGGAAACGATAAAAACAAATAACGAAACGAAATTAAATTTCGTTTCGCTTCTAACTCACTTTTGTATGACTGACGCTTAAACAATTAAGTTAAAGTGTACATCTACATATGTATACGGAAGTACTAGTATGCATATAAATACACACATGTATACATATGTACATGTACTGTGTTTTTCACTAGACACTTTACAGTGAGTGTCCAGCTAGTCTGTATGTAACCAAACAGACGAACCGGGTTTTAGAGTCATACGAGTTTTCAAGGAAACACACTTCCTCTATTCTCCAGAGAGCCAGACAGGTATATTGGACAAGTTTCGATGTTATTACATCTCATCAGCAATATAACCCATCTTCCGGCTTCTCTAGAGAATTGTAAAAGCACATATCGTTATATGCTTTTTCTATGAAAATTAGTAGTGGGCAGACTAATTTGCATAGAACGTGAGTCATTGTACGCACCGGTTCAGCGGAAACGATAAAAACAAATAACGAAACGAAATTAAATTTCGTTTCTTTTCTAACTCACTTTTGTATGACTGACGCTTAAACAATTAAGTTAAAGTGTACCTCTACATATGTATACGGAAGTACTAGTAGGCATATAAATACACACATGTATACATATGTACATGTACTGAGTTTTTCACTAGACACTTTACAGTGAGTGTCCAGCTAGTCTGTATGTAACCAAACAGACGAACCGGGTTTTAGAGTCATACGAGTTTTCAAGGAAAAACACTTCCTCTATTCTCCAGAGAGCCAGACAGGAATATTGGACTAGTTTCGATGTTATTACATCTCATCAGCAATATAACCCATCTTCCGGCTTCTCTAGAGAATTGTAAAAGCACATATCGTTATATGCTTTTTCTATGAAAATTAGTAGTGGGCAGACTAATTTGCATAGAACGTGAGTCATTGTACGCACCGGTTCAGCGGAAACGATAAAAACAAATAACGAAACGAAATTAAATTTCGTTTCGCTTCTAACTCACTTTTGTATGACTGATGCTTAAACAATTAAGTTAAAGTGTACATCTACATATGTATACGGAAGTACTAGTATGCATATAAATACACACATGTATACATATGTACATGTACTGAGTTTTTCACTAGACACTTTACAGTGAGTGTCCCGCTAGTCTGTATGTAACCAAACAGACGAAGCGGGTTTTAGATTCTTACGAGTTTTCAAGGAAACACACTTCCTCTATTCTCCATAGAGCCAGACAGGAATATTGGACTAGTTTCGATGTCATTACATCTCATCAGCAATATAAACCCATCTTCCGGCTTCTCTAGAGAATTGTAAAAGCACATATCGTTATATGCTTTTTCTATGAAAATTAGTAGTGGGCAGACTAATTTGCATAGAACGTGAGTCATTGTACGCACCGGTTCAGCGGAAACGATAAAAACAAATAACGAAACGAAATTAAATTTCGTTTCGCTTCTAACTCACTTTTGTATGACTGATGCTTAAACAATTAAGTTAAAGTGTACATCTACATATGTATACGGAAGTACTAGTATGCATATAAATACACACATGTATACATATGTACATGTACTGAGTTTTTCACTAGACACTTTACAGTAAGTGTCCATCTAGACTGTATGTAACCAAACAGACGAACCGGGTTTTAGAGTCATACGAGTTTTCAAGGAAACAGACTTCCTCTATTCTCCAGAGAGCCAGACAGGAATATTGGACTAGTTTCGATGTTATTACATCTCATCAGCAATAATAACCCATCTTCCGGCTTCTCTAGAGAATTGTAAAAGCACATATCGTTATATGCTTTTCCTATGAAAATTAGTAGTGGGCAGACTAATTTGCATAGAACGTGAGTCATTGTACGCACCGGTTCAGCGGAAACGATAAAAACAAATAACGAAACGAAATTAAATTTCTTTTCGCTTCTAACTCACTTTTGTATGACTGACGCTTAAACAATTAAGTTAATGTGTACATCTACATATGTATACGGAAGTACTAGTATGCATATAAATACACACATGTATACATATGTACATGTACTGAGTTTTTCACTAGACACTTTACAGTGAGTGTCCAGCTAGTCTGTATGTAACCAAACAGACGAACCGGGTTTTAGAGTCATACGAGTTTTCAAGGAAACAGACTTCCTCTATTCTCCAGAGAGCCAGACAGGAATATTGGACTAGTTTCGATGTTATTACATCTCATCATCAATAATAACCCATCTTCAGGCTTCTCTAGAGAATTGTAAAAGCACTTATCGTTATATGCTTTTTCTATGAAAATTAGTAGTGGGCAGACTAATTTGCATAGAACGTGAGTCATTGTGCGCACTGGTTCAGCGGAAACGATAAAAACAAATAACGAAACGAAACTAAATTTCGTTTCGCTTCTAACTCACTTTTGTATGACTGACGCTTAAACAATTAAGTTAAAGTGTACATCTACATATGTATACGGAAGTACTAGTATGCATATAAATACACACATGTATACATATGTACATGTACTGAGTTTTTCACTAGACACTTTACAGTGAGTGTCCAGCTAGTCTGTATGTAACCAAACAGACGAACCGGGTTTTAGAGTCATACAAGTTTTCAAGGAAACACACTTCCTCTATTCTCCAGAGAGCCAGACAGGTATATTGGACTAGTTTCGATGTTATTACATCTCATCAGCAATATAACCCATCTTCCGGCTTCTCTAGCGAATTGTAAAAGCACATATCGTTATATGCTTTTTCTATGAAAATTAGTAGTGGGCAGACTAATTTGCATAGGACGTGAGTCATTGTACGCACCGGTTCAGCGGAAACGATAAAAACAAATAACGAAACGAAATTAAATTTCGTTTCGCTTCTAACTCACTTTTGTATGACTGACGCTTAAACAATTAAGTTAAAGTGTACATCTACATATGTATACGGAAGTACTAGTATGCATATAAATACACACATGTATACATATGTACATGTACTGTGTTTTTCACTAGACACTTTACAGTGAGTGTCCAGCTAGTCTGTATGTAACCAAACAGACGAACCGGGTTTTAGAGTCATACGAGTTTTCAAGGAAACACACTTCCTCTATTCTCCAGAGAGCCAGACAGGTATATTGGACAAGTTTCGATGTTATTACATCTCATCAGCAATATAACCCATCTTCCGGCTTCTCTAGAGAATTGTAAAAGCACATATCGTTATATGCTTTTTCTATGAAAATTAGTAGTGGGCAGACTAATTTGCATAGAACGTGAGTCATTGTACGCACCGGTTCAGCGGAAACGATAAAAACAAATAACGAAACGAAATTAAATTTCGTTTCTTTTCTAACTCACTTTTGTATGACTGACGCTTAAACAATTAAGTTAAAGTGTACCTCTACATATGTATACGGAAGTACTAGTAGGCATATAAATACACACATGTATACATATGTACATGTACTGAGTTTTTCACTAGACACTTTACAGTGAGTGTCCAGCTAGTCTGTATGTAACCAAACAGACGAACCGGGTTTTAGAGTCATACGAGTTTTCAAGGAAAAACACTTCCTCTATTCTCCAGAGAGCCAGACAGGAATATTGGACTAGTTTCGATGTTATTACATCTCATCAGCAATATAACCCATCTTCCGGCTTCTCTAGAGAATTGTAAAAGCACATATCGTTATATGCTTTTTCTATGAAAATTAGTAGTGGGCAGACTAATTTGCATAGAACGTGAGTCATTGTACGCACCGGTTCAGCGGAAACGATAAAAACAAATAACGAAACGAAATTAAATTTCGTTTCGCTTCTAACTCACTTTTGTATGACTGATGCTTAAACAATTAAGTTAAAGTGTACATCTACATATGTATACGGAAGTACTAGTATGCATATAAATACACACATGTATACATATGTACATGTACTGAGTTTTTCACTAGACACTTTACAGTAAGTGTCCAGCTAGACTGTATGTAACCAAACAGACGAACCGGGTTTTAGAGTCATACGAGTTTTCAAGGAAACAGACTTCCTCTATTCTCCAGAGAGCCAGACAGGAATATTGGACTAGTTTCGATGTTATTACATCTCATCAGCAATAATAACCCATCTTCCGGCTTCTCTAGAGAATTGTAAAAGCACATATCGTTATATGCTTTTTCTATGAAAATTAGTAGTGGGCAGACTAATTTGCATAGAACGTGAGTCATTGTACGCACCGGTTCAGCGGAAACGATAAAAACAAATAACGAAACGAAATTAAATTTCGTTTCGCTTCTAACTCACTTTTGTATGACTGATGCTTAAACAATTAAGTTAAAGTGTACATCTACATATGTATACGGAAGTACTAGTATGCATATAAATACACACATGTATACATATGTACATGTACTGAGTTTTTCACTAGACTCTTTACAGTGAGTGTCCAGCTAGTCTGTATGTAACCAAGCAGACGAACCGGGTTTTAGAGTCATACGAGTTTTCAATGAAAAACACTTCCTCTATTCTCCAGAGAGCCAGACATGAATATTGGACTAGTTTCGATGTTATTACATTTAATCAGCAATATAATCCCATCTTCCGGCTTCTCTAGAGAATTGTAAAAGCACATATCGTTATATGCTTTTCCTATGAAAATTAGTAGTGGGCAGACTAATTTGCATAGAACGTGAGTCATTGTACGCACCGGTTCAGCGGAAACGATAAAAACAAATAACGAAACGAAATTAAATTTCTTTTCGCTTCTAACTCACTTTTGTATGACTGACGCTTAAACAATTAAGTTAATGTGTACATCTACATATGTATACGGAAGTACTAGTATGCATATAAATACACACATGTATACATATGTACATGTACTGAGTTTTTCACTAGACACTTTACAGTGAGTGTCCAGCTAGTCTGTATGTAACCAAACAGACGAACCGGGTTTTAGAGTCATACGAGTTTTCAAGGAAACAGACTTCCTCTATTCTCCAGAGAGCCAGACAGGAATATTGGACTAGTTTCGATGTTATTACATCTCATCATCAATAATAACCCATCTTCAGGCTTCTCTAGAGAATTGTAAAAGCACTTATCGTTATATGCTTTTTCTATGAAAATTAGTAGTGGGCAGACTAATTTGCATAGAACGTGAGTCATTGTGCGCACTGGTTCAGCGGAAACGATAAAAACAAATAACGAAACGAAACTAAATTTCGTTTCGCTTCTAACTCACTTTTGTATGACTGACGCTTAAACAATTAAGTTAAAGTGTACATCTACATATGTATACGGACGTACTAGTATGCATATAAATACACACATGTATACATATGTACATGTACTGAGTTTTTCACTAGACACTTTACAGTGAGTGTCCAGCTAGTCGGTATGTAACCAAACAGACGAACCGGGTTTTAGAGTCATACAAGTTTTCAAGGAAACACACTTCCTCTATTCTCCAGAGAGCCAGACAGGTATATTGGACTAGTTTCGATGTTATTACATCTCATCAGCAATATAACCCATCTTCCGGCTTCTCTAGCGAATTGTAAATGCACATATCGTTATATGCTTTTTCTATGAAAATTAGTAGTGGGCAGACTAATTTACATAGGACGTGAGTCATTGTACGCACCGGTTCAGCGGAAACGATAAAAACAAATAACGAAACGAAATTAAATTTCGTTTCGCTTCTAACTCACTTTTGTATGACTGACGCTTAAACAATTAAGTTAAAGTGTACATCTACATATGTATACGGAAGTACTAGTATGCATATAAATACACACATGTATACATATGTACATGTACTGTGTTTTTCACTAGACACTTTACAGTGAGTGTCCAGCTAGTCTGTATGTAACCAAACAGACGAACCGGGTTTTAGAGTCATACGAGTTTTCAAGGAAACACACTTCCTCTATTCTCCAGAGAGCCAGACAGGTATATTGGACAAGTTTCGATGTTATTACATCTCATCAGCAATATAACCCATCTTCCGGCTTCTCTAGAGAATTGTAAAAGCACATATCGTTATATGCTTTTTCTATGAAAATTAGTAGTGGGCAGACTAATTTGCATAGAACGTGAGTCATTGTACGCACCGGTTCAGCGGAAACGATAAAAACAAATAACGAAACGAAATTAAATTTCGTTTCTTTTCTAACTCACTTTTGTATGACTGACGCTTAAACAATTAAGTTAAAGTGTACCTCTACATATGTATACGGAAGTACTAGTAGGCATATAAATACACACATGTATACATATGTACATGTACTGAGTTTTTCACTAGACACTTTACAGTGAGTGTCCAGCTAGTCTGTATGTAACCAAACAGACGAACCGGGTTTTAGAGTCATACGAGTTTTCAAGGAAAAACACTTCCTCTATTCTCCAGAGAGCCAGACAGGAATATTGGACTAGTTTCGATGTTATTACATCTCATCAGCAATATAACCCATCTTCCGGCTTCTCTAGAGAATTGTAAAAGCACATATCGTTATATGCTTTTTCTATGAAAATTAGTAGTGGGCAGACTAATTTGCATAGAACGTGAGTCATTGTACGCACCGGTTCAGCGGAAACGATAAAAACAAATAACGAAACGAAATTAAATTTCGTTTCGCTTCTAACTCACTTTTGTATGACTGATGCTTAAACAATTAAGTTAAAGTGTACATCTACATATGTATACGGAAGTACTAGTATGCATATAAATACACACATGTATACATATGTACATGTACTGAGTTTTTCACTAGACACTTTACAGTAAGTGTCCAGCTAGACTGTATGTAACCAAACAGACGAACCGGGTTTTAGAGTCATACGAGTTTTCAAGGAAACAGACTTCCTCTATTCTCCAGAGAGCCAGACAGGAATATTGGACTAGTTTCGATGTTAATACATCTCATCAGCAATATAAACCCATCTTCCGGCTTCTCTAGAGAATTGTAAAAGCACATATCGTTATATGCTTTTTCTATGAAAATTAGTAGTGGGCAGACTAATTTGCATAGAACGTGAGTCATTGTACGCACCGGTTCAGCGGAAACGATAAAAACAAATAACGAAACGAAATTAAATTTCGTTTCGCTTCTAACTCACTTTTGTATGACTGATGCTTAAACAATTAAGTTAAAGTGTACATCTACATATGTATACGGAAGTACTAGTATGCATATAAATACACACATGTATACATATGTACATGTACTGAGTTTTTCACTAGACTCTTTACAGTGAGTGTCCAGCTAGTCTGTATGTAACCAAGCAGACGAACCGGGTTTTAGAGTCATACGAGTTTTCAATGAAAAACACTTCCTCTATTCTCCAGAGGGCCAGACATGAATATTGGACTAGTTTCGATGTTATTACATTTAATCAGCAATATAAACCCATCTTCCGGCTTCTCTAGAGAATTGTAAAAGCACATATCGTTATATGCTTTTCCTATGAAAATTAGTAGTGGGCAGACTAATTTGCATAGAACGTGAGTCATTGTACGCACCGGTTCAGCGGAAACGATAAAAACAAATAACGAAACGAAATTAAATTTCTTTTCGCTTCTAACTCACTTTTGTATGACTGACGCTTAAACAATTAAGTTAATGTGTACATCTACATATGTATACGGAAGTACTAGTATGCATATAAATACACACATGTATACATATGTACATGTAATGAGTTTTTCACTAGACACTTTACAGTGAGTGTCCAGCTAGTCTGTATGTAACCAAACAGACGAACCGGGTTTTAGAGTCATACGAGTTTTCAAGGAAACAGACTTCCTCTATTCTCCAGAGAGCCAGACAGGAATATTGGACTAGTTTCGATGTTATTACATCTCATCATCAATAATAACCCATCTTCAGGCTTCTCTAGAGAATTGTAAAAGCACTTATCGTTATATGCTTTTTCTATGAAAATTAGTAGTGGGCAGACTAATTTGCATAGAACGTGAGTCATTGTGCGCACTGGTTCAGCGGAAACGATAAAAACAAATAACGAAACGAAACTAAATTTCGTTTCGCTTCTAACTCACTTTTGTATGACTGACGCTTAAACAATTAAGTTAAAGTGTACATCTACATATGTATACGGAAGTACTAGTATGCATATAAATACACACATGTATACATATGTACATGTACTGAGTTTTTCACTAGACACTTTACAGTGAGTGTCCAGCTAGTCTGTATGTAACCAAACAGACGAACCGGGTTTTAGAGTCATACAAGTTTTCAAGGAAACACACTTCCTCTATTCTCCAGAGAGCCAGACAGGTATATTGGACTAGTTTCGATGTTATTACATCTCATCAGCAATATAACCCATCTTCCGGCTTCTCTAGCGAATTGTAAAAGCACATATCGTTATATGCTTTTTCTATGAAAATTAGTAGTGGGCAGACTAATTTGCATAGGACGTGAGTCATTGTACGCACCGGTTCAGCGGAAACGATAAAAACAAATAACGAAACGAAATTAAATTTCGTTTCGCTTCTAACTCACTTTTGTATGACTGACGCTTAAACAATTAAGTTAAAGTGTACATCTACATATGTATACGGAAGTACTAGTATGCATATAAATACACACATGTATACATATGTACATGTACTGTGTTTTTCACTACACACTTTACAGTGAGTGTCCAGCTAGTCTGTATGTAACCAAACAGACGAACCGGGTTTTAGAGTCATACGAGTTTTCAAGGAAACACACTTCCTCTATTCTCCAGAGAGCCAGACAGGTATATTGGACAAGTTTCGATGTTATTACATCTCATCAGCAATATAACCCATCTTCCGGCTTCTCTAGAGAATTGTAAAAGCACATATCGTTATATGCTTTTTCTATGAAAATTAGTAGTGGGCAGACTAATTTGCATAGAACGTGAGTCATTGTACGCACCGGTTGAGCGGAAACGATAAAAACAAATAACGAAACGAAATTAAATTTCGTTTCTTTTCTAACTCACTTTTGTATGACTGACGCTTAAACAATTAAGTTAAAGTGTACCTCTACATATGTATACGGAAGTACTCGTAGGCATATAAATACACACATGTATACATATGTACATGTACTAAGTTTTTCACTAGACACTTTACAGTGAGTGTCCAGCTAGTCTGTATGTAACCAAACAGACGAACCGGGTTTTAGAGTCATACGAGTTTTCAAGGAAAAACACTTCCTCTATTCTCCAGAGAGCCAGACAGGAATATTGGACTAGTTTCGATGTTATTACATCTCATCAGCAATATAACCCATCTTCCGGCTTCTCTAGAGAATTGTAAAAGCACATATCGTTATATGCTTTTTCTATGAAAATTAGTAGTGGGCAGACTAATTTGCATAGAACGTGAGTCATTGTACGCACCGGTTCAGCGGAAACGATAAAAACAAATAACGAAACGAAATTAAATTTCGTTTCGCTTCTAACTCACTTTTGTATGACTGATGCTTAAACAATTAAGTTAAAGTGTACATCTACATATGTATACGGAAGTACTAGTATGCATATAAATACACACATGTATACATATGTACATGTACTGAGTTTTTCACTAGACACTTTACAGTAAGTGTCCAGCTAGACTGTATGTAACCAAACAGACGAACCGGGTTTTAGAGTCATACGAGTTTTCAAGGAAACAGACTTCCTCTATTCTCCAGAGAGCCAGACAGGAATATTGGACTAGTTTCGATGTTATTACATCTCATCAGCAATAATAACCCATCTTCCGGCTTCTCTAGAGAATTGTAAAAGCACATATCGTTATATGCTTTTTCTATGAAAATTAGTAGTGGGCAGACTAATTTGCATAGAACGTGAGTCATTGTACGCACCGGTTCAGCGGAAACGATAAAAACAAATAACGAAACGAAATTAAATTTCGTTTCGCTTCTAACTCACTTTTGTATGACTGATGCTTAAACAATTAAGTTAAAGTGTACATCTACATATGTATACGGAAGTACTAGTATGCATATAAATACACACATGTATACATATGTACATGTACTGAGTTTTTCACTAGACTCTTTACAGTGAGTGTCCAGCTAGTCTGTATGTAACCAAGCAGACGAACCGGGTTTTAGAGTCATACGAGTTTTCAATGAAAAACACTTCCTCTATTCTCCAGAGAGCCAGACATGAATATTGGACTAGTTTCGATGTTATTACATTTAATCAGCAATATAATCCCATATTCCGGCTTCTCTAGAGAATTGTAAAAGCACATATCGTTATATGCTTTTCCTATGAAAATTAGTAGTGGGCAGACTAATTTGCATAGAACGTGAGTCATTGTACGCACCGGTTCAGCGGAAACGATAAAAACAAATAACGAAACGAAATTAAATTTCTTTTCGCTTCTAACTCACTTTTGTATGACTGACGCTTAAACAATTAAGTTAATGTGTACATCTACATATGTATACGGAAGTACTAGTATGCATATAAATACACACATGTATACATATGTACATGTACTGAGTTTTTCACTAGACACTTTACAGTGAGTGTCCAGCTAGTCTGTATGTAACCAAACAGACGAACCGGGTTTTAGAGTCATACGAGTTTTCAAGGAAACAGACTTCCTCTATTCTCTAGAGAGCCAGACAGGAATATTGGACTAGTTTCGATGTTATTACATCTCATCATCAATAATAACCCATCTTCAGGCTTCTCTAGCGAATTGTAAAAGCACATATCGTTATATGCTTTTTCTATGAAAATTAGTAGTGGGCAGACTAATTTGCATAGGACGTGAGTCATTGTACGCACCGGTTCAGCGGAAACGATAAAAACAAATAACGAAACGAAATTAAATTTCGTTTCGCTTCTAACTCACTTTTGTATGACTGACGCTTAAACAATTAAGTTAAAGTGTACATCTACATATGTATACGGAAGTACTAGTATGCATATAAATACACACATGTATACATATGTACATGTACTGTGTTTTTCACTAGACACTTTACAGTGAGTGTCCAGCTAGTCTGTATGTAACCAAACAGACGAACCGGGTTTTAGAGTCATACGAGTTTTCAAGGAAACACACTTCCTCTATTCTCCAGAGAGCCAGACAGGTATATTGGACAAGTTTCGATGTTATTACATCTCATCAGCAATATAACCCATCTTCCGGCTTCTCTAGAGAATTGTAAAAGCACATATCGTTATATGCTTTTTCTATGAAAATTAGTAGTGGGCAGACTAATTTGCATAGAACGTGAGTCATTGTACGCACCGGTTCAGCGGAAACGATAAAAACAAATAACGAAACGAAATTAAATTTCGTTTCTTTTCTAACTCACTTTTGTATGACTGACGCTTAAACAATTAAGTTAAAGTGTACCTCTACATATGTATACGGAAGTACTTGTAGGCATATAAATACACACATGTATACATATGTACATGTACTGAGTTTTTCACTAGACACTTTACAGTGAGTGTCCAGCTAGTCTGTATGTAACCAAACAGACGAACCGGGTTTTAGAGTCATACGAGTTTTCAAGGAAAAACACTTCCTCTATTCTCCAGAGAGCCAGACAGGAATATTGGACTAGTTTCGATGTTATTACATCTCATCAGCAATATAACCCATCTTCCGGCTTCTCTAGAGAATTGTAAAAGCACATATCGTTATATGCTTTTTCTATGAAAATTAGTAGTGGGCAGACTAATTTGCATAGAACGTGAGTCATTGTACGCACCGGTTCAGCGGAAACGATAAAAACAAATAACGAAACGAAATTAAATTTCGTTTCGCTTCTAACTCACTTTTGTATGACTGACGCTTAAAAAATTAAGTTAAAGTGTACATCTACATATGTATACGGAAGTACTAGTATGCATATAAATACACACATGTATACATATGTACATGTACTGAGTTTTTCACTAGACACTTTACAGTGAGTGTCCAGCTAGTCTGTATTTAACCAAACAGACGAACCGGGTTTTAGATTCTTACGAGTTTTCAAGGAAACACACTTCCTCTATTCTCCATAGAGCCAGACAGGAATATTGGACTAGTTTCGATGTCATTACATCTCATCAGCAATATAAACCCATCTTCCGGCTTCTCTAGAGAATTGTAAAAGCACATATCGTTATATGCTTTTTCTATGAAAATTAGTAGTGGGCAGACTAATTTGGATAGAACGTGAGTCATTGTACGCACCGGTTCAGCGGAAACGATAAAAACAAATAACGAAACGAAATTAAATTTCTTATCGCTTCTAACTCACTTTTGTATGACTGACGCTTAAACAATTAAGTTAATGTGTACATCTACATATGTATACGGAAGTACTAGTATGCATATAAATACAGACATGTATACATATGTACATGTAATGAGTTTTTCACTAGACACTTTACAGTGAGTGTCCAGCTAGTCTGTATGTAACCAAACAGACGAACCGGGTTTTAGAGTCATACGAGTTTTCAAGGAAAAACACTTCCTCTATTCTCCAGAGAGCCAGACAGGAATATTGGACTAGTTTCGATGTTATTACATCTCATCAGCAAATAACCCATCTTCCGGCTTCTCTAGAGAATTGTAAAAGCACATATCGTTATATGCTTTTTCTATGAAAATTAGTAGTGGGCAGACTAATTTGCATAGAACGTGAGTCATTGTGCGCACTGGTTCAGCGGAAACGATAAAAACAAATAACGAAACGAAACTAAATTTCGTTTCGCTTCTAACTCACTTTTGTATGACTGACGCTTAAACAATTAAGTTAAAGTGTACATCTACATATGTATACGGAAGTACTAGTATGCATATAAATACACACATGTATACATATGTACATGTACTGAGTTTTTCACTAGACACTTTACAGTGAGTGTCCAGCTAGTCTGTATGTAACCAAACAGACGAACCGGGTTTTAGAGTCATACAAGTTTTCAAGGAAACACACTTCCTCTATTCTCCAGAGAGCCAGACAGGTATATTGGACTAGTTTCGATGTTATTACATCTCATCAGCAATATAACCCATCTTCCGGCTTCTCTAGCGAATTGTAAAAGCACATATCGTTATATGCTTTTTCTATGAAAATTAGTAGTGGGCAGACTAATTTGCATAGGACGTGAGTCATTGTACGCACCGGTTCAGCGGAAACGATAAAAACAAATAACGAAACGAAATTAAATTTCGTTTCGCTTCTAACTCACTTTTGTATGACTGACGCTTAAACAATTAAGTTAAAGTGTACATCTACATATGTATACGGAAGTACTAGTATGCATATAAATACACACATGTATACATATGTACATGTACTGTGTTTTTCACTAGACACTTTACAGTGAGTGTCCAGCTAGTCTGTATGTAACCAAACAGACGAACCGGGTTTTAGAGTCATACGAGTTTTCAAGGAAACACACTTCCTCTATTCTCCAGAGAGCCAGACAGGTATATTGGACAAGTTTCGATGTTATTACATCTTATCAGCAATATAACCCATCTTCCGGCTTCTCTAGAGAATTGTAAAAGCACATATCGTTATATGCTTTTTCTATGAAAATTAGTAGTGGGCAGACTAATTTGCATAGAACGTGAGTCATTGTACGCACCGGTTCAGCGGAAACGATAAAAACAAATAACGAAACGAAATTAAATTTCGTTTCTTTTCTAACTCACTTTTGTATGACTGACGCTTAAACAATTAAGTTAAAGTGTACCTCTACATATGTATACGGAAGTACTAGTAGGCATATAAATACACACATGTATACATATGTACATGTACTGAGTTTTTCACTAGACACTTTACAGTGAGTGTCCAGCTAGTCTGTATGTAACCAAACAGACGAACCGGGTTTTAGAGTCATACGAGTTTTCAAGGAAAAACACTTCCTCTATTCTCCAGAGAGCCAGACAGGAATATTGGACTAGTTTCGATGTTATTACATCTCATCAGCAATATAACCCATCTTCCGGTTTCTCTAGAGAATTGTAAAAGCACATATCGTTATATGCTTTTTCTATGAAAATTAGTAGTGGGCAGACTAATTTGCATAGAACGTGAGTCATTGTACGCACCGGTTCAGCGGAAACGATAAAAACAAATAACGAAACGAAATTAAATTTCGTTTCGCTTCTAACTCACTTTTGTATGACTGACACTTAAACAATTAAGTTAAAGTGTACATCTACATATGTATACGGAAGTACTAGTATGCATATAAATACACACATGTATACATATGTACATGTACTGTGTTTTTCACTAGACACTTTACAGTGAGTGTCCAGCTAGTCTGTATGTAACCAAACAGACGAACCGGGTTTTAGAGTCAAACGAGTTTTCAAGGAAACACACTTCCTCTATTCTCCAGAGAGCCAGACAGGAATATTGGACTAGTTTCGATGTTATTACATCTCATCAGCAATATAAACCCATCTTCCGGCTTCTCTAGAGAATTGTAAAAGCACATATCGTTATATGCTTTTTCTATGAAAATTAGTAGTGGGCAGACTAATTTGCATAGAACGTGAGTCATTGTACGCACCGGTTCAGCGGAAACGATAAAAACAGATAACGAAACGAAATTAAATATCGTTTCGCTTCCAACTCACTTTTGTATGACTGACGCTTAAACAATTAAGTTCAAGTGTACATCTACATATGTATACGGAAGTACTAGTAGGCATATAAATACACACATGTATACATATGTACATGTACTGAGTTTTTCACTAGACACTTTACACTGAGTGTCCAGCTAGTCTGTATGTAACCAAACAGACGAACCGGGTTTTAGAGTCATACGAGTTTTCAAGGTAAAACACTTCCTCTATTCTGCAGAGAGCCAGACAGGAATATTGGACTAGTTTCGATGTTATTACATCTCATCAGCAAATAACCCATCTTCCGGCTTCTCTAGAGAATTGTAAAAGCACATATCGTTATATGCTTTTTCTATGAAAATTAGTAGTGGGCAGACTAATTTGCATAGAACGTGAGTCATTGTACGCACCGGTTCAGCGGAAACGATAAAAACAAATAACGAAACGAAATTAAATTTCGTTTCGCTTCTAACTCACTTTTGTATGACTGACGCTTAAACAATTAAGTTAAAGTGTACATCTACATATGTATACGGAAGTACTAGTATGCATATAAATACACACATGTATACATATGTACATGTACTGTGTTTTTCACTAGACACTTTACAGTGAGTGTCCAGCTAGTCTGTATGTAACCAAACAGACGAACCGGGTTTTAGAGTCAAACGAGTTTTCAAGGAAACACACTTCCTCTATTCTCCATAGAGCCAGACAGGAATATTGGACTAGTTTCGATGTTATTACATCTCATCAGCAATATAAACCCATCTTCCGGCTTCTCTAGAGAATTGTAAAAGCACATATCGTTATATGCTTTTTCTATGAAAATTAGTAGTGGGCAGACTAATTTGCATAGAACGTGAGTCATTGTACGCACCGGTTCAGCGGAAACGATAAAAACAAATAACGAAACGAAATTAAATTTCGTTTCGCTTCTAACTCACTTTTGTATGACTGACGCTTAAACAATTAAGTTAAAGTGTACATCTACATATGTATACGGAAGTACTAGTAGGCATATAAATACACACATGTATACATATGTATATGTACTGTGTTTTTCACTAGACACTTTACAGTGAGTGTCCAGCTAGTCTGTATGTAACCAAACAGACGAACCGGGTTTTAGAGTCATACTAGTTTTCAAGGAAACACACTTCCTCTATTCTCCAGAGAGCCAGACAGGAATGTTGGACTAGTTTCGATGTTATTACATCTCATCAGCAATATAAACCCATCTTCCGGCTTCTCTAGAGAATTGTAAAAGCACATATCGTTATATGCTTTTTCTATGAAAATTAGTAGTGGGCAGACTAATTTGGATAGAACGTGAGTCATTGTACGCACCGGTTCAGCGGAAACGATAAAAACAAATAACGAAACGAAATTAAATTTCTTATCGCTTCTAACTCACTTTTGTATGACTGACGCTTAAACAATTAAGTTAATGTGTACATCTACATATGTATACGGAAGTACTAGTATGCATATAAATACAGACATGTATACATATGTACATGTAATGAGTTTTTCACTAGACACTTTACAGTGAGTGTCCAGCTAGTCTGTATGTAACCAAACAGACGAACCGGGTTTTAGAGTCATACGAGTTTTCAAGGAAAAACACTTCCTCTATTCTCCAGAGAGCCAGACATGAATATTGGACTAGTTTCGATGTTATTACATTTAATCAGCAATATAAGCCCATCTTCCGGCTTCTCTAGAGAATTGTAAAAGCACATATCGTTATATGTTTTTTCTATGAAAATTAGTAGTGGGCAGACTAATTTGCATAGAACCTGAGTCATTTAATTTCGTTTCGTTATTTGTTTTTATCGCTTCCGCTGAACCGGTGCGTACAATGACTCACGTTCTATGCAAATTAGTCTGCCCACTACTAATTTTCATAGAAAAAGCATATAACGATATGTGCTTTTACAATTCTCTAGAGAAGCCGGAAGATGGGTTATATTGCTGATGAGATGTAATAACATCGAAACTAGTCCAATATTCCTGTCTGGCTCTCTGGAGAACAGAGGAAGTGTGTTTCCTTGAAAACTAGTATGACTCTAAAACCCGGTAAAACCCGGTTCGTCTGTTTGGTTACATACAGACTAGCTGGACACTCACTGTAAAGTGTCTAGTGAAAAACTCAGTACATGTACATATGTATACATGTGTGTATTTATATGCATGCTAGTACTTCCGTATACCTATGTAGATGTACACTTTAACTTAATTGTTTAAGCGTCAGTCATACAAAAGTGAGTTAGAAGCGAAACGAAATTTAATTTCGTTTCGTTATTTGTTTTTATCGTTTCCGCTGAACCGGTGCGTACAATGACTCACGTTCTATGCAAATTAGTCTGCCCACTACTAATTTTCATAGAAAAAGCATATAACGATATGTGCTTTTACAATTCTCTAGAGAAGCCGGAAGATGGGTTATATTGCTGATGAGATGTAATATCATCGAAACTAGTCCAATATTCCTGTCTGGCTCTCTGGAGAATAGAGGAAGTGTGTTTCCTTGAAAACTCGTATGACTCTAAAACCCGGTTCGTCTGTTTGGTTACATACAGACTAGCTGGACACTCACTGTAAAGTGTCTAGTGAAAAACTCAGTACATGTACATATGTATACATGTGTGTATTTATATGCATACTAGTACTTCCGTATACATATGTAGATGTACACTTTAACATAATTGTTTAAGCGTCAGTCATACAAAAGTGAGTTAGAAGCGAAACGAAATTTAATTTCGTTTAGTTATTTATTTATATATATATATATATATATATATATATATATATATACATATATATATATATATATATATATAATATATGAGATCAAAAGATGGTTAAAGGAGTTCCATGTATTTTATTATGCGCATTTCAAAAACAAACATCATCATGCAATAATATTTGTGTTTTCATCAGATAAAACAGGAGCACATGATATGAAGGCTAAAAAACACTTAAGGATAGTGCAGTTTATGAAAAGTAATTTTAGATTGATGTGTAATATTGGGAAAATATTTTGTTTAGAGAGGGGGGCGTGGAAAGGATGAAAAAAAGGGGAGGTGATGAGAGTGAAGGTGGAGAGGGAGAGACGGGTGATAGAGAGAAAGAGATAGTTTTTATAACTGAGAAAAGATATATGTTTTACATAGAGAGGTTGAAAACCGTTGGAAGATAATGTATAAATTAAAAGAATTTGAAAATTAACGAAGGGAAAAAATATGTACGAAGAAGGAGAGGGGGTTAATATGTATTGAGATTAAAAAGTTTGATGATAGAGAGAAAAGAATAATGTATGGCGAAAAGAATAATGTATACCAAAGAACATAACTTCCTCGATCATCTATATAATTCTAGAAGAAATCCTCCTTCGAACAAAAATCTAGTGCAATTCGAGGAACAGTTAACTACAATAATAAAAAATCTTAAATTCAAGAGATACCCTTACAAAGGACAAGAGCACCTTGTAAATCTCAAGAACACAATTTCTAAACTAAATTCCTCAAAAAATGTTTTAGTCCACTCTGACAAAACCAATGACTTATATGGTATTTCCAAGGATAATTATAACAACCTTATCCTAAAGGAACTTAGGAAAAAGTATCGTAAAACCAGCCATGAAAATTTAGAATACATAAACCTTGAAGCCTCTGAGATTATGTCAAAACTTGGCATTGAAAAAAACACCGAACCATTCCTCCCAAGAACTCCGAGGATAAATCTCAAGGATCACAAAAACAATTTTCGCACTGAACTACCTGTTAGATTAATCGCCCCCTCTAAATCTGATCTGGGGGTTGTTAGTAAAGCCATCTTGGATAGAATTATCCCACAGGTTAGTTCTAATTGCTCTTCTTTGAACCTAAATTTATGGTTTGGTTCTTATGAAGTGATTGGCTGGTTCAACAAATTGAATAATAAAAACAAACTAAAATTTATTCAATTTGATATTGCCAGCTACTATTCCTCCATTTCGCCTTCACTTCTCAATAATGCACTATCTTTCGCACTTAAATATTCTGACATCACCACAGATGAACTTCACATCATCCTCACCGCACGTAAAACCATCCTAGAGATCAACAACGAATATTGGACCAGAGCCGATACCTCTAACAACTTCGACATCACAATGGGAGCATCCGATTCATCCCAATTGACTCATTTAATTCGTATCTTTATTTTGAACTCTTTGAGTCGGAAATTTCCTCAACTTCGCGGTGGAATTTATCGTTACGATGGACTCTTTACTATCTTAAATTGCAATATAGTTAACCTTAATATTATTAAGAACAATATACGTAATCTCTTTAACCAACATAACCTAAAAATTGAATTTGATAACAGTATCAAACTAGCTTATTTCTTGGATGTATGTCTTAATCTTGACACTGGCCTATATTACCCTTACCATAAAAACAATGAGAACCTAAATTATGTTAACTTTAGATCTAACCATCCTACCAATATCAAGAATGCTATAGTTAGTAATATTGGAAAAAAAATATCTAACATATCTTTTAATAAAAACATCTTTGATGCTAATGCCAATTACTATAATAACGCACTTTCTAAAGCCGGCTATCCTGATAAAATCAAATATAGTAAAGAAACAAATTCTAGAAAAACTTACAGTAGAATAATTAATCATGATCATTCCAATAACTTTAATAAAAGACCTAGATACAAAAACATAATCTGGTATAATGATCCTTTCTCCATCTCTATTAATAACAATATTCCTAAATTATTCTTTAGTGCCTTAAATAAATGCTTCCCTCCCTCACATATCTATAGTCAAATATTTAACAAAAACACCATAACATTTTCTTATTCTACAACCTCCAATATTTCCAACATTATCTCTAAACACAACAATAAAATACTAAATACTAAATCTCTTCCTTCCAACACTGAATTTCATAATAACAGTAATAGTACTCCCGACGTCATTCTAAACCCTAGGCTAATTTCTGTAAACCCAAATACAACGTCAATCACAACTTCGCTAAATGTTCATAATCCAACTCTAAATCAAGAAACTATTATTCCTATCGCAAACAACTTCTCCAATCCAATTCCTTCTATAGATAACAC
>OZ024740.1:95694504-95712004 GCA_964016885.1 Eledone cirrhosa
CCTCTCTGATTTGCCTATCTGCTGGGTCATTCCTATGTTTAGATATTATTCTAATTTCTATGTTGTCTATGTTACCGTCATAAGATGTACAGAGGGTACTTGCAGAAACATGACAACAACATACGTATGTGAGATAGCTCGTAGCATAGGTGAAAGGATAGACCAACACTGGGGGGAACTAAAAGGACGAAAAAACGGGTCAGTACTATACGAACATGCTAGACAACAACAGCCTGCGCATGATGCAGGTTTCCTGAC
Source organism: Eledone cirrhosa (assembly GCA_964016885.1). Classification (NCBI taxonomy): domain Eukaryota; kingdom Metazoa; phylum Mollusca; class Cephalopoda; order Octopoda; family Eledonidae; genus Eledone; species Eledone cirrhosa. The sequence goes on from OZ024740.1 coordinate 95,694,763, forward strand.
TTGTTGTTAGATGTGGGCAGTGCCTGTGTGCACAAACAAGTTAAATATTTTGTGGTTATGTGTAACATCCATTTCATAAAAGTATATATGTGATGTGCATGGGTTTGATGTATACATGGAATATAAAGGATATGTGTTTCATAAAAATATATATATGGAATGCCCGTGAAGTGTATGTATGAGTGTAATGTGCCAGTAGGGTGCGTTGTGTGCGTATATATATATATCAGCGGCATGGAACGACAACATTAAAACTAGAATTAAAATTAAAAGTAAAATTAACATCAACATTACAATTAACTGCGACATTAACCCTAAGACCAGCATCATGTCTATCATCCAAGTGGCAAATTAAACACCACGAATCGAATATCGGAAATCAACAATTTAAAATTTTAAAATTTCAAAATTTAGAAATTTCAAAATTTAAAATCTCACATATGGTTGTAGACCCAATCATACTTGTAATGAGTCGGCGTCCGCAAATTGGTGTGGTGGTGCTATTAAGGTGTTCTACGAGGTAGGCAACCTTTGATCTGTCTTTGCTATCGACTTTTGCTGTCATGCATTCATAGTTATGCTGTGTGCTATCGTGGTCCGATGCATGCGCTCCATCTGGTGTCGTGGTGCCGGTGTTGCGCTACGTAGATCAATTCGGTATCCCTAGGGCGGAGAGCGAGCATTTACATTGGTGTCTGCATTCCATGATGATTTATGACTTGAGGTTGGCTGCGTTGCCCTTAAGTGATATTATCTCCATAGCCTCGGACAGGCATAACTTGCACTTCCTTTCTGCAGCCTAGTACGCATTTGCATCTGTACATTACTCCAGCTGATGTCCAATTATATATGCCACTCTCTTTGAGTCTCCATACTAAGTCCTCCAACATGGTGGAGTGTCTCTTGTTCCTGTCCTTGAACCAGCTCTTGTGGTTGTACATCCTCGACTTAAAAGACATGGATGTAGTTCCGATGTATGAGTGCCTATCGCTGTGCGTGATTAACCACACATATGTAGACAACGCCCTTAGTCAGGCACTTTTCCTGCAGGTGGCACTCCTCAAGGGCACGGTATTTACATGTCCAAGCATCATTTTTGTAAATCCCGTCCATGGTCCTGGCGTCTTATTTGGGTTCTCAAAGGTCCTCGAGTGGTGCTCCGGCGGAGTGGTCGACTCAGTGTTCACCACCAGCTGGTCCCTGCTGGCAGGTATAGGGCCCTTCGCGGCCGCGGCTTTGCCCCCAGGCACATCCCCAGAACCATCAGCCTCCTCCGCGTGCCACCTCGCAGACCCAAAACCCCCCGCCCACGGTGGTGCCTGATCGTCGTGCCCGTTGGATGTCATCAATTTCAACGATTTGGTCCTGGCTATGTAGTTTGCCATGTTGGGTGCCATGGAAAATGAGAACTTCACGGTGTATCGGTTGAAAATGTTGTGGTACCTGTGTGAAGCCGGGAAACTCTCGTCCAATGCCCTGAAGAAGAGACCTGGCACGTTAGTGCGTCCATGCTTCGAGTAGGCGTCATTAAACCATATTACGTTTCTAGATCTATTCGTCGTATGTATATATATATATATATATATATATATATTTATATATATTTATCCTTATCGAGCCCTCTTTGGAATTTAGTCTTCACATTTATTATTATGTCTATATATATATATATATATATATATATTACGTTGTATAGGGCGCAAAACCTTTACTGTTATGTTTACAGAACAACACTATAACGTCATTTATATAGTAATCATACCTGCCTCAAAAATATTTCTAAAATCGTTTTACTTGGACATTTAATGACGAATTTTTATAATGATAAGTAGCTAAATAATGGTATATAAATTAAATAATTTATCATAGAATGAAGATGTTACATAACGTTGATTTGATTTTCAGTAATATGCTACACCTATATGCAGACGTATTATATACAACAATAACTGGACTACGGAGTAATATATATATATTGTTATTATCTGAAATGCCATATAGTCAATTTTCTTTTTCAACCCACTATATTTGTCTGACTGCATGTCTTCCTTTTTATTATATAGTATAGTATACACGGTTTCCTTTTCCTCTAGCATTATTACACTGAGATTAATTTGAAATGTTCATCTCTGAGAGTTACTTTGGATAACACCTTGTTATAGTAATTTTCGACATATTAAGGTATCAAAATTAAGATATCATATCAACTAAAATATAGTGGGATATTTATAGAAATAAACTAAATCATACTATACATGTGTACGCATGTTAGAGTAGTGTAGTATGCTTGCATTGTATTTGTATACCCTCATAGCATATCTGATTTAGAAGTTCTATTAAACATAGTAGAAACTTAACCGACCCTTTTAAGCACAGACTACATTTCTCGACGATGTATCACTTCTTTTTTCCCAGAGAACAACTATATAATATATGTGGGCCATAGGGGCCTTTATAATAACACAATATATTGATAGTGTATATGCATACGAGAGACTAGCTATCATTTTCTATAACTCGGACATCATGTGACATATTCGCAGTAGCTATTTAAGGAAATGTATCCGTAATTAGTGACAATCAATCACACATCACTGATGATAGATAAACACCCAGAAAAAGCTAGCATTCTCACCACTATTGTTATAGCTGTGACATATTCACAGCTTTAAAATATAGCGCGACTCATGAATGTTTATTACGCATACACTTTGGTATTGATTAGGAGATTTGTAATGGAGTTCTCATAAATATATATTTAATATTGTTATCAAAGTTCTCCCAATATTTAGTTTCTTAAATGATATATTGAAAGTATTTTGGTAACATTCATAAAGGCCTTTTAAGAAACAATCCAATAAAAATCATCTGAAATTATAGAAAATAGAATATAAAAGGAAAGTAAGACTTTATTATGGTGCGAAATAGAATAAAAAATATATATTTGTACATTTGCTGAATGGTACTTTGAAGTAATTGTTATTTAATTACCCAAATTACAAAATAGCTTCATATATAACATTTCAGATGCAATATTTTAAACCTACTTCGATTATTTTTAATAATTACCTGCATGTAATAATTTAAGTAAGCACTATATTTTGCATTAACCATTTCTATTTTCATAAACCAAATGTAAGCATATTGCCAAATATATATTTCTTTTTTTCACGTAAATATACCAATATGTATGAGTAGCTATTCAAAGAGAATAAAATTACCGCTTCTTAGAAGTAATTTTGATTTCTTCTCAAGTACTGTATAGCAATTTTTCACAAAAATAGATTTAATGAAAAGAAATATCAATCAGATTTTTCATCTCATCGTGTTTTTCTTTCTTTTTGTTTTATAGATATAATTTCTACCATCGACAGAATGCAACGCAACAAATAGAGACTGTAAACAATTATATCATTGCAAATAAAAGATTCATACGAATATTGGGAATAATGGAAAATAAAGTAATCTGGACATAATTCGAACCTAGAAACATAAGGCATCTTGCAGGGCCTGTTAATTTGCCAATCTGATATTTATGTCAATACACTTTTCGTGTAAAGTCTCTCTTGAATAATTCAGATTAAACATGAAAGAAATTGAGGGTCACGTAAAGATTTGCAGGGCTCTCGCTATGTAATGTGACTCCTACATAGTATTAAATCTAAAGCACCATCGAAATAACTGCAAAAGTATGTCCAGTGCCAATGTCTGCCAAACCAAGATAAAAGAAAGCAACTATTCAGGCAAGATAGACATTATAGAAATATATCTCTAAATTTTGAGTTACAACATTTCATGAATCATACATTTCTAGACAGAGATTTAACACAAAATGATATACGGGCTGTATTTATTTAAACAACCTGAATAAATATAAAATGTACCCTATACAATTTAATGTATTTCCGATTATGAGAAGAATGTTATATGGAACTGTTTATTTGCTGGTTTTAGACTTTTCATGTTTGAAAATTGTTATAAAAAGTGAATATGATAAATTCCCCTTCACAAAAATCGAAATAGGTTCAATGATAATGAATCTATCAGATTATTGATACAATTATGTCAACATGTTTGTCAAAATATCACTCATTATTTTGTGTATGACTTAACTTAATGATATTTTACATTCGTTGGATTGGCGTTGGAAAACTGTAGACAATGGAATCCTTATGACATCTGATGTTTTGATTGATTCTAGGATTAAATCAGATGCAATCAAATATATTTCCAAGAAATATAACAATTTATAATTTGATTCTTTCTCATAGAAGTTAGATTCTTTCTCGTGTAATATGGTCTGAACTAGAACATACTTACAGCAACCTTCATTTTAAAGCTTTTCAGTACAATCGTAAGTAGCACAGTCTGTAAGATTTCACTACAATTATTCTCTAGTTCTTCGTCTTTCTCTTGCTTGATGAGGCCGGGGTCGTACTTAAGCGTGCATAGAACGAACCAGGACCACCAACGCCCTATATCGCGGCATCTTCCAGGTCGACCCTCAGAGATCTTCCCTGAGGAGATCAAGCCATTTGGTGCAGAAAAGTATAGGACATGACCGTACAAGCGCATGCGGTGGATAGCTATGAATCGGGGAGCTGTAGGCTGATGCTTGCGCGCACGCAACAGTTCCTTGCAAACATGATGGTGCCATCTGATGTGTTTGATGGTCTTCAAAGCTCTGATATCGAATTTGTCAATCCTCGTTGCTGAAGTATTTGTGAGGGACCATGTACATGCTGATAACGTTGCCATTGATATCCTTCACCAGATATGTCTTGATTAAAAGACTGGACGATCTCTACGCATGTTTTGAATACTTGGTTGAGGTTGTTTTCCGTGCTGCTGTCACCAGGTGCTTGACTTCTCCCGGTCTTTCATGATGGCCTTGTTACATATCCGGTTCAGCCAGTAGTATTAAGTCATGTCATCGCGCATGCGAATCTTGCAACGAAATTTAATTATCTCCAATTTCCGCGGTGAAATACAGGGCCGTTTGGAAAGAGGCCTTGCGTTTACCAGGACTTGGTGCTCTGACTGGGTAACGGTTCATTTAAATATTTCATTAGCATTCACATACTAAAATATCATAGATTTCAGTTGTAGCCTATAGCTAGGCAACTCAACATAGATAAATTGAGAAATCCCTCAGTTAAAATAAATTTAATATGTTATATTCATCCACTTAAAACATACTGATATAATGTAGATATAAATTAGAAGGAATGTTATGGACAGAAAACTGGTTTAGAAATGCAACATTTCGTGATCATTCAAGCATATCTATTTTTTATATGCAACAGAATATTACAGAATTACCAGAATTACCATAGGTCAAATATTCTATGGTTTTTGGTGCGTTCTTATATCAGATAAATCCGGATCAAATTTGTAATTTCCTTTTCTGTTCCAGAGAAAGATATATCTGTGAGATACTGTGGTGCTAGCAATCACACCCCACATCTTTTATTTTTGGTCGTGTCTTAATGTTAGTAAGAATTTAAATTTTACTTATTTACTTACGATATTTACGAACATATATTTAGAAGAATACACAACCAGGCATAATAGCACTTCCAGCACGACTGCGTATATCAATGTTGTTGATGAAGATTATAAAGAGGAGATGTGGCTGTACGCACACTTGCCGGAGTACTTATCCTACACTTAATGGTTGCGATTTAGCGCCATTTCTCTGAATAGAAATATACAAGCATCCGCATCGAAACACAAGTGCAATAAGAAGCTCTTTATCGAGCCAATATATCTGAAGAACCTTACTCAGCAGGTACCGATCGTTAACCATTTTGACATCTACAAAGCAAGAATAAACCTCCTGGTAATACTTCCACAATCTCTGAAATAATGAATAGGGCCGGCTATAATGAGTCTGGGGCGAAAAACACTGTTCATATGCTAACGTGGACACACTTATATCCCTTCATCCCTTTGCCTGACACTCATAATAGATTTTACCCAGGCGGCTTAAGAATGCAATAGCTTTATATTTGGGTCAATCTCTGTTCCTCCCTTTTTCAAAATTGCCCCTGCGTAAGTTCCTTTCCGGAAATCCAGACCAGACTCGAGATACGAGTCAACCAAGAAATAACTTCATTATTTAAGGATTTTCAAATCTTAGGCCGAACTTCATCTTCCCCAGTGACCTTGCAGAATTGAATTATTTAATTGCTCTCATGACTGCAACTTCCGAGAGATATTCCATTCCACCCCTCTCGGTTGTACCATGTGTACATTCGAATATGCTGTTGTGATCGGATTTAAGAGAGAAAAGCTGTATTCTCTCTACATTGTAAGGATGCATATCTCTGAAATGAGAACTAGATATGCGTTCCGGATAATAGGTGGGAGGGAGAACTTCTTATAATGTATCAGTTGCTGGATTGTCAAAAATATTTATTTCCTGATTATTCCCATGTCTTAATGTTGGACGCTGCCACTGTCTTTTCTCCGCTCTTTCGCGCCTGCTTTTAACACAAGAGCAAGAAAGAGGAGTTATTCCGAAGACAAGGTTCGAAGGCCAGATTTTTTTTATCAAACGACATTATTTATCTCTTGATTTAACCAACGTGTCCTGACATTCGAGGCCACACCAACCCGCTTTCGCCTGCAGCATTTAACAGCGGGAGAATATACCGCTGTGCTGAACAATTTCAACTCCGCTTCAACTTCATCAGTTTTCTACTGGACTGCTGCGGATAGTATCGGCACATCTCGTTCTGACTTCTTAACTTGTCAGTTTTCTTGGCTTCTTTGGCTTTGACTCCTCTCAATTTTCAGATATCTAGAGGTGATCAGATGATAGCTTAGTCCGTCTCTTAACACAAACACCCATAAAAAGTGAAAGCGATCAAAGAAAATAGTTTAAATCAATTAATGATTTCTGTCCCCGATTCCCTTTCAAATCATGCTTTTTTGTGTGCTGGGGGAATGTGCGTGTATTAGATTAGAGATTCCATTGCTAGAACAGAAGACTTATTAGGCCTCTACATTTCTATTTAGATCTGGATCGGCTTTCATTCTAGTCAGCGATTTCTCTGTTAGGAGGGCAGTCACATTACGATATATGACTAAGTCTTAACTACTGCAGTGACTTCATGGAGGAAGGATCTGCATTCACACACATTGTCTGGTGCTTAAACGTACTCCTTACCTGCAAATGTCGAGACTTTCTAGGTTCCAATGTGTATGGTTTGCTTCATTTCAAGGCGTATTTTGGGTTACATGCCACACGATCTTAATGAGTCCATCCCATGCCATTTAAGGCAGTTCACAGACACTCACCAGATTTTACAGCATCGAGTAGATATTTGTTGCACACTCTCCTCTACTCATGTCCTGAGCGCTTCCCTTAATAACATTTACGGATAACAATGCGTTGTGATCATATGTGATACCTTTTAATATATTGTAGTTTAGGTTGTCTTATTCGCGCCAGTCACCAATTTAGTAATTTTTTCAGAAACTCGAAATCTAGGATGTGTGATTTTTTAAAAACTAAATGTGCTACCCCTTCCTCTATCTTACATAGTAGTAGTTTACCGCTGTTGTTCTGGAGTTGGACCATTAGACTGGCGATTGCCCGCTTATGTTACAAATGACCATGTTACCATGTGGCCATATCACTATCCGCCACTTGCGAAAGAATAGCTCCACCAAGACGTCTACTAGCTTTATGCTAGAATGTTGCTGGTATTCGAAACTATGGCTATCATGATTAATCATATGAGTTTTTCGTAACTCGTTGTATTAAGACAGATAAAGTTTAATATATATAGGGACATATTAAATTATGTATACTCTGAAATGGCGGTTTTAGAAGGGTTGGTTGTTATAGGTAACAGGTTAACCGAAAGTGTAGAGTTTTAAATTTGCTGGCATGTGTATGTAGCCTAAATGTCTGGTGATGAGAAATAATCCTCTTTTAATAGTTTAACACGTTTTATTGGAATGGAGATTGAGAGAATCCATATTATTACTGTTAGAAATGTTTCAAGAATGTGAAAGCTAGTTGTTCTCATAAAGTTTACCTGAGCTTGATAATGAGTTCATTGATAGAGAATCAGCTGAATAGATTAGCAGCATAATTAGGTACTAATTATAGAGATGGCCTTAACACCATTTACTGTTCGTGTTAATTACCTATAGATTAAGATATCAAATTATGAAAATTCCGAAGAGCTGAAATTTGAGAAATATTGATTTATTGGTATATTACCCGGAAATATTGAGAACAACGGTTTCAATAACACTGCGGACATAACGGACATGTATCAAATTATGACGAATATAAAGCAGTATCATCTACCATACAGGTAAGGATTTACGTTCCAGTCTGGTTCAAATTTATGGGATAGATTACCATGGAACATAATTTGTTTTAGAGGCTCCGTTACGTATCACTTTAGAGCCAACATTAAATAATGCATTACGATGCACATCCCTTCCAGGAATATATACCACCGTCATCAAGGTATATATTTGAATATTACATTCTATTTTATAGTTGATTTAGTTTTGGAAGTAACATAAAAAGTTCTTAAGAATAACTAATTCAGATAAAACTGTTCAGTTACGCTAATGTGCAAAATTACACTAGTATAACATTGTGAAAGATTTGCTACAGAAATAATGTTTAACGCTTGGGTGTCCAAGTAATGTATTTTTATCACAAACATTAATCATAATCAGGCGATTTTCATTGTTATGGCGGTATTTATTTAGCAGCCCTGTTCTGGAATGCATTTTGTCTTTTGTGGTAACATTTAGGGAATCACGTATTTAATCACATTTTAAGATACATTTCAAAATCATTTATCTATTATTTTCTATTTTTCTTTCCCGATTTAAAATAACATTATTTCATTTCCAGCAAGATTACAAACTGTATGTCTATTTATTACTCGTTTGCTATTTTTAATAGCAAACGAGTAATAAATAGACATACAGTTTGTAATATTAGGAACAATACACCTACAGAAGTGAACATTTATGTTAATTAACAGTTCAGCCCCAGAGACGACTGTATCTTATTTTGTATATATAGTTTGCCATATCATTGTTTAAATCAAATAAATATTCGCGAACAGATAATTAACATGGGCATAGTAATTAACAAGTTAACAAAGATGTACTGTTTAATGCAGTAAATTCCATAGAACAATCAAATGTGATTACGATTTCTCTTCAGAGTCCGCTAATATATATTCCATCAATATATTTTAATCTAGTATAGAGATAGAATAATCCATTTTTGCAAAAGCAACATGGTAATACTTTTCAAAATTACAAACGGATTTTAAAATTTGTATTAAAACTATCTGCTTGTAGTATAGCAAAATTGCATTATAGAAAAATAGCAGTTATTAAAAGTAACTCCATGGAGCATTTATTCGTTTGCATCTGATTTTCCCGTTTACATATAATAATTGAGCTGATGTAAATCTAAACTAGCTGATGAAATTTGTTCCTGAATTTTAATTTCTGTTAAATCAATTTTGCTATAATTGATTTCATGTTTGAGATAGACAATTATAATGCATTGGCTGTGTGTCAATCGTTATACTGCAGCACTACCAATACAAATAACCTATACACTATTGCAAATTAATATATATATGAAAATACTATGGGATATTATGACTGCAACATTTCAAATAATGTATATAGTTCAAACGCGATAAAGCGATCCTTTTCATAGAAGATTTCCCAAACGTACATTTGATTCTATGAATTATGAAAGAAAGTCAAAATTGGAAAAAAATATCAGTTGTATGGAATTTGCGTAACTAACAATTTAATTCAATTAGAAGCAATTCAGTTTATTATAAAAAATAAATATATAATGAGAAATCGAAATTAGAATGTTATTTAAGTTATAGTTTTCTCATAGATGAGTAGTACATTATGCAATCTTAAAATAAAAGAAGTATCTGATATATGCGTTATAATTGAAATATATTTACAGAATAGTTATGTCTCCTTCAGAAGTCTATGACATCCAGCAAAGTAAATTAACTTTTTAAATATTGCAATTGGATGTTTAAATTTTTTGTCGATACCTAATATTGGATTTTGCTTGTTGATATAGTAACTATATTGTTTAATCGTATAAACACTTCAACAAGAGGAAATGCAACTTATTTTGCTTTCAGAGAGCTAAGATCATTTCTATGAATTCTATATTTTTCATGTTTTCATGCATTTCTATATTCTAATATAAGAATTATACCGATATAAGCAGCTCATTTGTTAAGGTTATGTAAGTGATATTACAAAGCTTTACCACAAATCTGTACCACGAATGAAAAACAAAAACTATGGATTAGATAATGATTATGGACAATTGAATGGTTATTGAGGAAATGTTCGTAATATGTTTGATAAATCGAATTATTTAATGCAATCTTATTTAGAAATATTCAATGGAACTAATATGTTAATTACAGCCTCATAAGGTTGATATAAACTATGTTAAATATTTAATTAGGAGATATGATTCGCATCTCATGTAAATCGCACAAACTCATAACCATGAAATTTACTCGTGCAAATTAGCAAGTAAAATATTATAAGAGTAGTGGTAAGTTTGATTTGCTAATGCTATGAAGCTAAACATCTTGATGGGGACATGTCCCAGCAATTTAGCCAATATAATACATGCACAAGATGTTAGAACTGAAATGGTATGCTTCAAGTTAAAATGAATTAATGCGAAATCAAGATCAGTCAGTTTATAGTTACAGTGTAATAAACGTGTTTTTTTCCCATAAGCGTAAGAATAATGACGTGAATGTTCTTTTGTTTGAGAATTATCTGTATTATAAGGGTATAATATCTTACATTACATCCTTCAAAATTAAAAAAATATTGGATATCTTGCATACGTAGACATAGGCCGTTTCATATACAAGCATGTATATTATTATATTTGGCTATACTGCGTTGAGATATTAGACTATTACCCCACTATGTCATATTCCTTATATGTGTTTGTTGGATGAGTACGTTCAATAAACAATAAAAAAAACCCTTTCGAAATTCTAATAGCAATATATTTTACAAAAGATCCTTGAACATTGAAAGAGACAGAAATGTCAACGCCACAGTGGTGTTCAGTAAAATAATTGATATCATTATTCTAAAGTTGTGTAAGAACATACGATGCCTATGAATGTCTGCGTCTCTTGTGATCATGAATGCAATAATTGTTTCTACTTTTGGCACAAGGCCAGCAATTATCCAGTACATTACTGGTACTTTATTTTATCGACCCCATAAGGATGAAAGGCAAAGTTAACCTCGGCGGGATTTGAACTCAGAATGGCAAGGGCCGTAACTCTATGCGTCAAAGCATGAATGCAATAATGTAACAATAATAGGCGATAACACGATGGTCAATCAGTATGACGTCAGATTTCTAAATTCAAATGCCACGCAACAATTTCTGTCTGTTAATCGCCAGAATGCTAGAGCATTCATCATTACGTTTTTCGTTAAATATACGTATATATATATATATATATATATATATATATATATATATATATATATATATATATATATATATATATATATATATATATATGGTATGTTACCAATAAAATATCACGCATCTGATAATTGTTTCAATTCAATGTATTACAAAATTCCGGTTCGTTTGGTTTCCTTTCTTTCGAAAACCGGAAGGTGGCTTATATATATTGCCAAATCTTTCTCGTCACACATTCTGTAACCTCTTCAGTGTCAAGGTTGTTTTTTTTTATTTTGTTTGAGTGTCTCTTTTTTGTTCTGTAGTACACCATCTTGTATTTGTGTGCTGTGCGTTGTGTGCTTAGTTTCCGCCTATGTTACATCCGGGTGTTTGAGTGTGTGTTTTAAGAATTAAAATAAAAAAGTAGAAATGGAAATTAAAAGTCTAGTCACTGAGGAGGTCACAGAATGTGTGACCAAAGAGCTTTGAGAATATATAAACAACCTACCGGTTATCGAACTAACCAACAAACCAACCGAAAATGTACAATAAATTGAGGGAATGAACTCTTTACCAAAGCTTGTGAGGAGTCACCTCAAAACCTTCAAACTCTTAATCCGTACGACATGGGAGGAGAACATTGATGAGGAATTCATTAATAAAGCTTGTGGTACAGTCAGAAAGAGGGTTGAAGAAGTAATCTCCAAAAGAGGAGGACCGCTCTATCCCTAACAGGTTGGAATCAGGATTGTTTCAGGCACTCCAGAAGAATACTTTAAGCTTCCATTGACCTCCCAATACGGAGCTATGGGGAATTATTATGAAAATGTCATTTTTGTCCATGATGAAAGTAATCACAATTTCTCATGGTGAGCTTGGAGATTATTCAACAATTCCCTAACTCAAAGTAAAATCCAATATCTTTAGAAAACGCCCAGTGAAAATTCCGTTAAGTCAATGTACGCAACTCTGAGATACAGAGGTTCGCATTTGAATTTCAAATATGAACAATTTTGCTGGAACAATCGTTATATATATATATATATAGTTAAAAGAATAGAGGTGTAACACACAAGTTATTATATATTGGTAAACGGAATAGAAAATGCTGACAAATTGTTCACAGTTGAAAAAGGGTTTAATTAGGAATAAAAGAGTATTAGTGATTGTATGGGTTAGTATTCAGTTGTGGTTTTAAGTTTTTAAGTTTTTACCGGTTGCGCATTTCTAAATGCTTTTCAAAAATAATTTTGAGATAGAGTGTACGTACTCTTTTATTCCTAATTAAACCATTTTTCAACTGTGAACAATTTGTCAGCATTTTCTATTCCGTTTACCAATATATATATATATATATATATATATATATATATATATATATATATATATATATGTATAACGAAGGAAATGTGGTAAGGAACCAGGTGGACCATAACGCACCAAAGTACTCAATACTTGGGGTAGTAGAGTGGGTAATAGGAACCCTATATATATATATATATATATATATATATATATATATATATATATATATATATATATATATATATATATATATATATTCATATATATATATATATATATATATATATATATATATATATATATATATATATATATATATATATATATATAAAATATTTAAAAAATAATGAATAAAACAATGAAACAGTTCCTTATATTAAACAAAAAAAGTTCATTATTTAACGATCGTTTCTAGGATATATATGTGTTAGAATTGGCATGCATATTCAACAGATCTATGTACAAAATTATACAAAATTATACAAACTATCAAAATTAAATATACATACCAACACATATATATGCCGTCTTCAGAAATAATGAAATATATTTATTGATAATAACAACAATTCAAAATTACAGGTCTGTTTGGGAACAGAGTTCAAATTGACCAATGAAAACACAAAAAGTTTATACAGTTAGGTGTGTGTATATATGTAAGTAACTTCGTTCACAGATATGCATAAAAATATATATGTTCACATGCATACGCATGCCGAAATGATGTATGTAAATACAAAAATTCAAGGCTAATGTCTCTGTATGTTTATAATCTACAGATAAAATACGTATACGCATATAAACATATAAATATAAAAATAAATATATACACACATTCATATACTCACACATATACGTACATTCACACACACTCGCGCGCATACGCATAAACATACACACAACCACGAACATACATACACACACACACCCCCACACACATATATGTGTATATACTATTATCATAAGCATATGGACATTAATGCGCGCACATAAACACTGCCACACATATTTAGATCCAGATACAGAAAGTAGGTTAGGGGGGGGGGAGAAGAGGTCAGTATTTAGCGGTGTCAGCAAACTGCCTATTTATAAATGTATCTATAAATTTAGAAATAAAAAGAAAAAGAAAAAAGAAATATATTAAGAAAATATATATATATATATAGTATTAGTTATACTATTTATGGTTATGTAAACACAAAACCTTAAGCAGTTGTAAGTATTTTACACACACCCTAAATAGTGGTAGGCAGTAAGGTATTACTACCTTATTACCAGTAAGTTAAGTAGCTCAATGTAAAAACATCAGATGATTTACAGAGCAGTTATATGAAATATAAGAATCAAAGAACTGTTCAAAACATTATTGTGCTTACAGCTGTTTCCTCCAAACCGAGGTTTGGATTCTTCGGAGCAATTTATTAATGCATGGACAGTTATATGACCTCCTTTTCAGCCGAGAGACATACCAAATACATATTCAAACATTGATACATATTCAAACATTGTGGGTCAACATTCATTACAGAATTTAGAGTGGCAGTACACACTTCGAGATTACATTTATATTACAATCAAAAATCAAAGATATAGGTTAAAGTACAACATGAAGATAAGTGGTTATATAGTGCAAATGTTATATGTGTGGCACGCATGTGCGTCTTGTTTATATAGTGTGGCAGAGAGATATGTGTGGTAGAGGCACTTAGGTAGGTAAATAAGAGTGTTAGGTTGGTAGGTCTGGTGGCAAAGTCTTTATATGATTGATATAGTCTGTGTGTGGAGAAATATTATAAGCATTAAAGATAGTGCAAGCATTAAAAGTGTTATAAGTATTGGAGATGCACAGCGCAGGGATGTCAAGTAATTCATGTACTTCGGCATTTTCATGGTCAAGGGAGTGTATATTTCGATTATATGCCTTTCACATAATCCACGACAATCCAGTTAGAGATCGTAGTCTGGTGTTCTTTAGTTCGATACAGGAGGTTGTTACGTTTCGAGAAACGCCATTGAATACCGGAAGTGTGTGTGTGGCTAAGGGGAGTTAATGCATGCGGGGAGGTAACTCTGGGGTTTCTATATCTAGCCATTAAAATGTGTCCCAATATAGACCCTAAATTCTATGGTGAGGTGCACCTTCCAAGAGAGACTTTTAAAGCATAAAGTGTACTAACTATAGAGTAGTTTAACTAAATTATGCTGAAGGTGATCATATTATTATTAAGGTGGATTAACCCATCTTAAGGTGCTACAAATGGAAATTATAGATGATGAGCGAGGATTCTAAATTAATGATCTCTGTGGTTGTAGTCTGCTCATATGACCAGGCGCGGTGATTGCAGGATTGCTTCAGGACCCAATGATCTGTGGTAAGATCTGGGTCATCGCTTGCTACATTGGATGTCGAAAGATAATCGTCCCCAGGCAGGCCAAAGGTCAATCCGCAGTCCTCGCGACCCCTCTCTGACCGTCAGATCATCCATATACGTACAACCCGCACGGCAGTTGCATTGCATTCACTCACTGCGCTCAGCAGCCCGGTCCTACTGGTCAACAGCGCTACTCGATTAAATCATTTTACATCTGTCTAAGGAAGGTGTTTCCTCTGCCCAACACCATCCAACCGATCAATTCATGCTCAAATTACCCTTAGAGCGGTGTAGTGCCATCAAGTGGGTGGATGTTGTCACACCTGCCGTAGAGGTATAAATGGGTATTTTCCCTGCGAAGGGTTCCAGAGGGATGTCGTTGTTTGTGTTATAATGGATCAGCTAGTGTTGGGTATGTAGTATAGGGTGTGTTTCTGGTGTTTGATGCTAGATGTGGTGTTAGGTTCCAGTCCGACATTGCTATATATAGGGCTTAAAGTTTTGGAAGGAATGTCTGAGGCGGTGCGGGCAAGTTGCAAACACCTCAGATTTTTTGTTAAGTAGGTTACGGTTGGAGAAGATAATATTGTGTGTCTCTAGTATACAGAGGTTACAGAATTTATTAGGTGGTTTGTACGAGGTCGCGCTGCCTATCACTTCCCATTTGAGTGTGTATGGTTTATTTTTAGATTTTAGATAGTGTATGTAGCTAGAAAGTGAGGTGGAGTTGGCTAGGCTGTGCTTTTTGAACGAGTGGATGTGCGAGTTATATCTGATTTTGAAGCAGTTAGAAGTGGAGCCTACATAGGTTTCTGAAGAGTTATTAGTCGTGACTGTGCATGAGTATATGACATCCTTGGTTAGGCATTTTTTATCTAAAGGGCAGGTTCTATTAGCTCTACAGTTACAATTATTCTGTGCGTTAGTCCGCTGGTTATAATGCAATGCGGAAGTCTGTGTGGTGGATATAGGATTTTGGGTGTTCGGGTTGGCAACCCTGGTGTTATTACTTATACTAGTGTTATTTCTATTGTTACTGCCGTTGCTATTGTTGCTTGCTACAGTGGTATTTAGAGGGTTTGCATCCTGTTGTGATTTTGTTTGTTGGAAGTAAGAACTAATTTTACTATTATTGCTGCTAGCTATGTGGTATGCTAAGTTAGGCGTCGTAGAGTATGAGATTTTAATGGTGTTTTTGTTTAAGAGGTTGTGGTACTTGTGTCCTAGAGGGAAGTTTTTATCTAGTAGTGAGAAGAAAGCCCTAGGTATGTTGGTGGAGACATTTAGGTTGAAAGGAGGGTTGAAAAATGTATTATTTCTTCTTCTATTTTTGCTTTTAGTGTTTGGTGTGTTGCTTCCTCCTAAGGCCTCACAGTAGTTTCCATGGTAATGGTTACTTCCTGTGGCACCCTCCGCTTTGGTGTACTTGTGGTTGCTATTCCTATTATTAGATTTCCTCATGGACATGTTGTGCGAGATTATGTTGTAGCTATGTGTTTTCTTAGGTAGGAACTCAATTTCTATATTATGGCCGGAGCTAGCTAATGCTTGATTGTAATATTGTGAGTTTTTGCTAAATATGTTTGCGTCATAGGACAGACTAGAGATTCTATTGGACACCCCCTTAGAGATAGAGTTTAATATTGATCTAGGGTGATTAGACTTGGTATCTACGTAAATAAGTTTCTCATTAGGCTTATGGAAAGGTGTATATATTTTTGAGTCTAGGTATAGTGTGGCGTCTAGGAAGTTAACATTTTTAGTGTTTTTGTCCATGGTGATACTAAGGTTAAAGTTTTTGAATGTCTTATGCAGTTGTTTTCTAGTTCTTTCTATATTAAATTGTTTATATTCTATGAGTAGAAGTGCATCATCGCGGTACAAACCACCGTTGAGGTAAGGGAGGTCTTTATGGATTTCATTGAGGAGGTATAGGCCGACCAAATCAGTGACCTGCGCCGAGTCACTAGATCCCATGGTTATGTCGAAGTTGTTGTGCGTATCCTTGCGTGTCCATAGTTGGTCCTCGAAGGTGATTATGGTTTTACGGGCCGCAAGGATGACATCAACC
>OZ024740.1:95719504-95772004 GCA_964016885.1 Eledone cirrhosa
CATATATATATATATATATATATATATATATATATATATATATATATATATATATATATATATATATATATATATATATATATATATATTCATATATATATATATATATATATATATTCATATATATATATATATATATTCATATATATTCATATATATATATTCATATATATATATTCATATATATATATATATATATATATATTCATATATACACATATCACATTTATCTGTACTCTGTTCAAACCTGATTCATGTCATCGAAAATACAAACATAATTTATGCCGTACACAATAATTAACGGTCTTGTGAACTTTTGCAATCAAGCCAGTACATTTAGGATAACTGTTCTTTCAATATCAACACATCTATAGGTAAATAGCATTGTATGGTGATTATTTAATCGTGAGTACTCCCCTTTGACAGTAATATACATCTAGCGGAAAGCTTGGTGTACATGAGAGCTACATGAATATTAATGTGAAATATTTTTTTCCATTGTGGTCTTTCAGCAAACATTGCAGCATGGATCCAATCGCTCTTCTGTATTCATGTGTATATGTAAATGCGCATGTGTGTCCACATTGCTTGCTCACACTCTCGTCTAGTGCGATATATTATACATTAATAGAGCTACTATATGTCTATCAGTTATTGCTGTATAAAGATGTACATCTTCACCTACTCAGTCAGGAGCTGATGTAAACCTGCATCTTAACGTATTATTTTATATATGTGCTCTTTCGATATTACACTACTGTTTTTCTTTACCAGAATAACATTTTCACTTTGAGTGTATTTATGGTTTCCTAGTGACATTGATTGACAGTGCTAGCATGCTGATATAATCGGCTTTTAAAAGATATTTTATCAATACATTTAAAAACCACATCGTAAAAATATATTCTCCTTAATAACGGAACAATTTTAGAAGTCATTTAATGCATAATACATTATTAACAATATAAATGTCAGTATTGAGGAAAACAATAGTTATTATGTTACATAACACAAACATCCCTCAATTAAATACTACCTGACGAAGATTCATGTAGTTTCCATGTAAAGTCCTGTAATTTGTAAGATTGGCTTATCGAACAATATGTGGTACAGTACCAGGAAGCCTAATTAAATGTCGATTAAAGTATTATGCGGGCGTTTTAGAGCATTTTCACAATGAATATGCTATATCACACTCAAATGTTATTCGTCGAACCAAATAAGGAGTATAGTTTATCCACATCACATGACTTGGTCCTTTCTGAGTAGCCATAGGCCAACCATGTTGAACTTACTCCAGGAAAGACATCCAGTAATGTGGAAAACAAATTTAATTAGCTGAGAACAATATATTCAGTGACATTTCAAATTGAGAATATAAATCATGCGTGACACACATTATTATAAGATACGCCACTTTGTTGTATATTGTGTTCAAAGATTCTAACAATTCCCAATAAAATTGAAATGACGTATTTCCTGAATAAGCGCTTGAATCAACCGAATAAAAATAGATACTAACATAGAAAGTTCAATTCTGTTGTATACTACCACCAACATATTTAAGAGACCTCAACCCGAAATAAGTATATATAGGTTTTCTTTGGAAGACGCCTATTGGGGATGTGTAAGTAATAATGTATCATGTGCATACATATATTGATTTTATCCATTTGCTTAATCGCATTTACTGCATTACGGAGTTTGTCTATCCTGTCATTTTCAGTATCATAACGATACTACTGAAGTTCACGATCTTTGTTTGGTAACACTTATTCGCCTGTCACTATATATATATATATATGGTGATAGAACAATGGAAGGTAATATCTGTAGTGGTAGAGCAATCAGTCCATGGGACGAGTTTGGTAGAAGTTGTTACACAACAGTTAGTTCACCATATCGAGAGCAATTGTTTCACCTTAGCTGATACTCAGCTCGTAATTGACATGGTTCTATGGAACAGGAAGGAAAACCGTACGAACGCGCCTGCGCAGAAGCGGTCACTTCCCTCGGGCAATACTTAATTGCGTGCGAGATGTGTAAGGGAGATAACTGCGAAAGTCCGAAAGTTTCTAGTTGATAAAAAAATTAAGATGTTGTAATTCAATGCGGACTTGTGTGGCTATGTAAGAGGTGTTTCCAGACGTGTGGACAACGTGTGAATAATTCATAACTTGAGTTTAGGGAATGGCTATTGCGTAATCTCTTTAGAATATTTATTCGATCATCAATACATTGTCCACACGACTGATTGCCCCTTGCGTTTGGCTTGGAGTTAGTGATGGATTTCCAATGAATGGAGTAGTCTATACTTGAGTCCTTGAGGGACCATACGTGGCTCTCGAGTTTCGTGTTTGAACATCTGTCCGGGTACCTAAAGGTCGACTAGTTGTTCAGGAAGCGTTGCTTAAATAGGCCCTCCGCCATACCCACATAGGAATTCACCTCCTGTGGTTGATTTGCTCGGTTGGAAGTGACCACAGCTTCAGAAATTACAACGGGTGTGTTGCATTGCTGTTGAAGGGGACAAGCTTCGGGCTTACGGCAAAAGCACCCTGGTGGCTGTTGCTCTTAGGGTTGTTCGTTATGTGGGCCTTCATGTTCTTAGCGCAGGAGTATACTAGTTTTACTTTGTGTCGGTTAAAGATGGAGCGGTATTTATGTTGAAATAACTGTTGTGTAACCACTTCTATATACATATATATATGTCCAGGTCAGTAAAAAATCTTTACCTGGGTCCTGTATTTTCGTTGCCCTGGTGATGCGGTCGGACTGCCGACTGCTATATCTAATTTGCTAAGCTGTCTGAACAAAATGTTATACTCTGGGGTCTTACCTCATATGAGTGCTAAAGCTACAAACCGAATAAGCATACACGCTAGCTTGGCAGTATACTAGAGCTTCGTCTATGCTGTACTAAAATGTATATTTACTCCTAGAAATAACGATTAACTGATTAATTTTATTTGATGATTCTATTGATTCATTAATTGTTTAAGTTTGTTTGATAATTTCTAGTCGAGTGCTTTATTCGGTTTGAATAAAGGGATTAATTCCTTTATCTCAAATTAGAATACACCGCCTAAGCGGGGGTTACCTCCCTTCGGACAAAACCATGTGTCTGTGGCGACCTTTAAAGTCACAGCATATCCGCTTTGGCTAAGAACGAAAGACTTGCTGAAGAAGTAAATCCTATGTTCTGTCGTCAAAAACCATTATATTGCAGACTCCTGCAATAGGAATTTGAAGATCATGGATTTGCAGAAACATAGCGCTGTCGCTCCGTGCGATTATGCGATCAATATTGTGGAAACACCATGAGGATTCTATATTTTACACCCAGCCTCAGCGTTATGTCCAGGTCAGAAAAAAATCTTTACCTGGGTCCTGTATTTTCATTGCTCTGGTGATGCGGTCGGACTGCCGACTGCTATATCTAATTTGCTAAGATGTCTGAACATAATGTTATAATCTGGGGTCCTACCTCATATGAGTGCTAAAGCTACAAACCGAATAAGCATACACGCTAGCTTGGCCGTATACTAGAGCTTCGTCTATGCTGTACTAAAATTTATATATTTTTATATATATATATATTTATATATGAGTGTGTGTGTGTGTGTATGCGGACCTCTACACGGCCGAAGCCTTCAGGTAGCTCTGTAACCCCCTCTTTTACCGCCCTCTACCCTCCGATCCCACCCCCCCTCTACCAACAACAAGTCTCCTCCACCATCAAAGACCTTATCGCCTCCCCCCCATCGCTTCCCACCTCATCGTCCGCACCCCCGCATCCCCACCTTCTACTTCCTCCCCAAATTCCACAAACCCGGAAACCCCGGCCGCCCCATCGTCTCCGCTTGCAACTGCCCCACCGAACTCATCTCCGCCTTTCTCGACTCCCTCCTCGCCCCCCTTGTCACCACCCTCCCCTCCCACATCTCCGACACCAACCACGCTCTGCGCCTTTTCGACTCCTTCACCTACCCACCCGGCCCACAGCCCTTCCTCTTCACCCTAGACATCAAGTCCCTCTATACCGTTATCCCCCACGCCGGCGGCCTACGCGCCCTCAAACACTACCTCGACCTTCGCCCCTCCCCCATTCCCTCCACCCCCACCCTCCTTCGCCTGGCCGAGCTGGTCCTCACCCTGAATTGTTTCTCCTTCTCGGGTGAGTTTTACAAACAGGTCACGGGGGTAGCCATGGGTACAAGAATGGGCCCGAACTATGCCAACCTTTTTGTTGGCCATGTTGAGGCCCAAATCTTTGCCCAGTACACCGGCCCCACGCCGGAACTGTACGGTCGTTACATTGACGACTGTATCGGAGCCACGACCCTCACCCGAGAACAGCTCGACTCCTTTCTCTCCTTCTTCTGCTCCTTCCACCCCTCCCTCCACTTCACCACCTCCACTCCACCACCCACGTTCACTTCTTAGACATCTCCGTCGCCTTCAACCCCTCCCACCACTCCCTCGTCACCTCCGCCTTCTTCAAACCCACCGACTCCCACTCTTACCTCCACTTCACCTCTTCCCTCCCCACCCACACTAAACACTCCACTCCCTACTCCCAACTACTCAGGATCCGCCGCCTCTGTAGACGAGATGCTGACTTTGAGTCCCAGGCCCTTTCCCTAGTCGGCCAATTCATCCGCAGAGGTTAGCCCCCCTCTCTCGTCCACACCGCTCTCACCCGCGCCCGTGCTGTCCTCCGCTCCACCACCCTCACCCCACGCCACCGCACACCCACCCACCGTCTCTCTTTCCCATCACCTACCACCCCTCCACCTTACCCCTCCACCGCACCATCCGCCGCTTCTTCCGACGCCTCCAGTCCGACCCCTCCACCTCCCACATCTTCCCAACCCCACCACTCCCCTCCTTCAAACGCGCACGCAGTCTCCGCACCCTCTTCGACCACAGCTCCCTACCCCCCAACCCACGCTCTGTTTCCCCCCCGGTTCCTTTCCCTGTTCTAGGCCCCGCTGCAACACCTGTCCCCACATCACCAACACCACCACCTTACAGGATCCCAACGGCCACTCTCTCTCTGTCCGGCATGCCTTCCGCTGCACCTCCTCCAACCTAGTCTACAGACTTCGCTGCAAGGGGTGCAGCGCGACTTACGACGGACAGACGGGACGCCGCCTGGCGGACCGATTCACTGAGCACCTCCGGGATATTCGTCTCAGGGGTAGTTCCCCCATCGCCCGCCACTTTGGTGGCCCTGGAGATTCCGCACGCCATCTCACAGTCTGTGGCCTACTCCAGTGCCACGGAACATCGCCAATCGCCTTACGGTCGAACAACGAACTATCTTCATCTTACAGACCCACACTCCCCCCGGCCTGAACTCCCCACCCTTATTCCTTTAGCCTTCGATCGCCCCCCACCCACCCACCTATCCCCCACTAACACCACTAACACACCCCTCCTTTTCACCGCCCACCCCACAACTAACAATACTAACACCTCCTCTCCACCCCTCATCTGACCACCCTTCCCCAACTAACATACTAACATCCCTCCCTTCTTCTCCTCCTCCCCCTCCTTATCACACGCACACACCCACCGGCACATATATACACGCGCTCACACTAAACACACACCCTACTACCATCACTAACCCTCACCCCCACACCTCTCACCCCCACACCTCCATCCCGCCACCCCGCAACTAACCTCACTAACACCCCCTAACCCCAAGCACACGAACACACGCATCCACTTACACCACCAACCCCACACTCAACTAACATCACTAACACCCCCAAACCCCACGCACACGTACCCACACACACTCGTACACTACCAACTCTACACACCCTACCACCACTAACCCCCACTCATACCTGCATTCAACCCGTCCCCACCTCCCGTATACCAACACCCACTAACACCCCTTCATCAAACTACACACACACCGTACACCACACTCCCTCCATAGAACCACACACACCCTTCTCTCCCCGCTCCACCCACACCCTCGCTCCACATTCACTCATCCCACTAACACCTCTACTAATACACACACACACACCCTCCTCACTCCAACTTCACACCTACCCATCCTCGCCCCTTTACCATTCCACCGACTGCTGCTATGCCCTCTGACTACCTCCCAGCGCAAACATACACACAGCACTCCCACTGCTTGACCACTTCCTGTTGCGCGCGCACCTCACATCTCTCTTCTTCCGACCATCGCTTCATGGAATACCCGCACGCAGAAATTGACCAACACACAATCCACTAAACACCTTTGGAAATTACCTACTTTTCAACCTTCCTCTTACGTAATCACCTATATAACTCATCCACACACACACCCCTAACATTTTTTTTCTCCACACGCCACCCACACCACAACACGCTTAAACCCCACACACACGTGCTTTCCACCACATATTTACACCTTCAGCCTCCCGATTCCTCTCCCCACACCCCTCTATCCACACACGCAGAGACACTCCGAGCCCCCCCCCCCACACGCACACACCTTTTCCTGAACATGCAACCCCGTTCTTCTCCCAACCCTTACTTTCACATACACACACACGTACATCTACACACACACACCACTTTCAGCCCTCCCCGCTCGGACACCCCGTCTCCCTCTCCTCACTCCACCCTACACACCCCACACCCTTCCACCACCTGTTTTACCCCCCTTTGAATCTCAATTTATTTTGATCATGCTTTTATATTTAAATTTATTTAATTCCTTGTATTTTGATCATGCTTTATTTTTATTTTTATCTTTATTTTTTTCTTTATTTTTTTTTATTTTTTCATTCGCACCGATCTTTTCGCTATATGTCTCTCCACCACTCCCCTATACACCCTTTGACCTCTGTTCCCACACACTTCTCACTTGAGGAAGGACTTATGCCCGAAACGTCGTCCTCCACCAACACCCCACTCTCCAGAGCGTGAAATTAATAAACATTCGTTGTACTGCCTCTCTGTTTTGTCCCTGTTCAAATTTTTCCATTATATATATATATATATATATATATATATATATATATATATATATATATATATATATATATATATATATATATATATATATATATATGTATATATATATATGCCTCTTTCTTCGGGGCTTTGGGTGAACACTTCCATACGCGGCAACGGCAATACGCCATTTTCAACAGGCACACTATTAAATTGTCCTATTTAACAACTAGAAACCTACCCCAAAATATATAAGCCTTAAACCGAAGTAGATAGAAAAACGTCCGCGATTCCGCTGAAACAGCAAGCACGAGGAGGCGCGCTACACAAATGCCTCTTCCACCGATAGTAACATCATGAACTGTGAATGACCAAGGAATCATAAAGCGCGATCCGGTGATCCTGGCAGCAAAACCCCTCCGAGTTGTAACTGTAGAAACCCCAGTAACTGTCCCCTGGAAGGCAAGTGCCTTAGCTGTGGTTTAGTCTATGAATGTAGGGTGAGTGCCAATAACCAAACCTTCACCTATATCGGAGCCACGGCTAATACATTTAAGGAACGCCGCTACAATCACTACCGCATCTTTAGGACAGTTGAAAAGAAAAATAGCACCTCCCTGTCAGAACTGGTGTGGCGTCTCAAACAGATTAACTTGGAATACATCTTGTTGTGGTCGAAAGTAGCCTCAGTCCAAACCTACAGAGGGGTGGACATGATTCAAACGATCTGTGTGTCACCGGGATTATGGAGATAATCGAGTGGGGAGCTCGAGTTATCAATAAAAGGAGTATCGTCTTCAGTAACAGCCACCACAGATTACCTGGAAACTTCCTCAAACTGTACGGACTAACTACATAGTTGTACTGTTTGAGGACTAGTGCAAGCATGTTTGGGTTGCTGAGGTTGCTACACAACAACCCCATCGACAGGCGTACGCAATCGTTGTTGTTGTCAGAAGGGTAGCAATATCAATACGACTGATGCGGCCAGTGTGGACGACATTTGGTCGGTGTTTTGCTGTTATTGTCGTTGTTGTTGTTGCTATTGTTGTTGTTTTTGTAGCTGTCGTCGTTAGGTGGCTGTCAACAACATATATATATATATACATATATATATATATATATACGTGTATAAAAATAACAAAGTAAGATTATATATATATATATATATATATATATATATATATATATATATATATTTATAAAAATAACAAAATGAGATGATATATATATATATATATATATATATATATATATATATATATAGCGGCGATGAATTAGTTTAGCGAGGTTTTTTATATGAAATCGTGTGTCGAAACAGATATTGTTATACTTGGGGAGGGTCATATTTGCGTAATATTGGCAGAATTAATAACAGAACACACTCACTGTTTGGTTGGTTTTCGCTTCTCGCTGTCTTTTATATCTGCGATCTAACTCACTCGGTCCTCAATGTTGCCATTGACTGACCGACGGTCAGAAATAATACAGATACAATATAGTCACAAACACATATATATAGTTTACATAATTTACATAAATCTTTCGTTGCACATCTGCAACATCGTCAGTGGTGTTATATTCTTTGTTCCTCCTGTTGTGTTGTATGTCTACGCCATATTTTTATTCAGTCTGTCTATATATTTATTTATTTATTTGCTTGTTTGTTTATCTTATTTTATTTTGTCTTCTTTGCGCATGCGTTTGCGTGTGTGTATAGTGTTATGTTTGCTCTTGACTAGTGTGTATAGTGTTGTGTCTGCTGGGTGACTAGTGTCTGTTTATGTGCTTGTTGTTATTGTGCTTGTGTATGTATTTATTTATCTTATTTTATTTTATTTTATTTACTTATTTATACTTCTCTTAGGTCAGTGTTGTTTGTTTGGGTGTTGTTGTTGTTCCACTCATTCTTTCTGTTTAGCTTTGGTCTTCTAATTTCTATTTCACTGGCCTATCTGATTTGCCTATCTGCTGGGTCATTCCTATGTTTAGATATTATTCTAATTTCTATGTTGTCTATGTTACCGTCATGTTGTTGTCTAGCATGTTCGTATAGTACTGACCCGTTTTTTCCTCCTTTTAGTTCCCCCCAGTGTTGGTCTATCCTTTCACCTATGCTACGAGCTGTCTCACCTATGTATGTTGTTGTCATGTTTCTGCAATTACCCTCTGTACATCTTATGCTATAGACTACGTTTCTAGTTTTACAGTTTATCCGTGGGTTCACCTTCATATGATACATTTCCTATTGGTTCAGTGGGTTTTCTTAAAAGGGTAGGTTTTGCTGATCAGTGATTTTTTAGTGGTTCCTGGCTTTTCTACCACCTTTATTTTTAAGTGGGTCTTTCTCAGGGCCTTTCTACACTGGTTAGCTAATTTCCCTCCAGGGGTGGCGTCCACAAACATGACACTCTGATATCTCTGGTTGTCGTACCATGATGTGGCCTTCCCTATGTTATGTCTAGACCTATCTAAGCTATTCCATGATATGCTCCTGTATAGTGGGCAAATTCCTTTCATGTCCAGTTCTATGAGGATCTTATACTTTTCCATGGCTCCTTCGTATACTCTGACTCTGTCTCTTTGGTTGTAGCCAGATAACTGCATGCGGTTGATGATGTGTTGGATGTGTCTTTCCATTTCTGTTGGGTCGCACATGCTGGACACATTCTTCATCACTCGTACCAAATCTGCGATCAGAATATTAAACTTAGCACTACTGGACATTGCTGAGTTTTGAGTACCAGGTATTTGTAGGCCATGGGTTTAGCATAGTGTGAGTGGAGAATTTGGGCTCTCTCGTCTATAGTGTTAATCCAGAGTTATGTGTCTAATACAGGTAGTCTATAGTTAGGGTGTTTGGAAGGGAAGTCGATAGTTACAGTTATACTCTGGTGTATGGAATTAGCTATCTGCTGGATGCTTTCCATCGTGCTACGTTCTAAATCAAACTTGTTAGTGCTCTCTAGTGGGGGTGTTCTTATAACTATATTGATATCGTCTACATAACGAGAGTACATGATGAGGTCTATGGAGCTTTCATTAAGGAGATCTTTAAGTCTCCTTTCCCACCAAACCATGAAAAGGTTGGCAACATCACCAGCTTTGCTGACGCTGATGGCTGCTCCCTCATTTTGGGTGTAGATTTTCTCATTGAACTTAAATATGTGGCCCTTTAGGGTAGTTTTGATACTAGCCGCTATTGCATGTGCGACCATTTTTCTTACCTGATCAGTGTTTTGGGGGGTCCGTATAGCTTTGGTCCACCCAATCCACCTTCCTATTGGAGTATTTCTTGCCATTGAGGTTATGGTGGGGGGTCTACCTCTTATAGGTCTACAAGGGCAGAAACATCTAAGGTCATGGCTGTCTAGGTTGTCAGTGTCGTAGGTAAGTCTAAGTAGGAGGCCCAGTTCGTCTGTGTCGACGTCGCAGAACTCCACCTCACTCTCAATGATCATCTCCACACGTCTTTTCACAGCAAAATCAATGTTAATGGATAGGTACAGTGACACCACATCCATGCTGCCTATTATGCAGTTGGATAGGCTCCTGTTTTTGTTGCACTCACTGATTCTGCTGAGGAGGTCCTCTGTACTTTCACATACATCTGGGGACATCTTCATTATGGGGCGTATAAACATTGAGAGGAAGTAGGAGATCCTGTAGTTGCTAGCTATATTAGCTCCGCATACGGGTCTTGTTGGTGGTCCTGTTGTCGGGTCGTCGACTGTCTTGTGGTCTTTGTGGAGCCCATACAAGGGTGGTATGCCATTGTTAGACGCCTGGAAGTTGTTGGCAGTGCGTCTGCTTGGCTTTAGGATGTCAGTCAACATCATCATGTGAGCGTTGAGGATTTTTTCTCTGCCATCGTGTGTTTGTTGTGCAACTTCGCTCGTGTTGGTGATGTGGGGTTGCATAGCCTTGATGTAGTTCGGCACGCTATCTATTGACATCCTACCATACTTATATGTGGGTAGACACACTACCTCACCATCCCTTGTGCGCTGCTTTAGGCTAACCAAGCCTTCTACAGGTTTTCTCCCAAGTTGTTGGGCCTCTGGTGTGCTCTGTCTCTTAGTATACCTGTCTACTACTTGTCTAATTTTATTTCTAGCTATGGTGAACTGTGCCTCCGTCTCGTCTACTATTTGCTGTGGTATGCAAACTCTTTTATTAAAGGGTAACCTCGTAGGATAGATATTACCCATCTTATATGTTTTGTCAGCTGGGTTGAAAAATAGTTTCTCTAAGGGGTTTGTCATTTTATCTATCGTCATAGTAGTGTGTTGCTATTGTTGTTTCTATCATTAGCATTATTATTATTGTTATGATTGCTAGATGTATTGTTGTTTACTTCACCGTTATTGTTGTTGTTGTTACTGTTATGTCTACCATTGTGGTTGTTACTATTATTATGTTTCTTGTTTTTGTTGATGTTGCTACATGTACTATTTCCATTATTACCACTGTGGTTATTGTTGTTGTTGTTCGTATTGTTACCGTTATTACTACTGTGGTCACTGTTGCTGTGTCTGTGGTTAACGTTTCTATTATTATTATGTGGTTGTTGTTGTTCCGTCTATCGCTAGTAGTATTGCCATTATCACTATTTCTCACTGTCCTGCCATTGTTATGGTTATGGCTGTTATTTCTATACCCAGAGTTATTGTTTATATTAATACTACCGTTATTATTGTTGTTGTTGTTTACCTTTGCATTCCAACGTATTTTTGTGAAACACTTTTACAGCTCCGTTTTGCATTCCATAGGGTTAATCTTTTTGTAGATGGCAAATTTGGGTGGCAACCGTAGGATTTGTTGTTCTTGTTCACTGATTAAAGTGTTCCCATAGATATTTACTGTGTGGTCATTGGTAAATTCTTCCGGTAGTTTTACATCAGTCATACGGATATTGTCGATGTTATCTGGGTATTTTTGAGAATATTCGATTTTCCTTTCTTGTAGTTTTTTCTTATTCATCCATTCTAATTTCTTCTTGAAATGCCTATAGCATTCGTTTCGAGCGTATTTCGTTTCGCGTCGGATGACGCTCATGAAGTCATCTCTCTCGTTTGCTGTGATGAGATTTCGGATTTCCTTACCGTTGATGCGTTTCTGTCTGTAGAGTGCGTTGACTTTTGTGTATGTTGTTCTTTTCATATTAACTGTTATTGTGTGTTTTAGCCGTTCGGCTTGTGTTTTGTTCAATAATAAATTATTTACTTGTTTTGATATGTTTGTTGTGTATGTTTTGGAGGAAACACAGTGTTTTAAGAAGCGGATTTGTTCTGCTGTTATTGTAGTTTTTATATAACAGTAAACAGTGTCTTTCAATAACCTTTCAGCTTGGCACAAGCTAATGCCGTAGCGGCGATGAATTAGTTTAGCGAGGTTTTTTTATATGAAATCGTGTGCCGAAACAGATATTGTTATACTTGGGGAGGTTCACATTTGCGTAATATTGCCAAAATTAATAACAGAACACACTCACTGTTTGGTTGGTTTTCGCTTCTCGCTGTCTTTTATATCTGCGATCTAACTTACTCGGTCCTCAATCTTGCCATTGACTGACCGACGGTCAAAAATAATACAGATACAATATAGACACAAACACATATATATAGTTTACATAATTTACATAAATCTTTCGTTGCACATCTGCAACATCGTCAGTGGTGTTATATTTTTTCCTCCTGTTGTGTTGTATGTCTACGCCATTTTTTTTTAATTCAGTCTGTCTATATATTTATTTATTTATTTGCTTGTTTGTTTATTTTATTTTATTTTCTCGTTTTTGCGCATGCGTTTGCGTGTGTGTATAGTGTTATGTGTGCTGTAAAAGACAGCGAGAAGCGAAAACTAACCAAACAGTGAGTGTGTTCTGTTATTAATTCTGGCAATATTACGCAAATATGACCCTCCCCAAGTATAACATATATATATATATATATATATATATATATATATATATATATATATATATATATATACACAGAAGGACTGGTTTAATTATAATGACCAGGAGGTGAAGGCTCTGCTGGATAGAAAACAAAGGGCACTCAATGCAGTCCTTAAAGGTGGTAGCTCAGTTGTTGACAATTATGAACGGTGCATATAGGTAAATAAAGAGACGTCGGTTAAACTCAGGACTATTGAAAATACCTACTGGAGCAACAAATCAGATGAAGTTCAGGCAAGTTTCTGAGGGCAAAAATGTAAAATTGCTACACACTCTACGCGGAGAAGTGTATGGTCGTTTAAGCTCACCAGCGGTGCCTTTGAGACCGAAATATGGCTAGCAGTTACTATGTGATCCAAAATACACACGCAGCAGAGGGAGAGGTAACTTTAATGAGATCTTGAACCAGTCATGCCAGGATGATAATTATTTCATTTGCTTCATTCATATTCAACCGGTGAAGCACGAGAAGGATAATGTACATGTCCTGCATAAGTGACTTCGGCTGTGTATAAACATAACAGTGTTACGTCTCATGGTTAGAATTGTCTGAATGCAGAGTACTTAAAGTGTGGTGGTGAAAACGTCACAAATCGACTGGCTCACCTAATGAAAAAAGAGTCGAAACAGAGAGTGTGTACAAGAAGGGCGTGAAAGAGATATCGTGACATATCACTTCTTTCAGTATTAGGTAAAGACATGTGTCAACATTTGATTGATGCATTGATCTCGAAGGTTGCTTTTAATGTGTTAGTAGAGTCGCAGTGATAGGTCAAAAATGAAAAAGGCAGAGGAACAGAACATCCGATCTTTTCTGCTCGGCAGCTGTGAGAAATGTGTAACGAGCAATATACCAGATCTGTATTGCCTTGACAAAAATATTTGACACCACCAAGCAATCTGTGGTTGGGAATATTTTGGAAAAGTTGGCTGCGCTCCAAAGTTTGTAAAATGTCTGCGTCTTTCTTAAGATTACATGAAAGCTTGGGTCAGTATTAGTGGTAGCATCTCTGAAACAATATCAGCTGATAAAAGACTGAATCGGAAGAGGACATTCCGGCTCCATCTTTGCTTTCCTTATATTTTACGATAGTCTTTCTAGTGGAATTTATAAGAAATCTGTTTGCATGGAATTTACATCAGTTATCGCACTTCCAGAAGGTTGCTCAACAGCGGGTGCTTTGGTGCAAGTACGAATACATTAACATTATATAATTCGAGAGATTTTGTATGCAGATGATAGCAATCTTTTTGCACAAACACACAGAGTAACATGCAGCATATTATAAACGCTTTGATGAAGCTTGCAACGCTTTGGGGCTCACAATATTGTTGGACAATTATGTTGTGATGTACCAGGGAGCGCCTGGGAAAGAATACACGACACCATCTACGTACGTGTACGGAAAGATGCTAAATGTTGCCGAGAAATATGTTTACGTTGAATAATTTATGTAAACTAGAAATGTAGTATACAGAATAAGATGTACTGAAGGACAACGTAGAGATACAAATATAGTGTACAAAGGTGAGACAGCCCGTAGTATAGAGGAACGGATAAATGAATACTGGCGACACCTTCATGATAGTAAAGAATCATCTGTACTATACCAACATGCTAAAATAGAACATAAGGGTAAATTAGAGAACATGGAAATAAAAATAGAATCTACACACAGAAAAGACGCAATGTTTAGACAAATCACAGAAGCAATAAACATAAATGAATTACAACCAAAATTAAATAGAAAACATGAGTGGAACAGCAACACCACAACTTACAATTAAGGACAACATGAAAACACACACGCACATAGAATAAACAACCAACCAGTAACATGTAAATAAACAAATAAATAAACGAATATAAACACACACATACACCGGGATGTAACACATACGCAAACTAATCAGAAAACACGCACACACAAACAAGATGGCGTAGGACAGAGCAGAGGAGAGGTACAAACAATAAAGAAAAGAATCCCCAGTCACTGAAGAGGTCACAGAATGTGTGATGTAAGAACTTTGACAATATATAAACAACCATCTGTTTGTGGAACCAACCAACCAACCGGAAATTTATAAATTCCTAAATTTATAAATTTATTATAATAAATTGAAGTGAAACCCCTGGTGCGTGTGTTTCTTTTTGGCAACACGACCCTCCCAAAGTATAACAATATATATATATATATATATATATATATATATATATATATATATATATATATATAGAGAGAGAGAGAGAGAGAAAGAGATTTTGACAAGCTGTCTATATTTACGGTATACGGACGTGTTCGTTTCTTATAGAAAATATTAAATATGCACCATATGTTTATAAGATGTATAAGTTTAAGTGAATGATCATTAATCCTCATTCACACGCTATATATTATATGTTATGCCGGATTATATATATACTGGACCACACGTGGCTCGTTGGGTTACTTTCCGTTCGAAATATTTTTTATAAATCATGTTCACTTAAAGTTTTTTTATAATAATTAAAATATACAGACATGTATATAATGTGAAATGAAACTGGAAGGCCCATATATATACGTGTGTCTATGTATATATATATATACATCTGCGTGTGTGTATATCTACGTGTATATATATATATATACATATATATATATATATATGTATATATAGATGAGATTCTACAGGACTAGAACTGTTTCATTCATTTGAAATCTATATTAAAACTGTTATACTCTGCTATGTATTGAGTACCTTACTTACTGTGGTTACCTCCGATTCAACCCGGAATAACGTACATATATATATATATATATATATATATATATATATATGTATATATATATATATATATATATATATATATATATATATATATATATATATATATATATATATATATATATATATATATATATATATATATATATAACGAAGGAGTTGTGGTAAGGAACCAGATAGACCATAATGCACCAGAGTACTCCATACTTAGGGTAGTAGAGTGGGTAATATATATATATATAAGTAAGATGTATGGTAGGACGTATGTGAATCGCGATGATCACGTCTGACTTACCAAATATGTGACGGTAGCTAGTTAAGCTCTATGGGTATACGCGGAGCAGAAATATTAGTGAAAAAGAACAAAGGAACTATTATGACATTATAACAAGTTTATTGCCGACAGCCGTTTCGTCCGACCCCATGGTGGGACTTATCAAGGCATATAACATGTGATTGCAAGATCATTGTTTACATCAACGTATCACTCAAGGCTAGCAGTTTGAAATTGTTGTATACATCAGCAACTCCGCTTTAAGGGGGGCTCTTTTATATTAGTTGTCGGGGTCAGGGATTGAAGTTTAAAAATTAGACAAAAATATATAATTCACGCATCAACATTAAACCAAGAGACTTGGGGTCCCGTAGAAGCACCTCAGAAAATCCCTCAATGAGTGCATAAAGCTTACAGGCTCCAATACACCTATTAGTCTAGAAGAAAGTTAAGAGGCTAATAAAATAAGAAAACAAACATATAAAGTTTCCCTAAAAAATATATAGAGAGTTCCTATGAAATTTCTTCTAGAGAAAAAATTTTTTTCTGAAAGAAAAAAAACCTTCTTCCCCCGAGATCACGTTTACAAAATTCAGAAAACTGAATTGAAAACTAGGTTGAAAGAAACTAATCAATTAGAGGTTAATTCAGAGAGCCTTCCATAAATCTCTCAGAAAAGGCCCCTTTACTATTTCCAATAGAGAGACCCTTCGAGGAATTAAAATTTTAGAGAGCCTTTGAGGATAAATATAAAAACGAATTGAGGAAAATTATACATTAAAAGTTAAAAATAAAAAATTACGGTATTTGGGATATCCGAGGAATTTTCAAAGGGCTGCTTCAACAGATACAACCTAGGCATAATAGGTACAATAATCTAAGCAATTTAAGCAATTTAATTAGGGAGAAATTCAAGGAGTTTATCAAGTTGGGCAAGATTAAAGAAAGTGGTAACTAAGAAAATACATAAGCAAAAAGACAATAATCATAAAATGTATCCTCAAGAAGGTACAAGGTAGCTTCAGTGATCTAACCCTGTATTATCACAAAAAAACATTCTAAAATTATTTATACAGGATTAAAAATTATTACAAAATCATTACAAAATTAACACAAAATCATTACAAAATTATCAAATCATCACAAAATTACCACAAAATCATTACAAAACTATCAAATTATCATAAAATTATCGCAACATTATTACAAAATTATCATAAAATTATTGCAAAAATATAACAGGATGAACATTACTGGTGACCGTGTGGGCGCGATATCCGTTCTGCCTATGCAGTCCCCTGCACAGCTCCAGGCACGATATCCACTAGGCGTAAGCAGTCATCTGCATAGCTCCAGGCGCAGCTGGTCTTGTTTAAACGTTCATTGATCACCTGGTGTTTACTATTATTTGCGTGGACTCTCTGGGAGATGTACCTGTGGATCTAATAGCCAGTGGTTGCCGGATGTGGTCCGTTCGATCCTTTAGTTTCAGGGGTTGAACGCTTTCGCGATAGACGAGCCTGCTGGTTCTAAGTCCAAGGTTTCGCTACGCATGATGTATTGGTCCACATGCTATATCGTTAAAAAACCAGTGTGGATTTGACTGGGGTGGTATATTACGAACTCCAAGTCCACACGCAACTGGTCAAAAGCGAAGGGCTGTCCTCTCTTTGTTTGCTGTATTGGTCGTTCTCAGCTTAGATGGTGGTCATGTTATCCATATTCCGTCAGCCCTGTATATTCAAGACAGATCAGGGTATGTATTTGCGGGTATGGTCCTGCGTCTAAGTTATCCAGAGGGTCTCGCTTGTGGTACTTTCAAGTTCGCATGTCATCTCCCGGTTAAGACTGCGCATGCTTCGGTGAATCTCAAGCATGGAATGTTAGGGTATCATATTACACGGGGTGACCAGCAGAAAATATACATTCTATGCTATCGCGCACGCGCTGGCCTGTGGCTACGACCGTGTCCAGTCTCGGGTAGTAGCAGACAGCAGGTAGACCAGCTATACACACCCCTGATCAAGGGGCACAACCCCTAACTTATCGAGTGGTCAGACTTCAAGGGAGTCAACTCTCCAAGCCCATTATGTCGACCGTGGTGAAATACAAAAAAAATTCCTATTAGTAAAGAACTAATCACTGATAATAAAGAACCAGCTCAAAAGAATGGGGGGGGGGGGCATTCTATTTGGGCGGGGGTTTACTAGGGGAGGGTGTGGGGGTGAGTTGCTATAGGCAAGGAGCGGCCGCCATATTGGGTGTTTTGTTACTGTTTCCCTAGGCAGTTCACGAGTTTGTTGACATACATCTCCGACGTCACCCTCTCAGATTAGTCAACGTGGTTCCAGGCCCTCACGATGTCCTGCATCGCAGGCATCAGCTGCCCCCAGGTTGCCCAGCAACAGTGTTGCCACTAATCCCAGGTTGGTAATTGGGACACAGGGTCGTCTGTTCCTCACCAGAGTCCCCATCGCCAATCAGGGAGCCGAGGCATCCATGCGGCCGGGGTTACCACAGAGCACCCTGTACGCCAGCGGGGCCGCTCAACTTGCTCAACAGATCAGAAATCTTCTCGTCCTGCCCCCATACCATACTTAGCTCTTTCTTTTTCTTCAGACCGGACACATAGCCATGACACCACCCAGTCCTGCATAATTTTATGATAATTTGATAGTGTTGTAATGATTTTGTGGTAATTTTGTGATGATTTGATAATTTTGTAATGATTTTGTGGTAATTTTGTAATGATTTTGTAATAATTTTTAATCTTGTATCAATAATTTTAGAATGTTTTTTTGTGATAATACAGGGTTAGATCACTGAAGTTACCTTGTACCTTCTTGAGGATACATTTTATGATTATTGTCTTTTTGCTTATGTATTTTCTTAGTTACCACTTTCTTTAATCTTGCCCAACTTGATAAACTCCTTGAATTGCTCCCTAATTAAATTGCTTAATTTGCTTAGATTATTGTACCTATTATGCCTAGGTTGTATCTGTTGAAGCAGCCCTTTGAAAATTCCTCGGATATCCCAAATACCGTAATTTTTTTATTTTTAACTTTTAATGTATAATTTTCCTCAATTCGTTTTTCTATTTATCCTCAAAGGCTCTCTAAAATGTTAATTCCTCGAAGGGTCTCTCGGAAGAAGTTCCTATTGGAAATAGTAAAGGGGCCTTTTCTGAGAGATTTATGGAAGGCTCTCTGAATTAACCTCTAATTGATTAGTTTCTTTCAACCTAGTTTTCAATTCAGTTTTCTGAATTTTGTAAACGTGATCTCGGGGGAAGAAGGTTTTTTTCTTTCAGAAAAAAATTTTTTCTCTAGAAGAAATTTCATAGGAACTCTCTATATATTTTTTAGGGAAACTTTATATTTTTATTTTCTTATTTTATTAGCCTCTTAATTTTCTTCTAGACTAATAGGTGTTTTGGAGCCTGTAAGCTTTATGCACTCATTGAGGGATTTTCTGAGGTGCTTCTACGGGACCCCAAGTCTCTTGGTTTAATGTTGATGCGCGAATTATATATTTTTGTCTAATTTTTAAACTTCAATCCCTGACCCCGACAACTAATATAAAAGAGCCCCCCTTAAAGCGGAGTTGCTGATGTATACAACAATTTCAAACTGCTAGCCTTGAGTGATACGTTGATGTAAACAATGATCTTGCAATCACATGTTATATGCCTTGATAAGTCCCACCATGGGGTCGGACGAAACGGCTGTCGGCAATAAACTTGTTATAATGTCATAATAGTTCCTTTGTTCTTTTTCACTAATATATATATATATATATAAATATATATATATATATATATATATATATATATATATATATATATATATATATATATATATATATATATATATATATATATATATATGAGTGTGTGTGTGTGTATATGTGTGTGTATATATATATGTGGGTGTCACAGATATACATATACACCGGTCATAGAGACACACACACGCAAATATATATATATATATATAAACTGGAAACATTCTCCCAACTTGTAGAAAACTTATAATGAAACAATTGTTTGGAAAGAGAGATATATTTTAATTTTAATTATATCTCATATAAAATAATACAACTGGCTTTCAACAAAATACATATAGTTAGCACCCCAAACACAACATTGGGATTATACTAACGTATATCCTAATGTCTGTTGAATTAGATAGTTACCAGTCAGAGTTTAGCTTAAAGCTTTCTCTGTTATTGTATTAAATATATGTACATATATATATATATATATATATATATATATATATATATATAATGGAAAAATTTGAACAGGGACAAAACAGAGAGGCAGTACAACGAATGTTTATTAATTTCACGCTCTGGAGAGTGGGGTGTTGGTGGGGGACGACGTCTCGGGCATAAGCCCTTCCTCATGTGAGAAGTGTGTGGGAACATAGTTCAAAGGGTGTGTAGGGGAGTGGTGGAGAGACATATATATATTACGACAGCAACACCAGCCCTTTCACTCCCAGTCACCTTCTCTGTCCCCTCTCCCTCTCTCTATGTCTCTCTTTCAATCTATTATCTCATAAACACTATCTCTTTCTCACTAGCTTTCTCTCACTTCCTGTTCAGGAAGGTACCCGTAAAACTCCGTTTCTCGGGTACACGTGCTCCGATTTACGCGAAAATTATGTTTTTCCAATTGTATTCGCATTTCAGGGACAACTTCTTATCAAAGTATTTTACCATTATGCGCCCCTTTTTTGTTCTTCATTACAGACAAGTAAGCAAGCAAACTTTGACCGACTTTTAGTATTATATAAATATATGAACTCTAAGGTAAGATGCAATAATTGTTTATCAAAAAACGCTTGAATTTATATGCAATAGTCTTAACTGTTATCAATTCATTCATATCAAAAACGAAGTATACATTTATGTCAATAACTATTATATATGTCTACACAATAATAAATATAACACATATTACACCTGGCCTACATTTATTGAAGATATCGAAACATATATATATATTTATCATATATATATATATATATGTCATATATATGCATATATATATATACATACGTATATCTATACACACACTAACACACACACATACACACACACACACACACACACACACACACACACACACACACACACACACACACACACACACACACACACACACACACACACACATATATATATATATATATATATATATAGACACACAGAGAAATGTATGTGTGTACCTGTGCGGGTAAAGTCACAAACAAGTATTATTGAGTACATGTCAAATCAGCTTATCTTAGTAAATAAGTTTCTAAACTTTAACACCCGAAATTAATGAATCTTATATTAAATCATGCTTTCGTTTATTTGTTTTTTTTTGTCTATTATATGACTTAATAATATATAGAATAAGTGTTTCTTATTTCTTCTTCGTTGTAAATCACATCGTTTACTAGGTGTTAAATTGTTCGTGTCAATATGTCCGTATGGTATTTGAAGACGAAATAAATACACGTTCCCCTACTATATAACATGAAGTTAAATGAAGTGATAAGCGATACACATTTGCAACGTCCTGCTCTATGAGTTTAATTACACTGATGATGTTTCACTATCCCCATAGGAATGACACAATGAATCATTCATATGACTTGTGTCAGGAACATTTTTTATAAAGACGTCTTACGTCTCTTAGATTTAGATGTCCTGGAAAGATAGAAATAAATTTCATATACTAAATCTTCTGATCTTGAGCAATAGCATTAGGCTTGATATTCCAGTAGTATTGATATATAGCTATTTTATTATCTTTTTTCGATTTGAAATATATTACATTTTTTCGAATCACTTCGTTTACTTTTATTCATATAAAAACATTTTTCATTAAAACATGATCAATGGCATGCAAAGGGACAATATCGAAAACAATATTCATTCTATTGCAAAAAAAAAGAAAATGAAATGCCTGAAGCCTGGAAAATAAAGCTTTTCTCCTTAACATTTGTATAAGAAGATCATGACAGAAGCGTGAAAGCTTTTACTGACTGGTGTCATGAGATGTAAAACCGTAATTTGACGAAATTAAATTAGCTTTGTGCCTTGAAGGACAATAACAGATCCATTTCTAGACTTTATAGCATTAAAACTATTATAGCATTTTTTTTTCTGATCTTAATGGTAATCTAATGCAATTTGGCAATCGCTTTAATCTAGTTTTCTTGCAGCAGATTATAGACTAATGTTCATTATCCTCTTGTTAACTGTCAATGTAATATATGTGTTCAGTTATGATAATAATATTATACAATCATATAGTCTAGCAATTAAATGTTCTTCAGATAACGAAAAGAATAGAGACAAAGGAAAAAAAATCATGAAATTTCCCAAAGAAAATATGTCATTCCAGGTAATATTATTGTATGAAATCCACTCAAATATAATCGGTGGAACCTTCTGTGATCAGGGAACGTGAAACCACCTGCGAGACATGGGACCGGCTGGGACGTAGCCCAGTAGATATCCCTCCATCTTTCTTCCCCTGCTGACATCAAGTCCCCACAAATCATCATGGATGCCATTCAGTGCAGCTTGTATCAGACACCTTGCCTGCTTTCGCGTGGCTTCCAAACCTCACAGCGCTGCAAGGCTCCATGCCTTACGCTTATTTTCCACTGAAACGCAGCTGGACAACATTAGCCTGCACATCAGCTTTTACCTGACGTTTGGCCTCTGGATCTGCGAGCTACATAAATGTCGCTGCAGATCTACCGTGGATTATTTCGCTCTCCACCCGCTTTCCTGTCGCTACAGTGCCGACCGCCTTCCACGCCATGCTTCCCTCAACTAGGTCATAGAGCATGGCTTGGATGCTACAGACTTCCCTCGTAGCTTGGAGCTGGTGGTGCTGGACCAATGGACGGCAAAATGACTATCTTCCCGTTTCGCAGTGGAAAAAACACTTCGTCTGCGATGCCACTTGCAGCGACACGCTCTCTAACAGGTTAGCGGTCATACCCTTGGCAGTGGAGACCTCTCGTGTCCTTGGCTCTAGTGGCACTCCCTACTCACTCCAGTAGGCTCTGAGCTGCCCAGCAGCATGTGTGACCCTCGTGAAATGGAATGGCTCTTCTAGCGCATCTCACTTACCATCCTCCGGGGAAATACCTTCTCCATTCTGTCCGCCGGTGCTGTGAGGCGGCCACAACGTGGGACCCCATTTTCTTAAAATACAGAGGGATGGGGAGGGTGAGAGATACGGAGGTGATGGAAGTGGGAGTTTGGTGTTGTTTCTGTGTTCGGACACATTGCACCTGTCATGTGGATCATGTGATCATTTCATTTTACGTGCTTGACATCGATACTTTACAAAGTAAATTAAATCACGAAATGAAAAAAGGATGGGCTGTCTTAAACACCAGATCCATAGCTGTGCAAATCTGTACTTATTATATATCTCCTATATTCAGAATATGAAACGCCGTGGCCATAACCATTTTTCAAAATATTGCTTTGGAAATAATTCTGGGTCTATGGAAAGTACCAGATTGAGGATTGGCACAAAAATCATTGCAGTATTGCTAGACAAAACTAGGGTAGTCATACAGCATCATCATTGGCCAGGGATGCAAGTGTTACTTTTAGGCTTTAGGAAGCTGGTTGTGTTCGACAATTATATTACAATCTCCAGCTTGAGCTGTACGACAAAAGAGATAGCCCTCCAAAATCATCCTGGTAAGCATGAAATGGAAGCACAGACCTGGTGTATACTGAGAATCCAAAGAAAGTTCGGAAGGGAGCAAACTGTATACATCGGATCATGAAACATCACGAGAATTACAGATAAGGAGCAGAAACTAGCGGAGAAGGCTGATTGCTAGCGGCTCGATACAATCGCGGTTTCCTGAACTAATATCCGACGCTCTGGTAGGGTAGGTTAGTATGGAGGATGTAAAATACTCTATTCCGGTGGTGAGCAATAAATTACCTCACAGGGAGAGTGGGCATACTCACAATTCTGCCGTCTGTGAGAATGTATTATTGACTGAATACCAAATGGAGGTACGATTTGCAATTTAAGCTTAGGCTAAAAGATATGTCTCTGTGTATTTTGCAAGTGTATTCACTAAACAAGCAGTCTGAATGCAGATCCTTCCTTGATGAAGTCACTGCAGCGTTTAATGTATTTAGGATTGAGTCATATATCTTAACGGGAGACGTCAATACACATGGTACTATTCACCACATTACATAGAAAGAACTGGCTGGCAGAATCTGCGATTCCTATCTAAATAAGAATGGTGATACCTTCTTAGTCTTCTGTAATGGTATCTATAATGAACATCTTCCAGAACAAAGACATTCATAAATATACATGGTATAAGGAAAATCTCGGACAGAAAACAGTAATTGATATTGATTTGTATCTGTTCCCTTCGATTCTATGTTGCATGTTCGTTTTAAGAGAAGGACTGAGCTGTCAATTGAATACCATCTAGTTAACAACAACTTGAGACGACCTAAACCGAATAAAACCCAGAATATTAGTGGATGTGGAATTCAGGACCACCTATGCAGTTACAATTGCATCCAAACTCTGAACTCCTTGAGTTAACAGAGGACATTGAAATGGAGGCAAGAGGACCCCTCATTTCAATCGAGATTTGAATGTCACACCCACCGAAGATAGGGGTGCAATAAAGGTTGTCATATAAATAGGTTCTCCTCCTTATATTTGAGGCGCGAAAATATCCGATAGAGAAACGCAGTCCATATCTAAGACAGGACTTTGGAGTTAAGCTTCAATCCGACTTTATATAAGCAAAAAATTGGTTTAAAAGGCTATACATCGATTCCGGAATAAGAAGTGCTCATCCAAGTTTCCAATCAAAAATGCTTCTGTTGCTCTCTTTTCAGAGTAATTCATCCTCGCGTGTTGGGGAGTATATTTTCCG
Source organism: Eledone cirrhosa (assembly GCA_964016885.1). Taxonomy (NCBI): domain Eukaryota; kingdom Metazoa; phylum Mollusca; class Cephalopoda; order Octopoda; family Eledonidae; genus Eledone; species Eledone cirrhosa. The sequence goes on from OZ024740.1 coordinate 95,744,430, forward strand.
GATATTTTAAACGCGGTTGCAACAGGATATTCTGATGTATTCGGTGTTTATGTGGGAGCGATTAATTGTCCCTCGGGGGCTGAGGCACCAAGAGCAGTGAAAGAGCTAAACCGTTGCAAGCTTGCCGGCGATATTATAAGCCTTCAATAGTAAAGGTATTATTTGAATTTATTATGTGTGTCATGTGGATTGGATCACTGGAAAGGCCCGCAATCAATTGGAATCCGAAATCATGTTCTAAATTTACAAAAGTGTAGTGGAAATATGTTGTTAAGACTCGTGGTAAAGATAATGCTAAATTCCTTGCAAAGACATTTTGGGAGATCGTCGAATCCATGCTAGATGATGCACAGTGTGACTTTTATACTGGATGCAGCACAGTAGACCAGACACTGTCCCTGTGAACAGGTATTTCAGAAATCGTGGGAGTACATACATGATAAATTTTCTTCCTTGCTAGAACTTGAAAAGGCATTCGACTGCGTTTCCCGGGACCGATAGGGAAGAGTTCTGCATGAATATGGGATCGATGGACAATTTCCTGTTATTTTAGTATTTGTGTTTGGATAAACATTGCTAAATCTAAACCGTTCAAAACGGTTGTCATATTCCGCCATGCTTACTCTCCTGTTCACTATCTTCATTATTTTGATTGAATTGTCCAGCCTAGTTGTTGAAATCACAACTGAGGTGAGTGGGATCAGTCCACTGGCACACCCAGAAGCAATGGTAGGATTTAACACCTCCGTGATGCACTTAATCGGTTTGATGCTGGGTGCTGCAAGGCTGGAATGTATATCAGTGCTGCGAAGCCTGCTATTCCCGTTTTTTCAGGGAATCTCCTCATCGTACTATACAAATGAGTGTAGTTCCACAGTAACACGTGGAGAAGTTCCAGAGTTTAGGCCTCCTGATCTGTAGAGATGGAAGTCAGGAAGCTGATTCAAGAGCAATAATGGCAGAAGCAACGGAATCCAGGTACCAACGATGATATGATAAAGGAAATAGACACTAAAGAGGGATACAGGTATTTGTGTGTTCTGAAGGCAGATGACATCAAGAACAATAAAATGAAGGAGCTGATGATTTTTGAATGCATAAGGAGAGTAAGAAACATACTAAAAGCACATATAAATAGTAGAATTGTAAATTCCCGAGTTGTCTTTGATGAGGTACAGTGCGTCAATTCTCAAATGTAATGGTTCTTGAAGGAAAAAAATGTATATTAAGACGAGGAAGCTAAAGACTACCTACTGCATATTCCACAAGAAGATTGATCTTGATAGATTCTACTTTTAGAGATCTGAAATTGGTTGTATCAGCGTAGAGGACTGTGTTCTGGTGGAGATGAGGGGTCAAGGAAAGATGTGTCTAAGAGTAAGGAGCCGATTATCAAAGTTCTATTGAAGAAGGAGACACTAGACGAGGGGTGTCCAAGAGAGAAGTAACAACAAAGGGTAAGAGAATCCTTCATGAATAAGCCCTTCGTAGCAACATATTTTAAGAACACTGAATTCACACATACACATACATGGAGCTAGTTAAGAAGAGGAGACCTTGAAACAGTTACAGAGGGAATGCTAATGGCTGCACAGGATGAAGCCCTCAAAATGAGGTGGCGGAAACACAATATTGAGATTAGCCCACTCTGTAGTATCTGTGGGGAGGGAGAGAGAGAGAGAGTGAGCGAGTGTGTGAAAGAAAGAGAGAGATAGAGTGAGAGAAAGAGAAAGAGAAAATGCCCATACTACCGACAGAGGCTGGGGGCATGACATATAAGGAAATGTGATTAACTGGCATTTATGCAAACTTAATGATTTACCACATTGATAGAAAATGATCGAGTCAAGATTCTATGGGATTTCAGGATACAGACAGACGAGAAATTATAATACAATATGCCTGATCTGGTGGTTTATCACAAGGGAAAACGATCGTGCCTGATTGTAGATGTAGCCTGCCCCTTTGACACAATAATGCAATAAAAAGAAGAAAATTAACCGATACTAAGATTTAAATTGGGAATTAAAAAGGATTCACGACTGTCATGAGATCAAGGTTGTGCCGATTGTCATAGGCGCACTACGTACTATGTCGAAGAGTTTTCAAGGATGGTGAAAGAACATTAGTGGAGCCCCTTTATTCGAAAACTTCAAAAGGCTTGCTTGCTGGGAGGAGCAAGAAACCTTCAATACGCCCTGAATATCTGAGGCTGCAGGTAGCGGCCTCTTTTTCATTTAAACAAACTATTCCGTTAAATAACATTAATGAAAGACCCACAAGAAAATAATGATAATAATATCAGTAATAATATGAATAGTAATACGAATGACTTAAACATATATAGAACACATGATAGTAACAATCAGAAGGAAGAAAATGCATTTCTCATAATTATTTTATTCTATACTCTTATAAATCGATTTTTGAATACTTAGTTTTTTTTCATTTTAATCATTTTTTGCTTCTAATTTTGTTGTTATGATATTTTCATAACTGATAGTTAGTGCGTTGGAGATGTTGATGATGCAGCAAGAAAACTTTATTTAAATCTCAGCAAATCATTTTCTTACTTTTTATTTCTTCCTTCCTATCTTCGTAGATAATTAATTCATGTCGACTTCACAAGAGCAATAATTGTTCTCTGTAAAATTTACAGATATGTTTGGCCAGATCTATTCTCAGCATGTCAAGAACAGAAATTGTTTGACAGAAAGCAATTTCACATATCATTCATATAATGAGAAGGTGAAATAGAAATTTTATCTTTCAATATCGTAAAATTTCGTTCCTATCTTTCTTAGTCAGTATCAGGTGGAAAAATGAAACTATATAATTTGGAAAAAAAAAATTGACAAAATGTTTCTATTCTTCAAAGCAATATATATATATATATATATATATATATATATATATATATATATATATATATATATATATATATATATATATATATATACTATCTTGGTAATAGAAAAAAAAATCAATGCTATTTAAATTAATAAAGGGAAAAATAATCCATCATAAACATATAATTGATATCAAAATAGGCCTTAAGTGATCTATTTTGCAGATTAATGATCATGGAATGGAGTAAGATTCTATTTTTTCTCCATTTCTAATGTAAATTAATTACAAATACACGGATAAAAAAAAGAACATGATTTTTGTTTCTTTATGCCATAAGAAACAGAATATTACTTGGAAAATGAATTTACCGAGTCGAAATTCATATTTATTTCTAAAATAGATTATGCAATGGCAATAATTGAAAGTATTCACACAGTATAAGAAAAAATGCATACACACAAACAGACACATATATATGTATATATGCATATCTATGTGTAAGTATATATATATATACATATATATATATATATATATATATATATATATATATATATATATATATATATATATATATATATATATAAATTAAAAAATAGAGTAAGAAGCCAGGACTATCCGTCATAAGTTATCTTCTGGCCATTATAGGTATTGCTTCGCATTAAAGATCATACACCTCAAGCAAGCGCGAGCAATAATAAATAAAGTTATTGCGATAAAAAGAATTGTGGGGAGAAAGAGAGACATGAAAACAAACAAGAATGGTAAAGCAACATAGAGGGTGAAACATTAAGTCAGTGATACAAAGATCCCTGATGACGGATAGTCCTTATTCTATTTTTAATTCATATGTATCACATCCGTATTAACGCCCTACGCCATTTTCATCCTTATATTTTTCCCCTCGCTGTGACCTGTCCCTTTCTCTTCCCTTACTGCTATCATATTTCTCTCTCCTCCTTCTCTATCCTTGTACATCTTACTTTCATTCACCCGCTCTGCTAGTCACCCTCTCTCGGCTAGCCTCTTCATCACACTTTCACTCACTCACTCTCTGCTACTCACCCTCTTTCACTCCCACCCGTCTGACCCGTGTGAGATTCTTTTCTCGCTCATTTCGCATGGCTTGGATACGTCTTTTGTCTTCTCGGCAATGATGCGCCAGATCTTATGTTCACTTTATCACTGACTTAACTTTTCCCCCTTTACGTTGCCTTACCATTCTTGTTTGTTTACATGTCTCTCTTTCTCTACCCAACTCGTTTTATCCCAATAACTTTATTTAGTTACTAGCAGTAAAGCCCGGCGTTGCTCGGGGTCGCTCAGTAGCTGTGTTAAAGTTACAATGTTAAGTTTCTTTCTTGGCTTAAAAACTGTAGTGTCTACTGTGCAGACTTGCATGTGGTGTTTTTGATTAATATTCCCTCAACCAACAATATGCCTTATGAAGTTAAGAAAACATAACGATAACCCGAATGTTATAACAAAAGAGGATGCTGGGGATAGAAACTGCACTGGTTATTTATTAACAAAGATCGAAAATGTAAACACTGCAACGCAGAGAAAAACATTAGCGTAGCCAAATTATCAGTTATGTCTGTCTGCACGCCTATATCACCTCTCTGCACGACTGTCTGTCTGCGCGCCTATATCACCTCTCTGCACGACTGTCTGTCTGCACGCCTATATCACCTCTCTGCACGACTGTCTATCTGCACGACTGTCTGTCTGCACGCCTAACGACGAAATATTTGCTTGTTTTACGTAGTCTTTAAATAGACTTGTTTTCAAGTAAAAATATTGTTTCAAAATGCTTTTAAATGGAAATGAAGAAAAACGGAAGCTTAGTGTTCGAACTGATGAATTTTGCAGGTCAATATTTTGCTGGCTCGACAACTGTTCGTGTATTGTGTTAATGTCATTTTAAACGCTGAGAAGGCCAGCGTAATTTTTTACGTAAGACGCTCAATGTAAACAGAACAAAGGGAAATAACTGATAACTTACGCTCAAAAATCGATACATTATATTCGATTTCGTCACATAGGGTGGGTCAATTTGAAATATTTCTTTTTCCGATGTCTTCGCTAGGGCTCAATGTACAAGTATAGCAATTTCGGTGCAATTCCGTCAGAGATTCTAAGAGGAGATGTGTGCCAAAAATCGATAGACAGACAGACAACCACAGTTTTATATATATAGATTGCTCGCGCTGGCCTGAGTTATATGATCTTTAATGCGAAGAAATACCTATGTTGGCCACAAGATCACTGATGCCGGATAGTCCTGGCTTCTTACTCTATTTTTAATTCATATGTATCACATGCGCAACAACGCAGAACACCATTTTCATCCCTATATATATATACAGTGAAGGCGTGTGGCTGAGTGGTTAGAGAATTGGATTCGCAATCGTAAGGTTGTGAGTTCGATTCCTGGACCAGGCGATGCGTTATGTCCTTGAGCAAGACACTTTATTTCACGTTGCTCCTTCTACCTGGAGTTGCGACCGATAGATAGTATTAGCAATTGGAAAGACCAATGGAAACATTGTTTCCTCGGTCCGATTTGACGAAAGTCGATCGATTAAAATATATATATATAGCGAGAGAGAGAGAGAGAGAGAGAGAGAGAGAGAGATAGAGAGAGAGAGAGAGGGAGAGAGATATATATAGAGAGAGAGAGCGAGAGAGAGAGGGACAGAGAGGGAGAGAGCGAGAGCGAGAGAGAGAGAGAGAGAGAGAGAGAAAATGTGAAGCTAGAAATAGCACGGAAAATATATTTAGATAACATTATTGAAACATTGACAAACGGTGGATTGGCAGTATCGGTAGAGGGTCGGACGCCATGCTTTCCAGCATAGTTACGTCCCTTTACGATCTGAGTTCAAATCCCGCCGAGGTTGACTTTGCCTTTCATCCTTACGGGGTCGATAAAATAAAGTACTAGTAATGCTCTGGGTAATTGCTGGCCTTGTGCCTAAAGCAGAAACAATTATTGAAACATTGAGAGGGACAATTATTTTTAAAAAGAAGGTTTATAATATATATAATGTATTTGAAGAATTACCCGTTTCTATGTATTATTAAAATTCATCCCATCAAATGTTGAGTGGAAACAATTAAAAAAGTTAATAGATGTTAAAAACTAAAGGTTTAATTTTAAATAAAATGTTTGGACTAAAGTTTCTTCCAAAACAAGATAGAACTAACCTACAATACAAACACCATTCACTCCAGAAGAAATCAACACTGACCACAGGAAATCCCAACTAAACTTCCCCACATTAAAAACTACAACAGGTCGCACCCCCAATACTACAAAACACAACCCCACAACATCAACACTATGCATCCCAAAAGGAACCCACCCAGACTACATGAACCCACAACAGAACCCTTACACAATAACAACTACAACAGATACCACTCTCATCAGCACATCAACTCTCATGTAAAAACAAATTACAGACCAATACAAAACAGACACGCAGACTAAAATTACAACCAAAACAACATTCCTTTTTTAGGAACAAGACTGAAATACCAGGACACACGATGGCCCCCACTCATGAGAAGCCGAAGATAATTAACCTTTCAAATATATCACTAACTAACACACAAATTAATATATTAAGTAAGGGACTGAAATATACACCCACACCATAAACTCTAACTGCCCCGAAATGAAAGATGAAATAATGGAATTCTGCCGAAAACCCAGACTAATATAATACATCTCCAATGGCACCAACACTGAAGACGAATCAATAGCCAGAAACTAAATTAAGTTCTGCCCACGAAAAGGGAAGAATAAAACAGTGGACATCTACTGCGAAAGCACCATCACCTTTTGAACAAATCACAAATAAACACAGGAAATAGAACCTCTCCAAACGGAAATGGAAGGAATTATTCATACTGCGTAACAACACTTATATAACCATGAACGAAGCTGGTAAAGGGAGCATTGTGGTCATTATGGACACTGACTACTATAGAAATATGTCACTTAAAATCTGACACAACAAATAATATGGAAAAAAACTGCAAACTACAAACAAATTAAAACAATGGGGAACCTCCTTGCATTACTACAAAAATACCGCAGTAGCCTAACCACAAAATATTTGAATACATATGCCATTTCAAATGTAATACAAGTGCTTTCTACGGCTTACCAAAGATACATAAATGTAAACTCATAAGCAATGCCTGCGACAGTTCGGCTAACAAATACATACAATTAATACCACCAGAAGACTTAAAACTCAGACCAATTATAGCAGGCCCTGCATGTTCCTGGACATCCTACTAAAGCCCTTACTAAACCATATACAGAGCTACATACGGGATGACCTGGATATGCTGAACCACATATCCAAAACAGTAAGTGAAAACAATATTCTTATCTCTTTTGACGTAGTAAACATCAACACTAACATACCCCATATCTATGGAATAACAGCAATCCAGTTTTGGTTAGACACTCACCAATCTGAAATACCAACATCCATCAACAAAAACTTCATTATTGATGGGCTGCGATTTATCTTACAGAATAATTTATTTAATTTCAATGCCTCAACATACCGTCAAATCTCAGGAACTGCAATGGGCACAAAGGGATTCCACAAACAACAAATCTACAATCAATCCATTCTATTCTTCGGAGACTCTTTCCTTACACATCTCAAAAATATTTGGAAGAGATACATAGACGATTGCTTCATACTATGGTAGCAAGACATAAATACACTAACTCTTTTCAAAAATATGATCAACAACATTAACTATAATATAAAATTCACAATGGAATGTAACTCCACTGAATTAGCCTTCTTGGATATTCTCATTCTAAAAACAGATGGGAAAATAGAAACAGACATGTTTTACAAACCGACGGACTCCAAACAGTACCTCCTACTCACATCAAATGATCCAAAACATACAAAACGTAACATGTATTTCAATTTAGCCAAACGTATATGCACCAAAGTATCAGACCCAGCTAAACGGGACGAAAGACTAAATGAACTCAAAGACACACTTACCTTAAGCGCCTTCCCACTTGACATAATTAATAACGGAATAGACAAAGCAAAACACGCAAATGTTCATCAACCCAACATCCCAAAGCACAGAACCACAAACAATACCTTACCATATGTATCCACGTTCAACCTCAGAAACACGCAAATGTTCGACCTCCTACACAAAAACCTTCCCGTTCTATTTAAAGATGAATAAAGGAAACACATTCTAGAAACACACAAGATCATCAAAAGCAAAAGGCAACCAAAATCAGTAATACACATTCTCACTGGAACAAAGATACACAAACTTATCTCCAACCTTACGGTAACAAAATGCGGGAGAACAAGCTGTGGAACACGCCTATACTTAACGGAAGGACATAAATTCACGTTTAAAGATGGCCAAACTTTCACAGTGAAAAACAAGTTCACTTGCAACTCGAAGAACCTGATATATGCAATCACATGCGGTGACTGTCGACATACTTATATAAGATTGACGAGGGTGTCATTACGCAAAATAATGACCATCCATCCCCAACAAAACCGAGACATAAACATAAAGAAAACCCCCTTAAGTAGCCACTTTGCAGATTGTGAAGGAATGACTCTACCCAACTTTAAAATCTTCCCCCTTTACAAGTGCTCCTATTCTTTCAATCAACAACAGAAAATATATAAGGAAAATCTATTCACATTTAAACCAAAACTAAATATGTAATCACCTTTGTTAGACCCTCCCCACGCCCAACCCCCCTCACACACCACAAAGTAATTTTTAGTTTTGAACAAATTTTTGATTTTTTTGGAAAAAACATTTAATTTCGCACCACAAAGGGATCTGTAACAAACCGGCTGAAAACACCCACACACCACAACCCCCTTCCCGCCCACACATATATGTGGACAGTTTTATTTATATATATATATATATATATTTGCATATATATATATATATATATATATATATATATATATATATATATATATATATATATATATATATATATATATATATATATGTGTATATATAAATATATATATATATATATTTCGTTTCTGAATTTGTTTAGCAATATTCTTTACCTGAAAACGTGTGTTGAAACCGATATTGTTATGCTTTGGGAGAGTGATGTTGCCAATCAGAAACACACGCACCAGTAGTTTTCACTTCAATTTATTATAAATTAAATTTATAAATTTATAAATTTGCGGTTGGTTGGTTGGTTGGTTCCACAACTAAGCGATTGTTCATATATTGTCAAAGTTATTTTGTCACACATTATGTGACCTCTTCAGTGACCGGGGATACTTTTCTTTGTGTTTGTGCCTCTCCTTTATTCTGTCCTACGCCATCTTGTTTTTGTGTGTGTTGTGTGCTTAGTGTGCGCATGTGTTACATCCGGGTGTCTGTGTCTGTTTATATTTGTTTATTTATTTGTTTATTTAGATATTACTGGTTGGTTGTTTGTTCTATGTGTATGTGTGTTTTCATTTTGTCCTTAATTGTAAGATGTGGTGTTGCTGTTCCATTAATGTTTTCTATTTAATTTTGGTAGGAGTTCATTTATGTTTATTGCATCTGTGATTTGTCTAAACATTGCGTCTTTTTCTGTGTGTAGAATATATTTTTATTTCTATGTTATCTAATTTTACCTTATGTTCTATTTTAGCATGTTGGTGGAGTACAGATCATTCTTTACTATATTGAAGCTCTCGCCAGTTTTCATTTACCCGTACCACTATACTACGAGCTGTCTCACCTATCTACACTATATTCTTATCACTACATTGTACTTCAGTACATCTTATGCTATATACTACATTTCTAGATTTACAGTTAATATGGGGGATTAGTTTACAGATTATAGATTTCTTATCTATACAGCGAGGTCTTTGAAAAGGGTATGTATTGCTAATAAGTGTTTTTATGGAGGTACCTGGTCTTTCTACTATCTTAATATTGAGTTTATGTTTATTAGGGCCGTTCTAAATGTGTAAGCTAATTCACCTCTAGGGTTTGTATCGATGAACATTACAGTATGGTATTTATGGCTATCATACCATGAGTTTATTATATTAACCTTACTCCTAGTTCTTTCTATTCTATTCCAAAATGTGCTCCTATACAAGGGACAGGTCCATTTGTATCATTATTTACCATGTCTTCCAATTTGGTTCTGTGTCCTCTATATATATATATGTATATATATATATATTACATATATATATATATATATATATATATATATATATATATATATATATATATATATATATATATATATATATATATATATATATATATATATATATATATATACACACACACACACACCACAAGATAAGAGGAATACATCATTCATTGCAGTAGTTGCTGCGACTGATACTCTGCTTTTTTATCGAATTAAAAAAAAACATATATTATTTAAAAACATATATTATTTAAAGAATCCTTTGGACATTAGTTTTTAATTTTCTGAATATTGAAGAATAAATGTTCCTTCATTTCCCACCTGAAAGGGATATGAGACTGAAAAACACACACTACATGCCACCCCCACCACAAACATAAATTTGTGTCTTTCTAATGCAACGGTTCCCACTTTTTATAATACATTCCACCTTAATGATATCGCAAAACAGTATGGCCCCCCCAAAAAATTAAAATGTTTGATATAATATTTTTATATAAAAATAATTTCGGCATGTATTTTTATTTCAATCAAAACATCTTAAATGTATTATAAACGCTTGTTCAACAAAAAACATTAAAATAATAATATATTATTTAATTTCAAAGAACAAATTAATGAGATTTCTGCAATTATTTGTTTTCTATATTCAGTTTTAAATGATAAATTTACTAAAATAAATAATGAACAGTACCTCAAAATAGTCAAAGTAATTGTGTCAATGAGAAGCTTACTAAAATAAATAATATATATCCTGTTATAAATATAAGTTTCTTTACTAAGTTTATTTACTAAAACATAAATTGTTATATCCAGATTTAAATAATTATCAAGTGAAGTAAAATCATAATTCGAAAAGGTAGAAAGTTGATAAAAAGTTGAATATAAAAATGTGAAGCATGAAAAAGAAAAAAGAATATGTTGGGAAAGTACTCTTCTTTTTTATGTATGAACTTTTGTTATTTTTAGTCAATTCCCGTGGCTCCCCCAATAACTGGCTATGGCCCCCTGGTTGGGAACCAATGTTCTAAAGGGACTGTGACAGACAGACTGAAACACACACAGACACACACACACACACATATGTGTGTAATGTTATATATACACCCACACCCTCTCTTTCTATATATATGTATGCATACACTACCTAAAACTATATTCCAATAATATAATTTCTCATACAATCCTCCTGCTACTTCTACAGAACTCACCCCTAACTTACAATCCCCTATCCCCTTTTTAACTATTGACCACTCAACACAATACAAACACAGGATTTTTTTCAAAACACAACTTTCCTCTGTGAAGAAAAACAAGTACTACTACCTTCTCTTACCACCCAACTTTTTAGCAAGAGAGATGGAAGAACATTTACGCCAAACATTTGATTTTAATTTCAAACATTAGATTTTAACTCCGTAATTCTTTTTAATTTTCTACACTCAACATTTGATAAGATGTATTTTAATAATACATCGAAACCGCTAAATCTTCATATACTTTATATAAATTATGAAACTTTTTTTAAAGAATTGCTCCTCTCATTTTTTCAATAATGTTATCTGTTCAATAATGTCAGTTTGACGAATCAAAAAAAAAGAAAAGACAGACCCTTAAATATATTTTCCGTGCTATTTCCAACTTCACCTTTTCTCTATATCCCCTGTTTTGTATAGAATCCTTAATTCATTTTTCTAATGTTTCTTTATATATATATATATATATATATATATATATATATATATATATATTTTTTATTTATTAAAATAACAGATTAAAGTTTAAGCAAATAATCGCTGCTTTCACCCTTAACGGGATCTTCTGAAACTAACAAAGTCAATACGTAAACGCAGAACGGTTCTTATATATTTGATATATATTTATCCTTATCGAGCCCTCTTTGGATTTTAGTCTTCAAATTTATTATTATTACTATATATATATATATATATATATATATATATATATATATATATATTAAAGAAAAATTCGGTCTACATGGATGAATACAATAAATGAAATCTGAGTTTTTCCAATATTAATAATAACATTCGATTCGTTTGCAATTACGCAAACAAGCCTCAATTTTATAGCCATGTCAGTAGAATGAACACTTCATTATTGCTCTCGTGTTGGCATGCAAACAGAACTGCAGACATTATTGTTTCTGGTTATCACCCATCATCAGAGCAGCTCACCTGCCAAACTGTCAGAGCTAGTGAAAATGTATGCCATTTTAAAAAAATACACAGTGACTGATTAACCTGATTTGCATATTAGAAAAATGGCTGATCAGTTTGTATGCCAACACAAGAGCGAGAATGAAGTGTTCATTCTACTGACATGGCTATAAAATTGAGGCTTGTTTGAATAGTTGCAAACGAATCGAATATTATTGTTAATATTAGAAAACTCAGATTACATTTATCATATACACACACACACACACACACACACACACACACACATATATATATATATATATATATAGAGAGAGAGAGAGAGAGAGAGAGGGGGGGGGAGAGAGAGAGAGAGAGAGAGAGAGAAATAAAGTATTTCCATTGGATAGGTAAAGGAAAAGAGAGTGGTCTATATAGGCTATATATCTTTGTAATTGTGTAATAAACAACATATGATAATTATTTCATGTCCCAAAGGTTTCATGAAGACACCGAGCTTGACACTTACGTATGCTTTCAATCATCAGAATTAATTTATTAACATGGGAGAGTAATAAATTAATTCTGATGATTGAAGACAGGCATAACTGTCAAGCCCGCCTACCCTCGTGATACCTTTGGTAAGTGAAATAATTATCCTATGTGTTATATTCCATAACTATATATATATATTTTTTTTGCAAACAGATATAAATATATATATATATAGTCTATCAAAGTTCTCTCGCTGCAGATCTACAACATTATCAGTAGTACTATTGTGTTCCCTCTGATTGTACTGTAATATCTCTACGCCAGTTTTCAGAAAAAAATATGATGTTGATGATGTGCAACGAAAGAACTTTGATAGACTATATATATATATATATATATATATATATATATATATATATTTATATTTCTGTATTTTTACACGATGGTCAATCAATGATAAACATTGATTGCCAAATATATTAACTATTAAGTAAATTAACCAAGTATAACAGTATATATATATATATATATATATAGTCAGAGAGAGAGAGGGACAGAGAGATAGGGATAGAGATAAAGAGAGAGGTGGGGGGAAAAGTACATACATATGTAGCTGAAACTGCATCATTTCCGAAGAGGAGCGTCCCAGTTGTTTCTGTCAATGAAATTGCCAGATCGTGGAATTATCTTGTAAGTGACTAAGCAAAACATTCATCCGTTTCACATGCATGCAGATCACTTGCAAACTTTGTTTTACGCAAGATGTTAAATATATGCTCACTCGAATTAGCGATGTTTCTAATATTTCCAACCTGATAGGACAGGATCAACGCGTAATATATAGTTTTGCTAACACATTCTTACATGCATGGGCTGAACAACGTTACAGATTTGCTTAGCGCCATCACCCCCCTCTCTCTCTCTCTCTCTCTCTCTCTCTCTCTCTCTCTCTCTCTCTCTATATATATATATATATATATATATATATATATATATATATATATATACACACACACAACCACACACACACATATATATATATATATGGAGAGAGGGGGAGATGTACGATAGGTGCAAATGCATTGCGACCAAAGGAGGTTTGCTACGATGAGCACTCGAATGTCATGGGGAGCAGTGTATCAATAATAATATCAAAAGTGATCAAAGATTCAGTATTGCACCATTTACATATTTAGTTACATATTACATGTTTCACTGGTGATCAGCTCGAGGAAATATCGATTAAAGTTCGATCCAGACTCTGGGAACGGAAGCTCCTCAGATATGTGTTCGCATCTATACGAACGTCCAAATGTCGTTGAAATATATAAATATATATATATATATGTGTGTGTGAATGCGCGCGCGCGTGTGTGTGTAGTCAAGATATGAAATATATTGGGGTGATGAATGTATGGAATTTCATAAAATTGTAGGAATCTCAAACGCGAAGATACCTGTAAAGAGCCAGTTGCTATTATGATTAGCAAAAAATCGGGTTCAAATATAACCCCGCATGAGCAGAACAACAGACACGGAATTAGGGAGAGAGTGTGTGCGCTAAAGAAACAGAGAAAACGGTATACGAGGAGAAACTAGAGAAGTAGAGAGTGAAGAGAAGAAATGTCGAAATGAGAACGACAGAGAAAACATTTCACATGGAGAATTACGAAAGATTAAACAGTCGAAAAGTGTTGAAGAACGTACAATATATAAAGAAATAATTGTTTCTACTTTTAGCACAAGGCCAACAATTACCCAGTGCATTACTTGTACTTTATTGTATCGACCCCCTAAAAATGAAAGGCAAAGTTAACCTCGGCGGGATTTGAACTCAGAATGGCAAGGGCCGTAACTCTATGCGTCAAAATATGGCGTCCGACCCTCTACCGATACTACCAAAGAAATAATGATCGAAAGCGTCGTAACTAATGTGTCTGCTTCCTATTAGGCACATGTATTTGCGCGGAAAAGGGAATAACAGGAATTTAAGGCTAGCCCGTGCAAAGGTTGTGTTGGTGTCATGCTGGTATATAGATAGAACATTACAAAATGAGTGGGCAGTGGAAATGTGTTTCTATTGAGCTATGGCTAATCGAAAATGTGGTACTCTCTTATTCTGAAAAAAAAACAGCAACAGGCGAGAGGACCGCATAAGGTGGCATTAGTGTGGTAGAGATAAGAGATAGTGAATCAGAGAGAAAGAGAGATAGAGTGAGTAATAACAGAGAGATAAATTGATAGACAGAGTGTGGCGAAGATTCTACTTAAAGAGATCTGAAATAGGCCGTATCAGCGTAGAGGACTGTGTTCTGATAGAGAAGAGCGGTCAACATAAATATGTCTCTGAGAGTAAGGAGCCGATTCTCAAAGTTCTATTGAAGAAGGAGATAATAAACCAGGGTGTTTCAAAGAAGGAAGTAACAACAAAGAGGAAGAAAATCCATCATTAAAAATGCCTCGTAGCACCTTTTTTAAAGAAAACAAAAATCACAGATCCACAGACATGGAGCTGTTTAAAAGAGGACACCTTTAAAAAGTTACTAAGGGAATGCTAATGGCTGCACAGAATGAAGCCCTCAGAACGAAGTGGGTGAAACATCATATTGACAAGGAGGAGATTAGTGCAATCTGTATTATCTGTGGAGATAGAGAGAGACACGGAGACAGAGAGAGAGAGAGAGAGAGAGAGAGAGAGAGAGAGAGAGAGAGAGAGAGAGAGAGAGAGAAATAGAGAGAGAGAGTGAGAGAGAGAGAGAGAGAGAGAGAGAGAGAGAGAGAGAGAGAGAGAGAAAGAGAGAGAGAGAGAGAGATAGAGATAGAGAGAGAGAGGGAGAGAGATAGGAATGACAGAGAGACAGATAGACAGACACAGTGTTTCCGAAGATAGATGGATCAAACAAACCAAACGGCAAGTAGAATTACATCTAAACTTGGCTGCAACAGCATGTGATCACAAGGCAGAAGTTGTAGCAGTGGTATGGGAAAGAGGAGACAGCTGAGTGTGCCTGGCACCGTTATCCGTTCATCTTCGAAGGGCAAAGTGCTTCAATATATGTACGTAAACATGATATGAAATGAATTGGAACGTAAAGAGTGCATAAATCTCTTCACAAAATACGCACGTAATTTCTTTCCCGCACGAAATTACTTGGCTAGAAGGAAACTGACGAGAAAATTACGAAACTTTATATTTGATAAATTACTCCATCGTTCTCACTAATGCTTTTCTTCACTTCTCTCTCGCTATATATATACTTCTCTCATTTCACATATTATCCTTTTCTATTCCCTCGCAGTTTCGTCTGTTATATCTCATTCTCGTTTCTTAATTGACCGTTTTGTTCCGCTCACAAGATATAATTTTGCCTGATCCTTTGCTATACTTAATAACAGATGGCTGTTTTACTGGTTTTGCATGTCTGAAATCTCTATAATTCAATGAAGTATTATATATATATGTATATACATATACATATATATAATTACAAGTTTAACTAGGTTCAATGAATTCATCAATGATTGAAGTTTCAGGCATCAACTTATTTTATCTGATAAGGACGTACTGTTGAAATAGATCAGTGTCACTGAAATATGTATAATAAAATATATTTGATCACATGAATGTCTATATTTATTAATATTTTGAAGTTATATATATATATATATATATATATATATATATATATATATATATATATATATATATATATATACAGAGAGAGAGAGAGAGAGAGAGAGAGAGAGAGAGAGAGAGAGAGAGAGAGAGAGAGAGAGAGAGAGAGAGAGAGAGTTAGAAAGATGTGGTAGTTAGGTAGATAGATATGTTCGGACAGGATACGTTAAGGACAGGACTGTACACTTGGTGAGGTGATGTTCAAGCTTAATGCGAGTTGATAATCTGTAGAGGGAAGAATGTAGAGCATCTGGAGTTAATCCAATATTCATGGTTCACTCACTGCAAGGAACTATTATTCATATAGCATAAATTAAAAACCACCATTAGACCAGCCGGTTTACTGGGAAAACTCTCATCTAGCCCGACGAAATGTATGTGGATCAATTAAATTTACTACTAACAGATTTATTTGATTTATATTTGTATATATTTAAACCTAATATATACATTCCGTATACTGTACCGATTGTGTTGTTATTTCTGTTGACCTATTTCATGTATATGTATATGTATATATATGTATATATATGTATATATAATATTTCCAGAAAAAATAACAGAACACACTGACTGGTGTTTGGAAGGGTAGTCAATAGTTACTGTTATAAACTGGTTTATGGAGTTAGATATCTGCTGGATGCTCTGCATTATGCTAATTTCTAATTCATGTGTATTACTAATCTCTTGTGAGGGTATTCTTATTACAATATTAATATCGTCTACGTAACGAGAGTACATGACGAGGTCTGTTGAGATCTCTTCAAGGAGTTATCTGAGTCTTCTCTCCCACCATTACATAAATAGATTGGCAACCTCGCCAATGGCTGCTCCCTCATTCTAGATGTAGATTTTTTCATTAAATTTAAACATATGGCCCTTTAGGATAGTTTTATTACTAGCCCTTAATGTATGTGGGACCATTTTTCTCACCTGATTATTGTTTTTGAGTGTCAGTATGGCGTAGGTCCATTCATTCCATCTTCCCGTGAGAGTCTTTTTAGTCATTGATGTAAAGGTGTGGGGTCTACCCCTTATAGGTCTACTGGGGTAGAAACAGCTAAGGTCATGATTATCTAGGTATTCGGTGCCATACCTAAGTCTCAGTAGGAGACCCAGTTCATTTATGTCGACGTCGCAAAACTCCACTTCGCTCTTCCTGTATAATTCCCCACATCTTTCCACAGCAAAATCAATGTTATTTGATGGGTACAGTGATACTACATCCATATTGCCTATTATGCACTTAGTTAAGTTTTTGTTGTTGCATTCATTGATTCTGCTGAGGTGATTCTCTGTGCTGTCACATAAAGCTGGGGACATCTTAATTAGGGGGGCGTATAACCATAGAGAGGAAGTAGGAGATCCTGTAGTTGCTAGCAATATTGGCTCGGCATACAGGTGTTGTTGGTGGACCTGTCGTTGGGTGGTCGGTTGTCTTATGGTCTTTGTGGAGCACATGCAAAGGTGGGATGTCATTGTTAGACGCTTGGAAGTTGTTGGTTGTGCGTCTACTTGGATTTAGGATGTCGGTCCACATCATCATGTGAGCGTTGAAGATCTGTTCTCTCTCCTCATGTGTTTGTTGTGTTGTTTAGTTAGTGTTGATGATGTGGGTTGCATAGACTTGATATAGTTCGGCATGCTCTCTATTGACGTCCTACCAGATTTGTCTGTGGGTAGACACACTATTCCTTGTTCGCCGCTTGAGGCTAAGTTGTCCTTCTACAGGTTTTCTTCCAGGTTCTTTAATTTTTGGTCCGCTTTGTCTCTTAGAATGTTGGTCTACTACCTGTCTATGTTTATTTCTAGCTATGGTAAACTCTGCTTCTGTTTGGACATATATTTGTTGTGGTATACAAATACTTTTATTAAAAGGTAATTTATTGGGATAAATTCTGTTCATCTTGTATGTTTTGTCAGCTGGGTTAAAGAACAGGTTATCTAAGGGGTTCTCATTAAATCTCCCGTTATAGTTGTGTGTACCTCTATTATTGTCATTATAGATGTTGTTTTTCCTATTGTTAAAATTATTATTATTGTTATGATTGTTAAATACATTGTTGCTGCTGTTTTTTTTCTCATTTAGTCAAACCATCTATCTGGCCATATTGGCTTATCCTTTTTCTACTCCTGTGCAATACGGGGATGCTAAAAGACGAGCCATTACTTTGTGCTTTTTAATGCTGTTTTGTGCAAGATGAAAGATCTGCAGGATAAAACAGCATCACTGAAACAATCTGTTTTGAAATAGCTTGAGGAGAATTAAAATACAATTATCTTGGGAAATATGTTGGAAATGTTATAAGGAAATGGCATAGGGGTCAACTTAATCGACTTTCCCCTCTGCCCAACTCACTGGCCTTGTGCCTAGAGTACACATCATTATTATATCCACTTATATGTATGGCGGATTAGCAGTATCGCCAGAGCGTCGGATAATGTGTCTTGCCGTATATAGTTACGTTTTCAGAGTTCAAATCCAACCAAAGTTATCTTTGTTTTCATCCGCACAAGGTCGATAAAATGAAGTACCAGACACGCACTGTGATCAATTTAGTTGACTTCGCCATCCCTTAAAATGGTTCGTATTGTGTCTGATATCATAAACCTTTATTGTATCCAGTTATTTATCTTCAACTTGACAATGTTCTCTTAAAATACAGATACTTGCAAATGATTTCTTTATATCTGTTTTCTTTCAAAATATAAGAGAAATCTCTTGAGAATTTTTCTATAACATTTTCTCATGAATTTCTACTACCATCACCTCAAATGTAATATAATCATAATAATAACGCAGAAAAGAAAGATCAGCAGGATAAAACAGCAGCAATGGAACAACCTGCATTAAAAAAAATATGACGCAATCATTTAAAAAATATATAAATTTCATATAAACTAAATGGAAAATTCTTAATATGTTTCTGGACGTGGTTATTTTTAATTAACTACACGCAATTTGTATTAAATCTATGCTGCATGGAACATTTTCTATAATTGCCTGGACTTGGATATTTTCGAATAAAATCACATAATTCCCTCTAAGTAATGGACTGAACGTGAGGATTGTGAAAGAAATGATAATATTTTAGAGGGGATATATGTGTTTCTAAAATGTAGATTTTATGCATTATCAGATAGCTGAATGGCAATATAAGGTTTTATATATAACACATCATAAGTATATAATGAGACATTCCGAAGGGTTTGCATCCAATTTGTAAATTAATATGTATGCAGAGAAATCAATTTAATTTCATGAAAATATAATTGTCTATTCTGTTCCAAAATAATAAATTACTTCTACACTATTCCTCCAATTTGTATTTCTTTTTTTCTCATATTTGTGCACTAATATATTTCATAAAATAGGCAAACCTGTGTCAAACAGCAACCCTTATAATTTCCTCCGAATATCTTAATTCAGCCTTCTATTTACTACACAGCTTTTCTCACGTACATTCCCTGCGATTCCTAATTCTATAGATGCATCTATGAATATATCCTCCACATCAATAAAGCTTAATTTATGTTAGACAAGCTCGTGTCAGTTTTATAATGTAGCAATCAAAATGCCAACACGGAAATCTGCTTTCTGATTTACATTATTGGAAAAATATTTGATCTCGGTATTGCAAGATAACGATTTAATTTATGATTCCACAGGCCCTATTACATACAACTTTATGATTACACAAAACTTTCTACAGAATTATAGCTATATTTATTGGATTATTAAAAGTGAAACTTATGTATATGTATGATAGAACTAAACTCTTCGATGTCCGCTATTATAATAAAAGTAGTGACATACCTTATAATTTGGACCTACAATTTCCCAAACGAGAAAACAATATATAATATATTACATTTTTAAGTACCTTAATGCATAAATATAATGTTCTTAACGGATAATACATTTCTATCGATAAAATACACTGCGTTCACTGATTTTCTCTATTCGATTTCTCTCATACGTAATGAAAATATAATTTCTTGACAAACAAATCCCTAATTGATATTCCAATTTGCTTAATGATGTGAAAGTTGTAGTAATACAATTGTCATATATACCGTTGAACGTTGGTAAGGCGTAAATTATGCTTTATGTGATTACACATGAAATATATTTAGGCGAGATATATGTATATGTTCTGTTTAATACGTCAAATACGTGATCTTCTGCATAATTTGGATTATCACCATATATACATGATTCTTGCAACAAGTTTACGAAACTAGTAATGGTATTATAAAGTACTTCTTTTCAAACAATCGGTTTCAATTAAAATGGCAACAGTTGCCAGTATTTACAAGTTAAAAGTGAGCCATGTTTAATCATCATTTATCATTTAATCCATATCCATATATTTATGGGATCAAGAAACTTTGTTTATATTTATCTAATGCTACTTTGCAATAAACGAGGAATATATTGATATTCACACACACATTACTCTATATCATTATATATTAATAACAGTGCGCCGTGGCTGTAGATGCTGGGATTAATATTTATTTGAATATGATATTTGCATTAGCCTGCAAACTCACGCAATATAATAACACCATCATAATCGCTATTATAACCATCGAAGGCACTATCATCACAACCACCACCATCAACACCTGGAGTAGCCACCTCGTGCATATTTTCTCTCCAGCATTTTCTGCATCATTCACTTTCTCCTAAATATCATCAGCATCATAAACATTATCAGTTTAATCATCGTTGTCAGTGTGTTATCGATATAATCACCAACTTAACAATCATCGACATCATCATCATCACCATCATCATTATCATAATCATTATGGTCATTATCTTCATCTCACCGTCACCTTACTTTAAGTACCAACTCTACGTAGGACCAGAAGCTATTGCTGTATTTATAAATATTTATGACATACGGTTGGGTTACATACTTTCGCTTACGTACTTTGTTTAATATAAACCCTATCAATAAAAATGTTATTATTAATCGATTCTTCATATTTGTTCATTTATTCCAACCTATTATTTTCTTCTGACTTCACTGTTAAGTTCTCTTTATAATTATAGACATTTATAAATGAATGATAAGCTCCATCTGGTGACAGAATTTCGAAGGGGTATAAATATGTCGTAAATGTTTTTTTTTCTTTTCATTATTTATGAAAAGATCGAAACAATTTAAAAAAAGTAGAAACAATTATTTATCAAAAGATTAGAGAAGTCAATGTAGTTATCAAGTAAAACGTGTACCTATTAAAGAGGGAGATAGGAGCAGAAATTATTCATTTCACTTTGAGTGTGGTATAGATAATCTATCTGTTTGTATTATTTTAAACGTGCACACATAAATTAATCATTGCGAAGTTATTTGTACGGGACTTGCTGCAGAATGCTGTGTATGACTATGGGATCGATGGTCAGCTTCTTACTACCCCGCCGTCTCTATACGAATACCCGAGTATTGGCATTCGAATAAATCGTACTGAATCGAAACTGTTCAATGTGGGAGACTCCGTAAAGTGTGCGTACTATCAAATCTCCTGTTCATTATTCTTATCAACAGGATTGAAATACGCAGCCGGGTTGTTAGTGGTATAACGATTGGCTGGTGAATGATCAGTGGGCTGGAATTTGCAGACGAGATGATGTCACTTAAATCAACAGATGGTGATCTAATATATTTACTTGATACGTTTCATACCGAGGGCTGAATACCTAGAATGAATACCTGTGCTGCGTAAACTAAAAATCCCGTCCTCTCCGTTAAGGTTGCCAGCAAATAGAATCCTTAAAGACTCATCATTCATGGAGAACTCAAGTGTTATGGTAAGAATGAATCACAGCTTGGTTCCCTTGATGATAGAATGTGTACATTTGGTGCTGAGTCATAGTGGAGTTCGAATTAACGATGTGTCAAGTGTTACTTTTGAACTGATGCACAATTCAAAGGAATGTGGCGTTGGTGTTGCCATCAGTTAATTTTATGAAGCAAATTGAAGAATGCGGTTATAATTACTTTTGGATATTGGAAAATGATAAGTTAATGCAGGAGGAAATAAAAGAAAAACATGCTAAGACTGAGAATTAGTCTCAAGTCGAAACTGAATGGACAGCATAAAATGAAGGCTATACATGGGCGGTATTACTCCTTAGATGTGGAGCAGGGGTGATCACGTGGTAAGTTGAAGAGCTAAATAGTTTAGACCAAAAGACAATAGAGTTAGGCTACATAAAGAATATTTCACCCTTAGAGCCACACATTCATATTATATGTGCCAAGAAAAAAGGGGCAAAGGATTGCTGGAGTGCGAAGACAGCACTAAAACAGAAGAAAATGAGAAGACGTGGTACATAATAAATTCCACAAAACCACTGTTTCAACATTGAAAAACAGAAGACTGCAAATAAAAAGCACGAGGATGGATGAAGCTGAATGTAGGTGGACAGGAATAAGAATGTATGGACAATTGCATAGATATGTTGAGGAAGAAAGAGACAGAGTAAATAGATTGTTATGGATGTCTATAATTGATAAAAACCGGAAATAATATCCTTAAACTCTGCTGCTAAAGAGCAAGGACTAAGAACTAACTACATCAAGCATAGAGTAAACTACACATCATAAAGCGATACGTGTAAACAGTGTGGCATGAATGGAGAAAGTGTATAGCATACAACAGGACAATGCACAGCATTAGCTCAGAAAGAATACAAGAGACTTCACGACAATATAGCAAGGCTCTTACATTGTGCACATTGTTGAACATATGCACATGAGATAAAAATGAAGGTGTACGAACACAACCCTGAGGGCGTCATCGAAAATAATGATGCAGTTATCCTGTGGGAATACGTGATACAGTGTGACCATGGGATTGAGCATAGGAGCTCTGATATTGAATTCGTTAAAAAGAAATTAAACACTGTTGGATCAAAGATATAGCCTGCCACCTGTTAACAAAGTATGCATCAAAGAAGGAAAATAATTGACAGACAGTATAGGTTGTTTTCGGTGGTTAAGCAGTTGTAGTCACTGAAAACATCTGGTGATGATATCATTAATATTTGGAGTCTGAGGAACATTGAGTAAAGATATTGGAAGTGCATTAAACAAATACGGGTTGCAATAAGGATGGAACACTTTCAAAACACAGCATTGCTTGGAACATGTCGAATACTCTGGAGGGCACTCGAAAGTTAAGGGATGTTGCATCAGTTAACTAATAGTCAACAGATAATATGATAATAGATACCAAGCGTTAAAAGCTGAGTAATGAAACAATAAAATAAATATAATAATATAATGATGATTATGAACATAGTTATTGTAATTATTATAAGGGAGGTAACGTTTCGTGTTACGATGAAAGGAGCAGAAAAGTGTAACTAGATATCAAGAAAGCTACTGAAGTTGGTTCACAGAAACACAATCACAGTCTTTGGATGAATACACCTTGAATAGATCTCAAGCACCGAGGCGTACTTCCTAGTTTCGGACAAGTTTCACAAATTAATAGACATGCTGTTAATTTCTCATTTTCTAAAACCCCCAATGAACCAAGCAGCACGGCAGCTACAATTTATCAAATTTATCAAATTACAAAAATGTATATAATGTATAGCACAGGAATTATTCATAGCACTAGCAACAAGACTCACGAAATGATTTAACAGACGAAAGTAACCAACACCTTAGCTAAGGGACCACCACAAATGATCACATTGAGTACATAATAGACTCAGCTGATAATGGAAACGAAACTTTCAATCGCAGACGTTCGTCTGAATGTCAACTAAAGAATAATTTTGCTACAGTCGCAAATAGTATATAGACACATTTAACACCAACACCATATGTGTAGCCATATTAGCTGTTACCAAAACTAGTGATATTTAACATTTTAAATAACGGATTTAACCCGAAGAACTAGGGAGACACATACAACACTTCATCCACCGTATGCAGTTCTCTGGCTACAATCAGAGAGATAGAATCAGAGAGTATAGAGGAGCCAGAACCAAATGGGAAAAAATGTTAAATAATGACATAAATGGGACCTGCCCCTTGTATAGGAGCACATTTTGGAATAGAATAGAAAGAACTAGGAACAAGGCCAATAGAATAAACTCATTGTATGATAGCAATAAATACCAGAGTGTAATGTTCATCACTACAACCCCTAGAGGCGAACTAGCCTACACATTTAGAAGGGCCCTAAATAAACATAAACTCAATATGAAGATAGTAGAAAGACCAGGTACCTCCGTATAAACACTTATTAGCAAGACATACCCGTTCCAAAGACCCTCATGTATAGATAAGAAATGTATAACCTGTAAAATAAGCCCCCATATTCACTGTAAAACTAGAAATGTAGTGTATAGCATAAGATGTACTGAAGGACAAGGTAGAAACAAAAATATAGTGTACATAGGTGAGACAGCTCGTAGTATAGGGGAACGAATAAATGAACACTGGCGAGACCTTCAAGATAATAAAGAATCATCTGTACTCTACCAACATGCTAAGATAGAACACAAGGGTAAATTAGAGAACATAGAAATAAAAATAGAATCCACACACAGAAAAGATGCAATGTTTAGGCAAATTACAGAGGCAGTAAGCATAAAAGAATTACAACCAAAATTAAATAGAAAATATGAGTGGAACAGCAACATCACAACTTACAATTAAGGACAAAATGAAAACACACACACACATAGAACAAACAACAAACCAACAACATGTAAATAAATAAACAAATAGATAAATTAACACAAACACACACTGACACCCGGATGTGGCGCATGCGCAAACTGAGCACACAACACACACACAGAAACAAAATGGCGTAGGACAGAAGAAAGGAAAGGCACATAAACAAAGAAAGGAATCCCCAGTCACTGAAGAGGTCACAGAGTGTGTGACAAAAGGACTATGACTATATATAAACAACTATCTGGTTGTGGAACCAACCAACCAACCAGAAATGTATAAGTTTGTAGATTTGTAAATTTATAAATTTATAAATATATAATAAATTGAAGTGAAAGCAACTGGTGCGAGTGTTTCTTATTGGCAACATGACCCTCCCAAAGTATAACAATATCGGTTTCAACACACGATTTCAGATAAAGAATATTGCTAAACAAATTCAGAAACGAAATATATATATATATATATATATATATATATATATATATATATATATATTATAAATATAAAGAAAAAAACATGAAATCGAAAATGCAACTGGAGTCTTATTTAAAAAAATTTATATATATTTATTTGGTTCCTTTACCGGTTTCGCAGTTCTGCTTTTCAAAAGTAGAGTTGAGATGGAGCGTCTGTGATGTTTCTGACATTTTCTGTCAGATGTGAGAAAAACAAAAGACCCTCCATCTCAACTCTACTTTTGAAAAGCAGAAGAACTGCGAAACCGGTAAAGGAACCAAATAAATATGTATATATATATATTTTTAAATAAGACTTCAGTTGCATTTACGATTTCATCTATTTTTCTTTATACTTTCACTCGTGTAGGACACCTCGGTTATTTTTCATTTTGTAAAAAAACCTCACTTTCTAATACATATATATATATAGGCACACGAGACTATATATATATATATATTGCACTGATTCTCTTTTTTCTGCGATATCATACTCTGCTCTAAGAGAGCCTACCGCAAATGGACACTTTAAGCATCCAACACCATTTATCTATCTATGTATATATACACATAATATATATATATGAATATATATATATATATATATATATATATATATATATATATATATATATATATATATATTTCCTAACCATATTTTTGGGCTTTATCGCGACGATGGTCTAATACTTTCCGATACCACCATAGGCCATACGTTAGATAGATTAAGGAAAAACTTAATAAAAACCTTCGCCAGTTTCAATCTTAAAATTACTATCGACACTAACCTTTCCAATGTAGATTTCCTAGATATAAACCTAGATTTGCCTACTGCTTCTTATAAACCATACCATAAACCTAATGAAAACTTAAAATATATAAATAAAGGCTCTTGCCATCCTCCTATAGTTTTTAAAAACCTTATCCCTAATATTAGCCGTAGGATCTCCACCCTCTCTTCCTCAGAAGCTATTTTTAATAAGGCATCACCCTACTATAATAAAGCCCTCCAAAATAGCGGTTTTAGCGAACCGATTAAATACATACCCAACTATACTATTAAACAGAAAAACAGGAATAGAAAAATAATCTGGTTCACACCTCCCTACTCTCTAGCAGTTAAAACTAATGTAGGCAAAACATTCCTAGAGCTCCTAGATAAACATTTCCCTAGAACACAGATACTATAAAATCTTTAACAGAAACTGTGTCAAAATTAGCTATTCCTGCGCTCCCCCTATTAAGTCCTATATCATCAACAAAAAAATCACCTAGAGAAAATCAAACTTACTCCTGTAGAATCAAAAGTGAATGCCCATTACAAGGTAAATGCAACACCAAAGCCATTGTATATGCGGCTAAAGTGACAATCATCAGCAACAACCATCCAGCCACCAGTGAACGATATGTGGGTAGGACGCAAGACAAATTCAAAACGCGTTATTACTCACATGTTGCATCCTTTCGACATCCAGAAAAAAGATTTACAACAGCTCTGGCTAGCAGAATTTGGGATTTAAAAGACCAAGGCATCCAATATAAATTGGATTGGTCAATGTTGAACCAATCTAAAGAATATGCAAGAGGAACAACAAAATGCACGCTCTGCATAAATGAAAAATATTGGATCTTGCAAAATTTTAAATCACCAAAGACCTGCCTGAACACAAAGACGGACATTTTCACCAGTTGCCCACAGATGAAATCACACCTGCTTTCCAGCTCATATAAACTTAACACACTTTCAGATACTTATCCTCCATAAACTCTTATTATTCTCTTTATAATTACCCTTTCTGATTTACTTTCATTTTTATCCTTATTATTAATTTCATTTATTTTTATTTTCATTTTTATTTTTATTTTCATTTTCATTTTTATTTTTATTTTTATTTTTATTTTTATTTTTATTTTTATTTTTATTTTTATTTTTATTTTTATTTTTATTTTTATTTTTATTTTCATTTTTATTTTTATTTTTATTTTTATTTTTAT
>OZ024740.1:95777004-95812004 GCA_964016885.1 Eledone cirrhosa
GTATATGTGTATGTGTTGTATGTGTGTGTATGCGTGTATGCGTGTTTGCACGTATGTAAGGTGTGTATATGTGTACATTGTGTTTTGGTTGACGTTCTTTTGGTGAAAATATGTGTATTTACCTGTAGGTATGTGTGTGCGTGTGTTATATCCATATTTATGTGTGAATATTTATGTACGTTTATATAATTATATGTATACACACACACACACACACATACATATATATTTTTTTAATGTGTATTTGGTGTATACTTTAGTATGTGTTCGGGTACAGGTGTCGCGCGTTTTTATGTATGCGTGCACATGTTTATGTATATGCATTCATGGCGGGTGTTTTCGCGCATGCACTTGTATGTACGTATATAGATACTTGTATGTATATATGTAATTTTATTTTTTTTATAATCTGTCATTTTCATTGTACTTCTTTATTTACATTATTCTTAACTCTGAAGCCGAGAAGCACTCGGTTTATTAAATAGACTTCTACGACTTCATTTATACCAGAAACGTGGTTTTGTCATTGCGTGTAATTTTTTCATCAACCACATAACGACGTATTATCTTCGCTTTTTTCCGTTCATTACCAGGGAACGCCGTCACGAGCCAAAGTATTGTCTTCCTGTTTTCACTGTTTTTCGATATATTTACTTCTGCGTTCACAGATTAATTTTTTAGTTTCAGAATATCCCATTAAGGTTGAAAGCTGCGATTATTTGGTTAAACTTTAATCTGTTAATCTAATAAATATGTGCTCTACGGTTCTTATGTATTTGATATTTATTTATCCTTATCGAGGTCTCTTTGGTTTTAGTCTTCAAATGTATTATCATTACTATTTGGCTCCCTCGGTTAATCACTCTATTGATATATATTCATAATGCAGGAACAACACCTGAATATTTCAACAGAGAACATACCGGTACCTAGCAGGAAGACATACCTATAACTTATGATACAGAAAACGGATCCCTTCCTTAAACGGTTGCGTTGGCGTGCCTATTATTATATTATTTCGATAACCAGGAAAAAGCGAACGGTAAACAGGATAAATTTGTGTTTAAATCTTATAATAACCTTCCGTTTAACCCGGCATTACTATCCTTCGAAAACGATGTCTTGGAACTCATACATCGAATCAAATTTCGGAATAGTAGCAATTCCTTCCCGAAGCAACTGAAGAATAGAATTCGTTCTATTAGGGATTCTAATGCCGTGCACGTTCACTACGACAAAACTGGCAATGTATATCAAATGGAGCGCAGTACTTACCATCAACTGCCACATAATGCTGTAACTAATGATTACGGAAAACCAATCGGGGTGTTATTATTGACATCAAAGATGCTAGGGTTAAAATCACTTCTGAGCTCAACGTGCCTTTTTCTACCCACTTTAACCTGAATGATCACAAAACGATTTTCGCCAACAACCCCTCTTTTCGGCTAATTAACCCTACAATGTCTGATTTAGGTAGACTTAGTAAAAGGATTTTAGATAGAATTATACCTGAAATCAGAGGCTTGGCTCCTCTTGCACTGTGGAATAATACTTTCTCGGTGATTGATTGCTTCACTGGCATATGCAATAAGGAACATTGCTGTGTTAAGCAATTCGATCACACTAACTACTACTCCCCCATCATTTTACCACTTCTCCTTAGAGCTATCAATATTCGCTAAAACGCTCACGCTGGTTAAAGATTTCTAAGTGAATAATTTCTACGACGCTATTTGGATTAAAAAATTTAATACTACCCCATTCGACGTGAGTATGGGCACCAGTCATTCGGCGGATGTTACATATATTATCGACCGTTTCCTTCTTTTCTTTATCAAGAAAAAATTCCCCAATGTGGGCAGTAGTTTTTATCGCGATGACGAGCTTTTTTTGCCAATGACAACGTGCGGCCGATGCGCTTGCGACAGGTTCAGAAAAGAACTAACAGCCTTCTTTAAAGACTTAAAACCACTCCATAAAGTTTGACGCCAACTTCTCGGTCGTTAATTACCTCGACGTTACCCTCAATTTGTCGAATGGCTTGCACTACCCGCATAGAAAACCGTATGATACACTTAATTACATAAGAAATCATTCTAATCAATCTGCAGGCATAACCAAGAACCTGGTAAGAAACATTTCTTTGAGAAATTCCCGTCTATCTACTAACGAGCACATTTTTAGCAACCTTTCCACAATGAGGCCCTTTCTCGGAGTGCATTTGTCGATAAGGTAGCATATACTAAGTATGAGCATTGACCTGGAAACATTTAATCCTGACGCATTATATGGTACAGCCCAGCATATTATATAGAGGTGGCCACACCATTAGCTAAGATATTTCTCTCTCTTATTAAGAAGAATTTCCCTTCAGCACATAAATATGATAAAAGTTTTAATAGAAATACCATTAAAATATTTTTCTCCACGACTGCTATCCTTGCGCATAGTATCAGTGCTTCAAATTTAGCAACACTACCTGGCCCTAGGAACACGTGCAACCATGTAGCTTGTACTAACTGTAATTGTTGGAATCGGGTTGACTGCCCTCTCTCCGGGAAATGCTTGTCCTGTAACATTGTCTACAAATGTAAGGTCGTAACACCCACA
Organism: Eledone cirrhosa; assembly: GCA_964016885.1. Classification (NCBI taxonomy): domain Eukaryota; kingdom Metazoa; phylum Mollusca; class Cephalopoda; order Octopoda; family Eledonidae; genus Eledone; species Eledone cirrhosa. The sequence goes on from OZ024740.1 coordinate 95,779,618, forward strand.
CCCCGTAGGGCCAACATAATGTTAACTGCCAATAGATTCAAGCAGCGTCATTACATGCACACCCATTATTTTCTTAAAACTTTAAGAAGAAATATGACGTCACTTTCAGCTTATATCCGGAGATTAAACGACAACCGCACTCAATATGTTACACTGCGAGATCCTAGCTAAGGCTAGATCGTATAATGGAATTAAAAGGCCAAAAAGCACTGTAAATACTCTACGCCAAAGACCACATCTTAAACAAAAGATCTGAGGCAATTTCGACTTGTAAATACACATTGCATAAAACTGTCCTGTATTACAGCCCCACATTATACCCTAACGGATTTTACGAACAATACCCGGATAACGTACGTCTTAATGTGGTAGCTAAGTATATGTTATGTTTATACCATTATTTATTTGTATAGGTAAGTATATCTTAAACTTAATTTTTGTGAAAGTGCGTATACTTTCTCGTACGTATATAAGCTTGTATTTGTTATATGTGTATATATTATATGATATATACTGTTATATGTGTATATTCTGTATGCTGTGTGCATGCACGTATGTAAGGTGTGTATAAGTGTATATTGTGTTTTGGTTGACGTAGGTTGTTGAACATATGTGTATTTACCTGTGGGTATGTGTGTGCGTGCGTTATATACGTATTTATGTATGCATATTTATATTCGTTTATATAATTATATGTATACACACACGCACACACACATATATATATATATATATATATATATATATATATATGTTTGTGTAGTGTATTTAGTGTATACGTTCGTATATGTGCGGGTACAGGTGTCGCGCGTGTATATATGTACGTGCATATGTATATGCATGCATGGTAGATATTTCCGCGTATGCACGTGTATGTACGTATATATATGCATGTAAGTATATATTTAATTTTATTGATTTTAATAACCTCTGTCATTTTCGTTCTACTAATTTATTTACCTAACGAACATATATATATATATATATATATATATATATATATATATATATATATATATATATATATATATATATGTATGTATATACATGCTAGTGTACGTATGTATACGTATATGGGTGTACGTATACATACTTATATTTAAGCATCAGCCGTACTAAGAGTGGGAAATGACCTTTCATTTTTTTCCATTTATCGTTTTCGGTACACCCGGCCGACAAAATCACTTGATATGCTAATTTAGCTGCTCAGCCGTTAATATGCATAAGGTAGGTTTACACTTTCAAATGTGCAATCGACTGACAGGAAGGTATACAGGGCTGATGACAGCTGATAAGCTAGAAACTAGTTCATCGTTGCTTAGTCTGTGTTGAATAAAAGAGCAACGGTTGTTGCCGAATGCCGAACACTGTACGGCTACTGATTCTTGATGTTTGTTTACAAACAGAGCGGGCATTGTAATAAATATTCGGTAAATCCTTACGTACATATATGTGTGTGTGCATGTATGTATGTATATACATACTAATGTTACGTCTGTATACATATATGTATGTACGTATACATACTTATATTTAAGTATCAGCCGTACTAAGAGTGAGAACTGAAATATCATTTTTTTCCATTTATCGTTTTCGGTACACCCGGCCGACTGACTCACGCGATATGCAAATTGGGCTGCTCAGCCGTTAATATGCATAAGAAAGGTATATACTTTCAAACGTTCACTCGACTGACAGTATGGTATACGCCGCTGATGACAGCTGATAATCTAGAAACTAGTTCATCGTTCCTTAGTCGTTGTTGAACAAAAGAGCAGCATTAGTTGCCGAACAATGTACGGCTACTGATTCGGTTGATTGTTTACAAATAGACCGTGCATTGTAATAAATGTTCGGTAAACCCATACGTACATATATATATATATATATATAAGTGTGCATGTATGTGTGTATATATATACTAGTGTACATCTGTATACATATATGTATGTACGTATACATATTTATATTTAAGTATCAGCCGTACTAAGAGTGAGAAATGACATTTCCTTTTTTCCATATATATATATATGGATATATATATATAGAATTCACATGGATCAAAGTTCTGTTCAAACCATTTATTAGCTCACAATTGTTTCGTCCAAACCGAGGTTCCAAACCCTCGGAGCGATTTTTCAATGATTGTTTACATACATGACCTCCTTTCCAACACAGGAGACATACAGATACATATGTATATATTAATGCACGGTGGGGTGACATCCATTATAATATGTTTGCATGGCAATTTAAATTCAAAAATTAAAATCATATTAGAACAAAATTAAAATACAACATCGGCAGTTTACGAAGATAATGCAGTCAGTTGTTAGTCAGTTGTAGTAATTCGTGCATGCAATAGTTACACGTATATATATATATGTGTGTGTGTGTATAGATTGACACATACTTACGTTTATCTGCGTGGTTTAATCAATAACCTGTGTGTGTTTGTGTATGTGTGTGTGTTCTGAAATGTCACCTCTGCCGATACTAATTCTATTTGTAAAATGCGATTAGCTTGTTGATATTTACGATTTGGATGATGGATACATTTTGACTGGTTCAAATATAAAATACAAAGGAAAATACAAATGAAACTGCATCAACACATACCGCAATTTGCTTAATGCTCAGAATGAATTCATGCAGAAATTAAATGTGACTTCTATGTTGCTTTTATTATCTGTTGATGTCCACTTCATCCTTAAGGGCTCGCTAAAATAAAGCACCAATAATGCACTGGGTTAATTGCTGGCCTTGTGCAAAAAGTAGAAACAATTATCTGTTCTTGTTTGATAATATTTATTCAAATGTATATGTATGCAACTATGAACTAGAATGTTCTATATGTTGATCTTCTACTTGAATATTCTTCCCGTCATCATCATCTCTGAATAATCATACCTTTAAATTACTGTTGAAGGTGACATCCACTCATGCAATGTCCAAATATATGCGATGCTCTATCCTCTCCATCTAAGTAACTTCGCTTGTATAAGAGATATGTTAAATATAACAAACATGCCTGAAACAAACGTCAAAATCGCAATCAGATAAAATCTTCGTTAGGTACACTGTGTAATCGCCTGTGGTACGCTCAATATATCTATATCTACGACTGACCACATAGAATATTATATCTATATGTTGTCATTGAAGGAAAAATAATAATTTTGTTTAGAATGGTGATACTACTAAATCTATATTCAAATCTTACGCCAAATTACATATTTATATCTTTATCTTGACTGTAGCATTTGAGAGGGGAGACTTGACCCAAAGTATATTATACAGTTATTCATGGTACACAAACTTTCGACAACACAGTTGATTGTTCATTAGACTATATACTCAGCAATGTGCATTCTCAAAAGTCGCAATACAACTAAACAATTCTGATTTATTGTCTATTATAGACTTGTATAAATTGTGTGATACACACACATATACAGCGTGGAATTCACGAAAATATTCTGGACATTTTTAGAACATCTAATTAAATATAATCATATATGATATAGGTACAAACCGTAAAAGTGTAAGATAATTAGATCAGCCTCAGTAGATTTGTTTTAGAAATAATCGCAGTATGTTTATGATGTCAAAGAGACAATTGCACCATATATTCCCATTAATTTGGTATTGACTACAAATCCCACCGAGTGTGACTTTACATTTTTCTCATTTCGGAGTGTATTGATGAGCCATAGTATATTTACTTATCTGCAATGTTAAATCATTGGATGCTCACTGATAAACAGTCAATACCATAACTTGTTTCTCGTTATGACAAAATAGTTATGTATATGAATTTTGGAGTCTAAAATAGCTATTTCAAGTCATTTAAATGATTATCTATGACTTTTAAAATGATTATATTTCCTCTCTTCGTTTAAATATTATTATTATCCATATTCTGTAACAGAATTATATTTCCCTATTTCGTTTAAATATTAGAGGAAATTAAATGCAGAATTTCTGCAGATATTATTGAATTGATATTTTCTGAATGACAGCGGAAATTTGCTGCATTATGGTCAGATATTCATAAAACAAAAGCCTCAACATTTTCTGAGACAAAGAAATAAGTATAAAAACATATTGAGAATATTATTTACTGCCAAGGAAAATTGGCTAACAAACAATAGGTGCAGACGAAGATTGGATAAATGGATCTAGATCTGTGGTAAACAGATATTTCTAAATAAGGAAGTAAATTTATTTGATTAATTTAGATTATTTGAAGAGAATTAATTCGATTTTTAGACAGTTACCAATCCTATATATTTTCATTTGAAATTAAATGTTCAAGGTTTAGTATAATAGCAAATGCCTATAATCAGAAATACACTTTTAGAAATAGGGCAATATATATTTCTTAAATTGAAATAAACAAATCACTTTGCTGTGATTGGTTTCGAAATAGTAAAAAAATACCTTTAATAAATACCACAGGCAGGAAATATGGACAAATAGCTGGAATAATAAATATACTGCCATTTGGATTGGCAGTATCGGTAGAGGGACGGACGCCATGCTTTCCAGCATAGTTACGTCCCTTTACGATCTGAGTTCAAATCCCGCCGAGGTTGACTTTGCCTTTCATCCTTACGGGGTCGATAAAATAAAAGTACTAGTAATGCACTGAGTAATTGCTGGCCTTGTGCCTAAAGTCTAAACAATCATTAATTTTTTTTCTAGGTTCTAGTTATTATACCGAGATCAGTTATTCATTCAAGTTGTGTTTTAATGCCAGTCCATCCTTTGGTTGTGATATGCTTTTTTTCAGATGCAGACGATGAACTTGCATACATTTATAGAGATTCCATAACATATTGTCTTTCGAGACTAACTACATTTATAGAACATATAATATAACGATGGTTTTTATTACATAATATAATTGTTTCTACTTTTGGCACAAGGTCAGCAATTACCCAGTGAATTACTGGTTCTTTATTTTATCGACCCCGTAAGGATAAAAGGCAACGTCAACCTCGATGAGGTTTGAACTAAGAATGGAAACGGTCGTAAATCTATGCGTCAAAGCATGGCGTCTGAACTTCTATTGATACTGCCAATCCATAATATAATGTGAAGTCAACACAATCTAAACAAATTAGCTCTCATATCATAATTGAAATTAAATGTACTAAATGTACAAAAAATGTTCAATATGTAAAGCAAAAATAACACTTCGTAACGTGCCAGAGGTATTATGCGGTAAAAATTTCCAAACAGAAAGAGATATAACCTATTCACAAAACCTTGATAGAATGTAATAATTATCTTATCTTTACACTGAGTATCATTGAATGATACACAAAGAATATAATTCATGTTAATTTCTGTTCTCATGAATTCTAAGTCCATAAGGCCATTGCCTCCAACATTAAATCATGCAATTCCCCGAATGTTTGCCATTTTCGTGTTCGTTACGGGAAAATATATTTGTTCTAATATATATATATATATAAATATATATATATTTCTGTGTCTATGTGTGTATTTGTCTGTGTGGGTGTGTGTATAATTATGTGTATAATCTCTCCTTCAAATGTATAATAACAAACAAACAAGAACTACCTAACATATCCTTGTGCTCTTGTATAAATGGATATATACGCCAACAAAATTAGCATTGTAAAATAGAGGATATTATGTATGAGACATCATTCAAGACATCAAACCCAGCCCACACCACCGAACTCCACCGATATGCCGGCAGTTCACAATTACTGCAAAAAGTATGCCTTACTCGTAAAAATTGAACAGAAAAAGAATTCTCCACTTACGTCTGAAAGCAATTACTCTGCCGAATATAGCAATCACAGGAGTACAGCAGAATAAACCACACCAAGATCAAGCAATTAAATGTTATTAAAAAATATATTTTTCCCGATTTATTCAGCAACGGAAATAAACTGGACAGGCGGAAAAATATTACCATTTCCATACAGGCAAACGTTTCATAGTTCGGAATAGATTTATCAACTACAATTAATCGTCTTTGAACAAGAAGGGTTGAGTCCGTACGAACATATACATGGGTACACAAATAAATCGATCCAAGTCAGAAATCTGCTACATTAGTGAAAGCATTTTATGGAACAATTGTATCCAATGGGACATTTTAGTCTGTTACACTTCGATTACCAGAAACCTTCTTCAATATAACTGTGTATTACAACTATGAAATTTACGCCATTGATATTGATAAGCTCCACATTTATTACACGCAAAGCGAACGCTGTTTTTCAGGAGGAGAACAGAGTGGATATAATTGCCGCTACAACTGGAACGTTTGGCCCTAGCATGGTGTCGTTTGACAAAGTGAACATATGGTGTTTGTTGGCTCATATTTACTCAGCACCCTGGGAGATGTGTAACAATCCATACACATGGGCCTCTAGAGAGAAGACGACATAGGATTATGCAACAATACGAAAAGTCAGATTAAGAAATGGTATTATAAAAAAGCTTTAGGCACTTCGATAAAAAATCTCTATAGAGGCAAACTTATTACTTTAAATTCTCTAGGCGTAAGATTATACTTAGAATGTAATTAATGAATGCAAATAGAAAATTAACATGAATTTCAATGACTTCTATCCAAATATAATGTTAAAAGATGTAATCAACAACTTAGGTAGCGGCATATCATACTTCTAATCTAGGAAATATTAGAAAATGGGAGATAGATAGAAGCAAAATAGAGTTTATGGGCGGTCATATTTGCATCAGTTACTGATTTGGGTAATTTTAAAACCTTTTGGAAGATTAGGCACTTTAAGAAGTACCCTGAACTTTGGTTAGATGGAGGCAGCAATATATTATTCGAAAAATACCCTTTTCCCTAATGCCTGGTGTGAATTGAGATATACTCTAGTTTGAATTGAAATATATTATTGCAGGTTATTTAAGGGCTTTTTTTGTGTTAGCCAAAAGTTAGCAAGTCTAGGTCTAACGATATAATGAAATGGGATGCGCCGACTGTTTGAGAGCACAGGACCAGCCACGTGGTTACCATTGTATCCAAATTCAAGGAAAACCTTAACAGCATGAGAGGTTGAAAGGGAGTGTGATGGATTTTCTTCAGCTCGGTGGTCTTCGCTTCAGCTATTAAATTAAGCGAATGAAATCGTATCTGTTTGGCCACATATAAGAGGGATATACCCTGATTCACAGACATTTCAATCGGACAATGTAGAAGGTGTACAAATATGATATGGAGAAATGTCTACCTGCATGCACTAGTGGTACAAAATTACTCGAAAAGTCACTTCAAAGATAGTAATAATGCCGAATGCTAAGGCACTCTATTAATTTGAGGATATGCTGGAATTCAACTTTGGATTGACAAATAAAATAGTTTCGTTGATCAACCTCCAACTTCGAAATTAAGTGTTCAACCTTCACGCCTGCTAACTGGAAAGCCTCATTTCTTCTCACTGATGAATAATGAATCCTTACGAGGTGGGAAAACTACATTGCTATATCCGGTAACGACCAACATTTCTAATGCAAAAGAATTGTAGCAAGGGCGAGGTATAATTTCTAGCGACTTACAAAGAAATGTAGTCTAATACCGTGCTCAAGTTAGCTGACGAACAATCATATTTCCGCTTCCATCCATGGACGTAGGACAGATGGCCAAACATTTACGCAATTGTATGACTTCATGAAATCATGAGAATATTGCCAGCTGTTGCATGTTCCATTCTTGGTCATCTGAAAGGCATAGGATTACATTACACCAGAGAGATGTGGGAAGTCCAGCCGCTGTATGGTATCAAAATACAGACCCTGTTGTCTAGAAATCTCCAGATTCTTTAGTTTTTTTCGGATAAATTGTGCTAAATCCAAACTACTAAATGTGGTTTTGTACCTCTTCATAATTTCTATAAATATAATTAGCATACCCAATGGAGCTGGACGTTGTATAAAACCCGCAGGAGTACGATCGGTTGACAAGAAATATGCAGAAAAGTTTGTGTCATTTGACTGGCCAGAATGTGATTTACATCATTAACTGGAATGGTTTGTGTCTCATACGGTAAGACAGAAATAAAAACCAGCATTGCGAAGACTGGCGCGCAAAGCCATCAGAGGTCGCACCTGGATGTAGACGAAGAAGTAGGTGAATGCATAAAATGCTTGATCTCCGTTGGTCTTACTTCAGGAAATAGGTGGTTGACAAGCAGGCTTTTTCCATCCGATAGACGTTCCGGATGTCAAGCCACGACACTCCCAGGAATTATATATATACACACACACACACACACACACACACTCACACACACATATATATATATATATATATAGATAATTTAATATATCAACTAACATAAGCGCACAGATGCACGCCCATGCTAGCAAATACACAGGTTATGTCATAGTACCTAGGTGGTTCAATGCAGGAGAATGCAGAACAATAATATAAAAGACGTAAAATAAGAAAATATTTTCCAAAAAAATTTAAAAAAAATATTTTACTTACTTACTTAAATTTTCACTCCAACTAATTAGTTTCTGCAATGGGATAAAGACAGTTACGTAATCCAACTGTCGAGAATTCATTGCGTCATCAGGGAGTCTATTCTCAGTTAAGTCTCCAGGCAATGCGCGGACACTGGCGGCTCATATAAAAATAATAATAATTCGGTAGATCGAACAGCTGGCGAGGACTGGATTCTATGCACCGAAATTCTCACTGCTTCAGGTCAAATGGCCGATTCTAAAGAATCAATCACGTGACACAGAGGCTAGTTAGAAGGAATGAGATGGTAAGATGACTGACGCCTACTAACACCCCAAACAAATTTTTTTAGAAGTGGTTTTGGCAAGTTTGCTCGACAAATCAGTGATTTGGAGATAAATATAGATAATTTAATATATCAACTAACATAAGCGCACAGATGCACGCCCATGCCAGCAAATACACAGGTTATGTCATAGTACCTAGGTGGTTCAATGCAGGAGAATGCAGAACAATAATATAAAAGACGTAAAATAAGAAAATATTTTCCAAAAAAATTTAAAAAGAATTTTTTACTTACTTACTTAAATTTTTGTTCTGCATTCTCCTGCATTGAACCGCTGTTTTTATTCCCGTCCAAATGTTCACTATATGTATATATATATATATATATATATATATATATATATATATATATATATATATATATATATATATATATATATATAGTTTTAATATAGAATAGCTTCTACATGACTAGAACTGTTTCATTTGTGAGAAATCACTAGGAAGCTGGCTGTCCAAGTAAAGGGTAGTATTTATCTCTAACCTTATCTGGTGGTACGAGAGGGCGGGGATTGGGATGGGTGTAGGTCATATGTTGAAGGATTTAAAATCTAATTCTTTAAAGCTATAATATTAACAAAGGCAGAAAGAATACTGTAAACAAGTTCAAAATTGGAATACCACTCCTTGTTTATCTCTTGAAGAAACAATGCGTGTCGGACAGGGGTCTACAGGATGGGTGGGAATCAATGGTTTAAAGAAAAGGCAAATTCTTTAGAGGGTAATTCTTTAAGGCTGAAATAAGGGTGTTCAAAGGCAGAAAAGATTCCATCATCTGATTCAACTGTTGGGGTTAACGCCCAATAGTGAAGTTTCTCTTAATATATATTCCAGGTGTCCACAAACACATTCACACACGCGCGCCCACTTACACACATACACACACTTACACGCGCACACAGATGTAGGCACACACCAAACAAACATACATAATGGTACATACACCCATACATACAAATACATACATACACATATACATATATATGTGTACATACATACGCATACATATACATATATATATACATATATATATATATATACATCATAAATCATGTCTTTAGAATCATCAGATAACATATATACTATTTCTTCTTCTAATTAGCATAATTCACCATATAGTTTGTCTCCTGATAGTTTGTCTCCTGATGAATCCTAACTCAGGACATTCCTATTATTTGGATGTCTAAAAATACGGATGAAACCATGGTAGAGATAAATTACGGTATGTACGCATTTCTTCTAAGTTTAATTTTACACCTAATTGTGTATGTTTGATGATATATTTAGTCAGTTTCTACATGCTGTCGAAATATTGGATAAATACTCGATTGGGGCCACCGCGAAGAGGCTACGTTCGGTTATTTGTAGGAGATTTCTCCATAAGAGCCTTTCTTCTTATTGGTTGATCTAATTGATTTTTTATATGGTTAATTATGCTAATTAGAAGAAGAAATAGTATATATTTTATCTGATGATTCGAAATACATGATTTATGATATATTGCTCTGATTTTTTAATTTACTAATTCTTCATAGAGCTTAAAAGTGACCAGTTGCAACATATATATATCTATAACTTTGTGTATATGTTAACCTTTATATTTAATAATCTCCCGATAGGTTGAGATTAAATTTGGCGATATGTGGCTGCGCTTTCTAGCAGCAGGCCTACCCGCCGTAAGCAACCAATCACATTATTTCTGGCTTGACCAAAGCCACATAGCGATTCTTAGCCATTTTTTAATCTATTTTTGGCGGGATCGGATTGAAAAACTAGATTTCTGATTTTGAGTTTGTCTCCTGATGAATCCAAACTCAGGACATTCCTATTATTTGGATGTCTAAAAATAGGGATGAAACCATGGTAGAGATATAATTACGGAATGTACGCATTTCTTCTAAGTTTAATTGTACACCTAATTGTGTATGTTTGATGATATATTTAGTCAGTTTCTACATGCTGCGAAATGTTGGATAAATACTCGATTGGGGCGACCGAGAAGAGGCTACGTTCGGTTATTTGTCGGAGATTTCTCCATAAGAGCCTTCTTCTTATAGGTTGATCTAATTGATTTTTATATGGTTAATTATGCTAATTAGAAGAATAAATAGTATGTATTTTATCTGATGATTCTAAAGACATGATTTATGATATATTGCTCTGATTTTTTAATTTATTAATTCTTCATAGAGTTTAAAAGTGACCAGTTATACATATCTATAACTTATACATCTATAACTTTATGTATATGTTAACCTTTATATATATATATATATACATATATATATATATATATATATATATATATATAAACGTCCATAACTATATATATATATATATATATATATATATATATATATATATATGTACATATACACATACACAGATATATACACATACATACACATTTACACTCATACATATACATATACATACATATACACATATATTCATATATGTACATACATATACACATACATATACACATATATATACACACACATACACACACATATATATATATATATATATATATATATATATATATATATATATATATATATATATACACATACATATACACGCACACACACACATATGTGTATACATATATATATACACATATAACTGAAGTCGTAGACTAAAATTCTATTTGGATTAAAAATCTAATAGTACCCCATTCGACGTGAGTATGAGCGCCAGCGATTCCGCGGAGGTTACGGATTTTATTGGCCTTTTCCTTATTTTCTCTATGAAGGAAAAATTCCCCAACGTGGGCGGTAGTTTGTACCGTGATTATGGTCTTTTGCACATGACCACAGCGGCCCACTTACTTGCGACAGGTTCAGAACAGAACTCACAGCCTTTAAAGATTTCAGCCGCTCCATACAGGTTGAGACCAACCTCTATGTTGTTAATTACCTCGACGTTATCCTCAATTTATCGAATGGGTTGCATTAACCCTATAGAATGGCGAATGATACGCTTAATTACACAAGTAACCATTCTAGCCATCCTGCCAGCATATCCAAAAACTTGGTAAGAAACGTTTATTTGAGGCTTTCCCCTCTATCAACAAACGAGCATATTTTCAACGACCATTCCACATATGACAATGAAGCTCATGCTCGCAGTGGATTTGTCGATAAAGTAGCATATAGAGATTTCGAGAATAGACCGAGGAAAAATAGATCCAGATGCATTATGTGGTATAACCCATAATATAATATGAAGGTGACCATACCTTGAGGTAAGATCTTTCTCTCCCTTATTATGAAGCATTTCCCTCCAGAACATAAATATAGTAATTTTTTTAATAGAAATACCATTAAAATGTCTTACTCTACGACTCCTAACCTTGCACATAACATCACAGCTTCAAATTTAGCTAAATTACCTAGCGGTACGAACACGTGCAGCCCTGTAGCTAGTACTAACTGTAATCGTAGCAGTCGGGTTGATTGCCCCCTATCCGGGAAATGCCTCTAGTAACATTGTCTACAAATGCAAGATTGAAACACCCACGTCCCGTAGGGCCTACATAGGGTTAACCGCCAATAGATTCAAGCAGCGTATTTACATGCATACCCATCATTTTCTTAACCCTTTAAGAAGGAATATGACGTCATTTGCAGATTATCTCTTCAGATGGGTTAAGGATGAGGAGTGAAACCGTGCGCCGGATCTCCCTGCAACAAGTCTTAACACCCCGGCGGGCAGGCGCTGCTAATAACGCCCAGGAAACTATCCTTGCATACCAGACCCAGCCTCAAACGACACAGACAAACAGACGCGGCAAAAAAAACTCTCAAAATAAGCGTTGATTACATGCGTCTCGACAATGGTAAGGTTGTAACCTCACCTCGTAGCGGATAAAAAAATGTGTCTGGGAAAGACTGCCCTAACACCGGCCAGAGTTACCTCCCTTGACCTGCTGCAAAATCAAAACAAGCTATCTTTGCGAGCAATGAACATTGACGTTGATTTAACCCCCAAAACTCTTTTCCGAGCAATGTAAGGAACACTTTGCATTATTTATGCCCTTGAGAAGCCCAACTGGCGAAACGTACGTATGTACTGTTTTAAATAAACGTTTTTACGGTCTATTCTCCGATTTCTAACTTCACACGTGCTTACGCTCTGCTAACTCTCTAGCCCACTAAATATTAAAACTTCGAATAGTTAATACTGCTGGCACTAGTATAGAGCAGCTTTGGCATACGCTACTGGGCAAATAACTATATGTATCACCTATCCTCCCCTTTTTTCTCTCTCTCGATACGCAAATGTTCAAACCATTTATTAGCTTACAATTGTTTCGTCGAAACCGAGGTTCCAAACCTTCGGACCAATTTTTCAATGATTGTTTACATACATTACCTCCTTTGCAACACAAGAGACATACAGAAACATATGTATATATCGATGCACAGTGGGGTGACATCCATTATAATATTTTTCCATGGCAATTCAAATTCAAAAATTAAAATCATATTAAAAGAAATTAAAACAAAATTAAAGTTAAAATACAACCTCGGCAGTTTACGAAGATAATGCAAGAGGATAGTTTGAAGTAGTTAGTGTATGCAATAGCTACACGTGGTGCATGCACGTGTGTCTTATTTATATAAGATCATTGTGCGGCAAGGTGTTATATACAATAGAAGCACTTTAAGCGGGTAATCAAGAGTATTATGGGGGTTGTACTGGTAAAGTATTTTTTTTATATATGATAAAGAAGCTTGTGTGCAGAGAAATATTAAAACTGAGAAGCAAAATAATGTTATGGTTTTTGTATACACCACCATTTTCACAATCCAGGAAACGTAATATATAGAATATATGTCCTTCACATAATTAACGATGATTCAGTATTGGATGTTTGATGTATTAGGTTAGATTATTACAGCTTGTAGCGGCTCAGTGTTCTTTAATCCAATTTTATAGAGCAGATTGTTTTCGTTGCGAGAATTTACATCGTTTTATTTTCCGGAAGTATGTGTGTGATTAAGGGGAGTTAATCCGTGAGGGGAGGTAACTAGCTGATTTCTATAACTAAATTTATTATTCCAATGTACATTAAAAGGTGTCCCTTGGGACACCTTTTAATTTTGTTCTAATTTCTTTTAATATGATTTTAATTTTTGAATTTGAATTGCCATGCAAAAATATTATAATGGATGTCACCCCACTGTGCATCGATATATACATATGTTTCTGTATGTCTCTTGTGTTGGAAAGGAGGTCATGTATGTAAACAATCATTGAAAAATTGGTCCGAAGACTCCAAACCTCAGTTTGGACGAAACAATTCTAAGCTAATAAATGGTTTGAACAGAACTTTGATTCATGTTATTTCTATATAACTGCTCTGTAGAACAACTGATGTTATTACATTGAGCTATTTATATTACTGGTAATAAGGTAGTAATAAATTACTGTCTTTCACTGTTTACGGTTTAAATATATATAACTATAAAAAGTGTTAGTATATACATAACCATAAATAGTATCCTTAATACTATATATTTATATATATATATATATACATATATATTTATATATATATATATATATATATATATATATATATATAAAATATTAAAAAAATAATGAATAAACAAAGAAACAGTTCCTTATATTAAACAAAAAAAGTTCATTATTTTACGATCGTTTCTAGGACATATATGTGTTAGAATTGGTATGCATATTCAAAAGATCTATGTACAAAATTATACAAACTATCAAAGAGAATATACATACCTTCACATATATATGCTGTCTTCAGAAATAATGATGCATATTTATTGATAATAACAACAATTCAAAATTACAGGTCTGTTTGGGAACAGATTTTAAATAGACCAATGAAATACATAACAATTCATCAAGAAAATACAGTTAGGTGTGTGAATATATGTAAGTAAATCCGTTCACAGATATGCATAAAAATGTATGTTCATATGTATACGCATGTTGAAAGAGTGTATGTAAATATAAAAATTTAGGGCTAATGTATCTGTATGTTTACAATCTACAGACAGAATATATATATATATATATATATATATATATACACACATATACATACATGCATACATATACATATACATATACATATACATATACACACACATACATACACACACATATATACACACACACACACACACACACACACATACGTATATATTATTATTATAACTATATGGATATTGAGGCGTTCACATAAACACGCCCACACACACTTACATTTAGATGCAGAAGTAAAGGAGGTAAGGGAATAAGTAATTAAAGGAAAGCGTCAATCTCGACATATTTATAAAAATGTATCCATAAAGTTAGAAATAAAAAAAAATGTTTATAGAAGGAAAAAACTCAAAAAAAGGGGGAACAAAAAAATAGGGGGGGGGGGTACGTACGTACACAAACGCGAATGTCTCACAAAAGAAAAATAAAAAAACATAAAAAACATAAAAGAGAGACATAAAATATACATGCTTATATACATACGCACATTTATACATCCATACGTTCGATACATACATACGTACACACACACACATACACATACTTAACCTCACGCATATTAAGCTGTTTGTATGCATATACATAAAAATAAGTAAAACATATACCCATACATATAAATACACACCGATATATATATATATATATATAAATATATATATACACACACACATATATACATATATATACACACACATATATATATATATACATATATATATATACATACATATATATATTTACATACACACACACATACCCATGTATATATACACAACCACACACACACACACACTCAGACATACATATATATAGAGACATACATACACATATATATATATATATATATAAATACACACAGTCAGACACACATGCACACACATACACATACATACACACATCTCTCTACAAATACATATACATACACATACATACATACACATATATATACATATATATATATATATATACATATATACACTCATACACACACATTTACATGCGCACATATGTATTTTTATACTCACATACAAACACACAAACATACATACACACTTACTTACACATACATACATCCACCCTTACAAATACAAATAATTATTGGGGGGGGGGGAAGGGGGATTAAAATTATTAGTGGGAAATAGTAAATATATAGGTTTCAAGGAACATAGAATATTAATCTGCAGTTAAATCATTATATGTGTTTACATAGTACACACACATATATACATGCGCACATATGTATTTTTATACACACATACAAACACACAAACATACATACACACTTACATACACATCCATACATCCACGCTTACAAATACAAATAATTATTGGGGGGGCGGGAAGGGGGATTAAAATTATTAGTGGGAAATAGTAAATATATAGGTTTCAAGGAACATAGAATATTAATCTGCAGTTAAATCATAATATGTGTTTACATAGTTGTATCAGTTTTAGGAAATGGTATTTGTAAGAAAGAAGGCTAAATTATGTATTTTAATATAAGTAGAATATTAATTATAGGTTAATTAAAATAAAAATAGTTAATATATTAATTTCTAAGGTGTATACTACTTAGGTTTATAATATTTAAAGCGGAATTTTGAAGTTAAACAGTAGTAGAGTATTAATAATAGCATAACTAAATTAAAAATAATTACATATATTAACATGATGGTATCAATTTTAGGAAATGAATTTTGTAATAGGGAAAGCCAAATTAAGTATTTCATCGGTAGTAGAATATTAATTATAGGTTAACTAAATTAAAAATTATATATTAATTTCTATAGTATATGTTAATTAGGTTTATAATAATTAAAGCAAAATTTTGTATTTTATCTATAGTAGAATTTTAATTATAGGTTAACTGAATTAAAATTAATCTATATATTAATTTGTAAAGTGTATATTAATTAGGTATATATTTAAAAGTTTTTCTCAGTTTATGATTACACGATATTCTGCAATCCATCTGTATTAGAATTTTAATTATAAGCTAACTAAATTAAAATTATAGGTTTACTAAATTAAAATTAATTCATATATTAATTTCTAAATTGTATGTTAATTAGGTTTATAATATTAAAAATTATTTCTCCGTTATTAATTACACGATATTTTGTTGTATATCATCTGTAAACTAATTTTAATAATAGGTTAAATAAACTAAAATTAATCTATATATTAATTTCCAAAGTATATATTAATTATGTTAATAATATTTAAATGTTTTTCACAGTTTATGATTATACGATATTTTTTAATTTCATCTGTAGTAGAATTTCAATTAAATTAAAATTATAGGTTAACTACATTAAAATTAATTTATATATTAATTTCTAAAATATATATTATTAATTAGGTTTATAATATTTAAATGTTTTCTCAGTTTATGATTACACGATATAATTAATTCCTGTCGCTTATTTAATAGGATATCCTTAGATTTCATTATTTCAAATAGTTCTTGGGAAGACAATCTACATTCATTTCTATTATTTTGATAAGGGGTGGCTCTTTTGAGCACACTCCAGGTCATATCATATTCTATATTCTTATTTCTATAACTATTAATTTTTTCTGCTAGAGATGTCGTATTAGCCAGTGCGGCATTTAAAAAAAAACTATGTTTGTGGGTATTAAACCTTACCTTAAAATTGTTAGAAGTAGCTCCTATATATGAGCAAATCGAATCCTTAGTTTTAACTTTACATTTATAAACTATGTTGTTAACAAGACAATTTCCTTTTAATGGGCAGTTTGCTTTGTTTCTACAGTTACAACCTTTCGTTAATTCTGTATTTGAGGAGATATTATGGTTAGTTTGATGTATTGGTGGTATACTTATGGTTTTTTTACATTTATATGCATTATAGGCACTTATATTTTGTTTTATGTTTTTGGTTGTTGAGTATGAGAATGTAACTGTTGATCTATTTAAGATTAGGTGGTATTTGTGGTTTGGCGGGAAGTTTTTCTCTAGGATATTAAAATTTTTTTTAGGTATATTATCCTTAATTTGTAAATTAAATGGAGCATTATACCAAGTAACTCGTCTATTACGGTTTCTATGTTGTTTATTGTTTTTATAGGATGCATCCTGATGTTTACTAGGAGGATTAATGTTAATGACCTCAAACGCACATTTTTAGTTAGATTTATTGATTTAGGTGTTTTCGCTTGTTTATTAGGAGTTTTATTATTAACATTTATTAGAGTTGTATGATGAGTAGTTTTTTGAGAGTTACTATACTTTATATTAGAGGAGTTAGAGAAATTTGGTTTCATGTTGGTATTTTGGGGTATAGTGTGAGTGGCATTTAGGTGTTTGTTGGTAATATTAGGTTGTATGTTTATAGTGTTATTAGTAGAAGGTATATATTCCAATCTATTTTTGTGGCCACTTCTATCTTGAGCTTCGTTATAGAAGGTCGCATTTTTATCAAATACATCTTGGTTAGACGAAAGGTTAGACATTCTAAGTGATATATTATATGCAAGGTTTTTAAGGATAGATTTAGGGTGATTAGATTGTGAGTGTATGTAGTGTAAGTTTTGGTTGGGTTTATGGTAAGGTTGGTAGATACCCGTAGCTAAGTCTAAAGTTATATCTAGAAAATTAACTACTTTACTTGTGTTTTCAAAAGTAATATCAAGACTATAATAGTCTTTAAGGAAAGTTCTAATAAGCTTTTTGTTTTATTCTATTCCTGAGAGGCTAATGTTGTTGGAAAGAAGAAGACAGTCATCACGATATAAACCACCTTTAAGGTGGGGAAAGGAAGCATTTATGTTAAAAAGAAGAAAGAGGCCCACAAGATCAGTAATTTGGGCAGAATCGCTTGAACCCATAGTAATAAGAAATAGATTACTATATGTGTTTCTGGTCCAGTATATGTATATATATACATATACATACAGATACACACAAACATACATACTCACACATACACATATCGATATATATATACATACACACGCGCATATATATATATATATATATATATATATACACAAACACACACATATATATATATATTTATATATATATATACATATATATATATATATATATATATATATATATATATATATATATATATATATATATATATATATATATATATATATTTATATATATATATATATATATATATATATATATATATATATATATATATATATATATATGTGTATATATATACACACATATATATATATATATATATATATATATACATAATAATAATAATATTATGTATAGTTATGTATACACTATGTACAACTATAAACAGGAAAGGTCAGTAATGCATTACTACCTTATTATCATTAAAAAAATTATCTGAATGTAAATACTTCAAATGTTTTACAGAGCAAGTATATAAATTACTCAATAATCAAAGCTATGTGCAAATCATTTTATTGCTGACAATCTTTTCTTCAAAACTTTCGTTTGGAATCATCGGATCACTACTAATGTGTGTACATATAAATAACCTGAACATATAATTCATCTGAACAATCATATAGATACATCGATATTAATGTTGTCAACAAGAGTTTCGTATTTACAGATTTGAGTGGATGCGAGATAGATTACAAGAGAATTGTACAATAGTTAAAATTAAAAATTAAAAGCACAGAGTGCAATGCATGTGACAGAGATTACAAGGGAATAGTATAATAATTAAAGAGGCATTAAGATAGAAAGTAACTCGTAAAACGAGGACACTAGCAGTATATATGCAAGTATATAGAGAGTGCAAATTCATTAGGCATATACAGGAAGGAAACAAGCAACGGTTTTAGGCATAAATAATGTTTGCATGGCAAAGGTATCACATACAATAACATCGGTTTACAAGCATATTTTGCAGGCAAAGTTGTTTGTGTATTACAATTATGTGTTGATGGTGGATGTAGTGTGATGTTTGATTCTGTAATGTTCAAATGTGTATGTGTTGAGAGTATCAAAGTTATTGCATGAACTCATAATTGTAATACACAAGCACTTTTGCCTGCTTAATATGCTTGTAAAACTATGTTATTTTATGTGATGCCTTTGCCATGCAGTAATTATATATGCCTAGTACCATTGCATGTTTCCTTCCTGTATGTGCCTAACGCATTTTCACTCTCTATACGCTTGCATATATATATATATATATATATATATATATACAATATATTAACAAATGGAAACTATATTTATAAAACCATATTTATTTCATTATACATATTTCAAGGGTCACCTGAGCAAACTATGGTGGGCTTTCATCAGATAAAATATAATATAGATTAGTTTTATAAGTAAATATTGACATACCTTTAACAAATGCAACCATTATGGTTGGAATCTCCTGGATAGTGGTTTTTACAGTGTTGTCCCATACATGTATGTTATTGAATATGAAAAGAAAGACTGTATTCTCATCTAATGAAGACCACACAAATTCTACTCAATGATAAATACTTCGTCGGTCAGATAAATACTGAACATTACGGCCACCTGACCTACATTGTTGATAAACACCGGCTTATCTTTAAAATTGATATAATACACCCTACGACGCTCCTTACATGTCAACCTTATACTTCTGCTTCATGTCAGCTAGTTTTACACGCCGAAATCTTAGATACACTATACCCCCACCTAATGTAATGTCAGGGTCTCCTCAAATAATTTATTACTAGCATTGTTGTAATTGTTGTTATTGTTCTAACTGAATGCCATTACTACTTCATATAGTAGCCCGTATATTCCTTTCTTGCCTGTATATCCTCTTCATTTTCGCATGCTCCGAAGAACTGACTGGTTATAATTTTGTATTGGCGATCGAGTAACGTGAAAACAAGCGAATAGCGATCTCTATAATTACCAGTTCAGAGAAACAATTGTCAGCAAAGAGATTAAAACCATTTTTTGTATAGCAAACCATGTCAATCTTCTTTCCTGATTTATTATTACTCCAAGTGTTTACAACATAGGAATTACAGCATACTCGCAACATCACTATGAAAACGCCTTGTTGAGTCAAACCAAGCCAAGCGTTGATATTATCCACTACCCGGAATACCATAACTGGACTACACCTAAGTGAACTGCATATAACTATTATTTGTTACCCCGTATATATATATATTTATATATATATATATATATATATTTATATATACACATACAAATACATACACAGTACATACACACACATATATACATAATCATACATACATAAACATACATAGGCATACAAATATACACATACATATATAAATATAAGTAAATACACGTGTCGAGACCTGGAATATATATTAAGAGAAACTTCACTATAGGGATTCACCCCAACACTTGAATATGTTGATGGAACCTTTTCTGCCTCATGGCACTTATTTCAGCCTTAAAGTACTAGCCTCTAAATAATTTGCCTTTTCTTTAAACCATTGAACCTCACCCATCTTGTAGACGCCTGTCTTACAGGCATTGTTACTTTAAGTGATAAACACGGATTGGTATTCCAATTTTGAACTTGTTTACAGTATTCTTTCTGCCTTTGTTAATATTATACCATTAAAGAATTAGCTTTTAATGAACTCCCTTTCTTTAAATCATTCAACCAATGACCTACACCCATCCCAATCCCCACCCTCTCTTACCACCAGATAAGGAAAGACATAAATACTACCATTTACTTGGACAGCCACCTTCCCGATGATTTCTCCCGAATGAACCAGTCCTAGTCCTGTAGAAGCTCTTCTATATTAAAACTTTCATACTCTGCTTTGTGTTGAGTCCCTTACTCATTGTGCTTACCTCCGATACAACCTGGAATAACTTATATATATATATATATATATATATATTTAAACATGCACACACACACGCACACACACACACACACACACACACACACACACACATATATATATATATATATATATATATATATATATATATATATATATAAATATATATATTTAATAAAATAACAGATTAAAGTTTAAGCAAAGCTCGCTGCATTCACCCATAACGGAATATTCTGAACAGATTTTTGCTTAAACTTTAATCTGTTATTTTTATAAATATGCGCTCTATTGTTCTTATATATTTGACATATATTTATCCTTATCAAGCCCTCTTTGGATTTAATCTTGACCTTTATTATTACTACTATATATATATATATATATATTCAAAATAGGGCCTACGAGAAAAGCACAATGTGAAGACAAAAGAGATGTGGACAGACCAATCTCCCCAGCCACACATATGGTTTCGGTGTATTAAGTTTGATAACTTTCACTTCATTATACATTTGGACAAAATACGTAGAGACACGTTATGCCATTAGGTGAATTTCACAAATATAGATGAATACTTTTCGCAAGTGCGTCAACTCTCAGAGAAATGAATTAACGGTGTGCAAGGGCTTCACCAAAAGAGACAATGATATGGAAACTAATGAAATATAATAAATTTATAAACGTTATCAATGTTGTTGATACAGTAATGAGTTAGTATACCTTACTGATAATAGATTTACAAACATATTGAAATTTAATATTGTATGACATTCTTAAAAGGTTCCTGGCGTAAGGGTGGCGATATTACAGATTTTATTAAAAACTACGAATATTATGCGTGCATATTATTCATAACCTTCCTTAGTATGATTTCATATACATCCCTATGATAAATCCCCGTGTGTTATCTATACTGGTAATATATATGTATCTATACTGGTAATATATAAATATATATATATATATATATATATATATATATATATATATATATATCTTTCTCGCTCTCTTCTCTCTCTTTCTCTCTATCTCTCTCTCTCTCCCTCTCTCGCTAACGTTAAGTTTCTCTTCCTGATATTTCAAGCGTTAACATAATATATTCCTTCCTTATACTGTACCTATTGTGTTTACCTTTTACACACACACGTACACACACACACACCTACACACACACCCACACACATACACACACAACCACACACATACACACACACACACACATATATATATATATATATATATATATATATACATACATACATATATATATATATAATATATATATATATATACATTTATATATCCTAAATTCTTCTTCATTCAAATTGTCAATACAACACCATATATTATTCGATAATTTTTATCGATTATTTCTAAAAAGCTTATGTTGATAATACATTGCTCTGCGCATCAATTTCAGGAAGAAATATACTGAAGTGATAATTGATGTACTAGATGAATACATTTATATCAGTGCACTCGAATATTGATCTTCCATAATAATTTAATGGTCAATTCATCTTTAGTGATATTCAATGAATTAGATTTATATAATACTAATCCAGTACACTGTAAAATGATCTTGCCTCATTGGAACATAATAGTGTCTTCTTATTAATAACAAACTAATAAAAATGCAATGTAGATAATTAACCTTATTTTTCATATCATGTTTACTGATTATTCTCTATCATATATATGGAACAGATTTTGTATCACATGTGTACAGAATATTAAATCAATTTTATCTTCTTTTCTGACTGGCTTTCATTGAGATTTTCTATTAGTGTATGTGTATATACTGGAGGATATGTGATTATGTTTTAGTGTTTGCCTGTGTATTAAAGAACACATTAAACTTACAATAGAACAAGTGTTTTAAATTAGTCTTGAGTTACACTTAACACTACGTTTGTACAAATTAAGCCGAGTGAGGGTCTAAAGAAATGCAAATGGTTCTGTCACCACTGATGGAGGAATAATCTCAAATATGCCATCCTGAAAGAAATAGAAACTTTATGGATCATGAATAAACTGGGACCAGTATAGTACTACATCCATATTATTCCGAGTAATATTCATTCACAGAATAATGTGTATATCTATACCTATTTATGACGACGTGAAAACGGGGAATATATATGTATATATATATATATATATATATATATATATATATATATATATATATATAGAGAGAGAGAGAGAGAGAGAGAGAGAGAGAGAGAGAGAGAGGGGGGATTATAAAGTCGTATTAAATGTTACATTCATTACAATTCTTGTGATGCAAATATTTATGGTATTTATTGATTTGATGCATATATATCCCTCAGTAATTTCACTTCAATATTTATTTTTTTGATTGATTCAATTGTATTCGTAATCATATTCAATTCCTTTATAGAATGCTTTTCATCCAGAGCCCTCCCCGGCCATCTCTCATGCCTTGATGTGTATTGTTCTGATGTCTTGCATTTTGTGCAAAAGTAAAAGCCTTCTAAGCAATATATCTATCGCACGTATTAGAGGTGTATTCTAAGTACGCAATTATGTTTTTTATGTCTTGGGGATTTACTAATTTTTTGAATTATTTCGGTTTTTTAAGCATACATTTGTTTCAGGAAGTTTTTTTTAATGAGATACATGTCTATATTCATTCGTTTATGAAATTAGCTTCTTCGTGTATAGAATCATATTCATGTTCCTAAACAATTTGTTCAATGTAATGGATGTGTAAGAAGTAATTTATTTTCATATACGTTTCTTAATTCCGTATGTTTTTCCCTTTCCTTTTATTCGTTCTTGATGAATATAGAGATGATATTTGTAAATAATCGCTCCGAATGTACGGTTCTCACACTCAAACAAACCTTTAATTGGAATTATCAGAGCAACATTTTTTATGAGTATGACTACATGTAACATATGATTGAAGCAAGCGTTAATCAATGTAATTACGACTCATCACATTAAAGAGCCTAGCTAATATTTATATTTTCAACGGTTTCCTAGAATTAGATAATCATTGCAGATTGTATGAACCCATGATTATCGAACTTGTTTCATTGCTCCTATTGATATTACTTGGAAATGGATTATAATAGTAACTTTAAAATCATTTCCATCTTTATAATTTCTTTCAATTTCATACCCTGCAGACTAATTTGTAATATCTGTGCACATCATTCTTTGTAGGAATGGAGTTAGAAAGTTCTCAAAGACACAACCTCAACCATATTTGACTACTCTTTTCAAATATTATTATTTTTTATGTTCTGTTTTCCTATGATATTCGCGTTTTTTGTTTATCCAGCTTTTGAAAAATATATTTGATATTTTCTCTCTGGATTTGTATTCATTCTAAGCCATATCTAATTAATTAAATTCGTTTTCTACATTTTTCCTTCCAGATTTCTTTAATTAGTCATCTCATTTTAATAAGAGTCACTTTAATGGCATTTCATCCTTGGGCTGTTTTGTAATCTAGATACATTAAACTATAACATTTCTTGTTCTTATGACTTTTACATTATTTGTTATTAAATTGTTTGTTCCTCACTGATCTTCTTCTTCTTCTTCTTCTTCTTCTTACTTATTACTATTATTGTTATTATTATCAGTATCATTATTATTATCTTCATCACCTTCCTATCATCATCAGCATCACCATCATCAACATCATCATCACCATCATCATCATCATCATCATCATCAACAACATCAACATCATCATCCTCATCAACATCATCACTCTGATCACCAGCAACATCCAGCTCATTAATAATATGTTTTACTTCATCATCGTCATTATTAAATTCTCATTCAAATTATATATAGTGGTAGGCAGACAGTTTTGACCTAGGAATGCAAATTGATTCATTTTCCGTTTCAGGTCCGGTTATATTGCTCGTGCATGCACCTTCATTATTGGGTTTGTGCAAGGTTATGTATTTTATAATGTTATGTTACTTTTAAAACATGTTACTAGTTAATAAAAGCCACTTCTTATTTCATGGAATCATATTACGTACTATAAAGCCAGCCAGTTTTTCAATACAAATATTGAAACAATGAGATTTGTTTTAAAGAAAGTAAATTAGAAACAGAATGAATAATCGATATATTTCCAGAAGACTATGATGCAAATAGTTACACTTTAAAGAGAAGTTATTGCTGTCAAGAGTGAAACGAAGCTCTGCAGCTGTTTATCAGTTTCAATAAGTAGGAAAAATATAACAAGAAATTCATAACATGCGAGGGCTTTGATTTAATAAACGGTTGTATGCCATGATGCGTTGTCTATTGGCCACGGTTGAGAAGCGAGGCAATATCTACTCAATGTTTAAGGAGAGAATGATTGGCGGTGTTGTTGACGTTTGTTTTATCAACACAAACAGACTAACATGTAGAGCCATCATTTCTGCTGTGATATCACACAATAGCTTATTTGACAAACGCAAATATATTCCGGCGTTGTATCACAATGTGAAACTGGCATAAATATCAGCTTCTATAATATGAATATGGGAGCAAGATCGCATGTTTTAGTTACGAGTTCATGGAAGAGGAGAAAAAGGGGTATAAAGATAGCTGACCAGAAATGTAATATTAAATCAATAACAAAAAATATATTCTTCCTTCGAACAAAAGCCGTAATGCGAAGATAATAAGAAAATCCACAAAAACGTATGGTGGGGCTGACCAATTATACCTTGATAAAAGGAAGCATGTGATCGTTTACGGATGCTAAATGGAAGAGAGCTACACTAAAAAGAGGAAAATAACTGAGAATAAATAAGCCTGAAAATTAGGTAATGAAACCGCAGTGAGAGACACATTATGTGAAAGCATGAGATTTACATTTCTTTACGTTACCACTGGAAAACGATTAGATATCCTGAATAACTTGAAGGTTTATGAATCATTTTAAGATGAGCTAAGACCAGACCTAAGCATTCCACTAGCGAATTAACATTTCACAATTAAACAAAATGAGTCTCAAAATATCACGCACTACATGTGAAAGTCGAAGATGGAATAGTGGGTATTCTGTCAAAATCAACACTGGTATTGCTAGAAACATATGGAAAAACAAAGAGGGAAAGTTAGTTGGTTCATGGATGTGAATTCATTCAGCCAAGATATTAGCATTGCAAACCACTGTAGGTAATATGTGCATATTACTTTTATTTGTATGGCATTGTATTTATTCATACATACAATTTGACATCTGTATTCCTGTTAAGGTACACGTTAATATTTCATTACACCAATACAACGAGAGGAAAGTTAATAACACCACTGATGATGTCACACGTGTGTGACGAAAGAACTGTGAGAAAGTATATTCATATCTATATATTTAACAGTTGATCGAACAATGATAAAGATTGATTGCCAGCTGAATTATTTATTGAAATATGAAATATACTTATGGGAAAAACCGACCCAAACAAAAGAGTGAGTGTATATTTCTAGATATTTTACTGACAATATTATAACCTGAACCTCCTGAAATATAACAATAATATTTCATAATTTATTGTAAATTTCTTTTTATTTTTCATATCCCAAGTTCCTATATATATATATATGTGCTGGCATGACCACAGGTGTTATAAAAATATTTTGTACCGATTTTATTATTCCACATACCATTCTTGATGTTGGTGTTCATATTATTACTTTTATCCCTATTATTAAGTCCTTTGAGATGTGGTTCACATTGATCCTGTAGTTATGCTATAATTTCCATTGTTTTACGAAATTATACGTAGAAGCTTTGTTACTCATACGTAGAACAACAAACCAGGACTTCAGGGTGCTGGTTACTTTTCTCTATCTGCAGATCTTAGGGATTAAAGCAGGTTTTTTATTTATCAAAACCACCCATAAATTATGTTTATCTTATGAAGGCAACAAAATGTTAGTATCCAGTATACATAGTAGCCTGCTGTCCATGAAATGAAACAGCAAAAGTTTGCGAACAATGAGAGCAGGTGGAATAAGAATTACAACCCCAACAACATCATCAGTAGCAATCGTAACATAACAATAACAATAGCCACGGCAACCAAAACCAAATGTCATATGAAGCTGCCGCGAAGGAATTACATTTTCAAAAACTGCCAATGTCTATCGTTGTGAGAAACGCCGCACCTAGAGGTACCGCTATAACCATAGCCAGAAATGAACCCACTAACATGGGCATCACAACCACGACCAACACCACCAATGCTGCAACACAAACAAAACCAATAACAAGAATACAGACAACAGCAAGAAAACAAACGACAAGAACACCATGAACAATACTAACTATAAAATCAACAAATAAAATTTAGCAATAAAAAAATATATAACAGAATTCTCGAATTTAACCCCGTTAAAACCAACACAAAAGCTACGAATTAATAAAATAAACACAACAGATAGCACCAACCACATAAACGCAAAAGCTAAAACAACAACTTCCAGCAACTCAACTCCTATCCCCACACCAACAACAACAACAAAACCCCCACTTAAATATAACCGGGAGACACTACAAATTAACAATACAGACTAGTAAGACAAAACAAATGGCAATAAAACCAATTACAGCATAAGCACTATCAGCAACACAAAGAAAACTAAAATTATGTTGCAGCTGTTGCTGCAAATATGAGATAACGGTTCGCAATGTATTTGGCCAAAACAACCAAACTAATTAAGTTCCAAAATTATGTATCAATGTAGCCATTATTGCAGAGGTGTTGGTAGCGAGGGAAAAGAAAATAATTCTAATAAATCTCCAAAATGCTGAGATGGTACGGATTGAACTGAAAAGGTCATTGAAAAACATGTTACTCCATATAGACCATATTTCAGGAGCCAGGCTTAATGCAAGTATGTTTCTGCACTTTACGTGTGAAGCTCTGGATGTAAAACATTTTGTTAGCTCGTATAGTATTAACATCTATGTTTTTTTCCCCTCATATTTAGGGAACTGGACAGTAAGAGCAAGAATGTCTAGGATCCCAACATAGGTGAATATATGGTGGGACCCCACCATGCTTGTTCCTGGAAGTAAACAAAACATACTTTTAACACTGGTCTGGGATCAGCTTGGGGGTGTCCTTTCACATAAATTGGACAAAATAGATAGGATTAAATACACCTTCGGGGAGGGATAGAGATTCATGTTATTGTTGAGGGCAACGCGTCACATTGCTATCTATTTGGGAAAGGTGTTCACTTGAGACCTTTTCTCATTAGCCAAATACGGAAGGAACCGAGTCCTATTGCAAATATAATCAGTAATACAACCGTAACAATTACACCAGCAACAAAGAGAAAATACAGCGATAACTACAACAGCACCAAAAGCAACAGGAGAATAATTAAAACCACCCAGAGTAACAGCAAAATTGACTCTCCCTTTCCCTGTTGTCAAAACACGCACACACACACACGCACACATACACACACACAGACATAAACGAACACACACACACGCACACCTTTATTCTAGCATTCACATCACAACACATACCTCGGTCAAAGGCTGCAGGATATTTCTTTTCTTTTAGTTTCGTTTATTGTTGACCTTTTGGATGTTTCTCGTTCTTTGCTGCGAGAAGATTATGTTTGCCTTTATCAAATGACTCAAGGAAAACATCTTCATCACGCAGCGCGGAAAAGAAGTGCCCCAAAGGCCCGAGAATTATAAAATCAAACTCATACGCTTATTGTTTATTACTCCCTTTTATTGCATTTTATTATTTGTCCTGAGAGAAATCTAAATAGGGCAATATATTTTACCTCCGTGAACGGAAACCCTCTAATATTAAATACTACAACCACAACTGTTACTTCTCCATGAAAGACAACTCCAACATTATCGATTCCGCCCTTGTAACATTCACCGATAGGAACAAGAATTGCAAACCAATGTCATCAACAACAAAACAGTAAAAGACACAGAGTAAAACATTCAACCTGCAACCATAATACCGAGCCATACAACGACCAAATTAGGCAACCAGCCAACAACAAAAGCGAAACTGCTTCAATCCAAGCTAATATCTCTGCCAGCAACACAGAAAATATTTTCACACAGGCCCCCACTTCTTCTAACTGAAAATCTTCGGCTATGAACAACATAACCTGGAGTAGACGGCGGATATCATACATCTGCATCAGCGTCAATAGCAGCTACAAATCACGAATAACTCCAGAATCAACACGATCCACAGTGTCCTCACACGTGGACGAAATGACCCACTCGGATTTGGCATTACAGGGCTAGAATTTTGTTGAAACACAGGTGTCGCAAATTAACGTGCACAATGAGAGAGAAAAAGAAGCATCTGCTTCCTTAACCCACAACAAGTTGACAAAAGAAAGTAAGAAACATAAGCCCAAAACACAGCGCCAGCAAAACTACCTTTTATCAATACATTCACAAAGAGCACAGACACCAAAATATGATAATATACAGCAACACCCAAATCCACCAACAAAAAGTGTTATACATGAATGGTAAACACCTAAAACACAAATATAATTTCATGCCTATATACATTAAAATGCGGAATTAACTTCAGTCACTACGTTGATGGCCTGAGGTGGCGTTTGACAAACACTTTGTGGGCATAAGAGTGCTTTATAACACGAACCCCAAATTTCTAATATTCTGAGCTCCGCTGTCACATTTTCTATTTAAGGAGTAGAACATTAAAATAAAGCCTTTCTAGATTCGGACAAAATTTTGGTTTTTCGGTTAGCGTTAAAGAGTTGGAGTAACTGATGTGTAGAAACTTTTCGGATGATTCTGTACATGAAGCCTGAATACCTAGATAAGAACACAGATCTCGATCGCCCGTGGACAGGAGTCGATATAACTGACATGGTTGAGTATAGACAGATGTGCCATCTATGTGGTGATACCAAAATGTTCTTACTTCAACACACTTCAGTCAACTGCCCAACCCGCGAAGACCATGGGCCCAACAGCAGTAATAAATGCAAAGTTTAACAATAGCAACGCAAATGCAGGTACCAGAATCAATACCAATAACAGCGAAAAGAGCAACAGCGACAACACAAGAAATACTAACAAAACAAGCAGTTCCACACTTAGCAACCATAGTGCTACCACAACATAAACAATAAATACATCAAAGGGAAAAAGCAACAGAAGAGGAAACCATCAGCACATCCAATCAGCGGTTTTTGCAAGCAGCTCACCTTCCATTCACAAATACACAGTCACACACCTGTCCGATCTCTAATTAGTGATTGTTTTATTACTTTTAACATGTTTTTAATTGTATACGTTTATACCCCACTCTACAATGCGCAATAAAAGGAATATAATTTTAGTAGTAGTAGTAGTAGTAGTAGTGGTAGTAGTAGTAGTAGTAGTAGTGGTAGTAGTAGTAGTAGTAGTAGTAGTTATTGTTGATATTTAAAAAAAAAACTACAATTTGGTTACACAGTTTTGGAAGATTAAGTGATTTTCTATGCTGAATATTTTTTTTGTTATTATTTTACGTCTGTATTTTTGAAAAGGTATATATAATATCCATTCAAAATTAACTATATATCGACCGTTTTGTTTTTGGCAGTGCGAATCTACTGCATTTCAGTCGTAAGTCCTATACTCATACCACCACTGGTTTCTGACTATGAAACCATACATATGAAGTATATTATAAAAAGATATTTCGCACAGTAACCCTGAAACATTTTAATGTTGAATACTTAATGTGGCATGCATATCTCGTCCATTCATAGACCGAATTAACAGCAACATATTCAACGTACACATCTAATGTGTGATTTGAAGAAATGTAAATTCTAAATCTAACGTGTTAAGCGAACAAATTTGCTTTTAAACGAACTGTAATTTTATGTGTATGTGCCATAATTCATTTCTTATGGGAAATGACTAAAATTGTTATTTTATATTACTACCAAGTACAACTGATTAATAATTTCTCACCAGATATGAACTGTT
Source organism: Eledone cirrhosa (assembly GCA_964016885.1). Lineage (NCBI taxonomy): Eukaryota > Metazoa > Mollusca > Cephalopoda > Octopoda > Eledonidae > Eledone > Eledone cirrhosa. The sequence goes on from OZ024740.1 coordinate 95,811,282, forward strand.
TGCTAACAAGTTTTTTAATGATTTAATAACATAGTAATGCTTTATTTCGAATCACTTTCATTTTCCTTTCTCATTGATGTCATTTTACATATTTTTATGGGATTTTAAAAGATGTCCATTACGATATTTGCACACCTGTTCAACATGTATATAGAATATTAATACGATATTAAAACATTTTATATCAATTTTATTTTATATGTGGGACGTTTGTATTAAAATTGTTCAAGCAAGAATTATGATAGTAAAATAACTTTCCTGCATGTAAATAATGAATGTATTTTCAATGTTTCCGTAGGCATTACAGAACGGTATATATACATACATACATACATACATATATTTGCATATACATATATATATATATAAATATATATATATATATATATATATATATATATATATAATATATATATATATATGCAAAAGTTTTATTTAAAGTTGTTGGGATACAACAAGTAAATATTTTAATAACTGATCTAAAGCACTCGACAAATTTTTGGAGTAGATATACGATATTAATAAATGGAAACTATATTTATATAATGAAATAAATATGGTTTTATAAATATAGTTTCCATTTATTAATATAGTATATATATATATATATATATATATATATATATCAGTTATAGTTCGCTTCAGACGATTCATGGAAAATAATTTATATAGTCGTATAAAATATGTTTGAAATTTGCTACAGAAACCAAATCCAAATATTTA
>OZ024740.1:95817004-95872004 GCA_964016885.1 Eledone cirrhosa
AGTTGCAGTAGACGTCTGCCAAGGGGTCACCGAAAAAGTCTGGCATAAATGCATAACGCTCGTAGCACAGACCATCCAAATCTGGCGATTTACCCCTTGTGCAGTTAGCCATCGCTTCCCGTATTTTACCGGCTGTTATTGGCTTTTCACAACACTGTGCTGCGGTCGTCGAGAGCCGAGGCAGTCCTTCAAGGTATGCACTGAAGTCCATACCCCTATCCGGCCCGCCGCTGCTCCCGAACAGTTCAGAAAAGTGCTGCTGAAAAGCTTCACACATCTGCTCGAGTTCGAGCAACACGCCCCCGTTTTGGTCAGATAAAGACCGTATTGTGGCTTTGTTGCCACGTCGCGCCTCTGCCACCAGGGCCCCTTGGACGGCTTTTGTCCCCTCGTGTTTCAGAGCGCGCGCTCTAGCACTGACAATGCAGCCCTCGTGTTTTGCGTTGAAGAATTGGTTGAGTGCCAATCTCGCCGCAAGCACGTCGGTTGCGATGCCTGTCCTAAACGCCTCCTCTAGCTTTCTGACTAGCTCTTCCTCTACTCTATTTTCCTCTATCACTAGTTCTTTGGTAAAACTAATCGATTCTACTTTAATTGCCCTTTTCAGGGCGAACCACCACCTGTTGTTGACGACCGCTCCCGGCAACACCCGCTTAACTTATACGTTAATCCGGTCTCTGTAGGCTTTGTGCGCCGGGAAAGACGCGTTCAGCTTCCATTAACCGGGTCCTTGTCTATGAAGTCTTTCTATGTCGATCTCACAGATCACAAATTTGTGGTCTGTGTAGTCGACTATTTTAAATTGTGCACAAGTTATACTAGCCCTATCTAGTTCTTTGCAAAATACCCTATCGAGATACGATCTGGATGACCCGATGCTGTGTGTCCATGTCCACATTGCCACATTATGGTGATCCAGTTGATACATGTCAGACAGTTAAAAACGTCTGACCAGGTTGGTGAGGCTCTTGCAGCTTCTCCCCTATCCACTAGCCCCACACAATCCCAGCGTGCATCCAAGATACCGTTCCAGTCGCCCACTAACACTAAAGAGCGGGACGTTCCAAGAAAGGTCTTTCGACGTCTACAGACATATGGCCGTCCTGTCCCTATCGGGGCATAGACGGCTACTAGCCTGAAAGCGTTGTCTTCGGTGCCGGTCACGTCCAGCACCACCGACTTACCTTCTGGGTCTAGGAAGATGGCCCGTATGGCGACATCCAAGCCTCTGCGAAAAAGGACGGCAACCCATCCCCGCCATCCGGGACGGCTGGGAGATGCGTACACCTCGTAGCCGTCCAAGATCGATGCAAAAGCTTGCGTTTCGGAGATTTTCTTCTCGCTGATAGCCACCACATCTATGTTTAGTGATATGAGGTCGTTAAGCAAGTGATCCTGCTTCCAAACCGAGCTCAAGCCACGCACTTTTACACTTCTGATCCTGAATACGGCCATGTTGGGTGAGGAACGGGGCAAGTGTGAAAGCATCACTTACCTTGATCGTCTTGAGAAGTTGAATCGTCCCTTCGGATGGTCGTCGGCTCATCTGTGAGTATATCCGAGTATACTCTCCGGTTGAGTGTCCCTCCTATGTCTCTGAAATCACCAACTGCGTTGTGGAATTTCATTTTTATGTTTGTGTATTGTTTCTGTGATATTCTTACCAGTCTTATGTTCGTTGGTGTCTTGATTGGTGCTGGTATTATGTAGTCGTGCTTTGAAATGTATGTGTGTTCAATTATGTAAGTCATTAGTTTCTTGTTGTATGTATCTATTTCTGTGCATTTCTTTTTCTGGGGGTGGGGTGTGGTTCTGCTATTTCCTTGTCGTTGTTGCTGGGTGTGTGTGTTTTGTTGTTGTGTTTGCGATGTTGGTGCTGGTGGTGGTCTAGTTGAAGGTGTTGTTGTTATTGGCGGTGGGGTTGCCGCCGGTGGGGTGATGGTAGTGCTAGTGTGGGTGGTGATGGTGTGGGTGGTGCTTCTGCTGTAAGTCTCTTTGCAATAGCCCACACCCTTTTTTCATTTCTTCCCTCCCTTTTCGAAGGCGACGATGCGCTGCTTCTGCGTTTGTTCATCCTTGCGACCTTTTGCCATCCCTCTCCTACGTCACACCCCATGTCCGATTCCGTGAGGTCGGGGAGGGTACCAGCTTCACTCTTTCACTCGTTCTTTTTGGTGATGGTTGTAGTGGAGTCTATGTTGCAGCTGCAGTGGGTATTACTGTTGTTGTTGTTAATACTTCCACTGCTGCTGCTGTTCTTGATTTTCGAGGCGTTGGTATGGGTGCCACGGACCTATCCTTCATGTTTCCCTCCTGCCCTGTTGCTGCTTGATGGAAGCAGTGGAGCCGGATTCGGTAGTAGGGGGGTTCTCCTTTCTCAGAGCCTTCTCATTGCAGAAGGCCCTGACGTGAGTCTTCGACCCACAGCGAAAGCATTTCGGGCGTTTACACTCAACACGAATGGGAAGTTGAGTGCCGTTATCGAAGTCTATCACATCCGGGATAGCTTCGATGCACTACTGGTTGGTTTGAATTAACATCTCAATAGATGCGCCGACCCAATCTTCTCGTACTATTTTCTGTACTTGCAGTACGGTTGTTTTGTCCTCGATTCCGACGAGGACAGACGCGGCCAGCCAAGAATGGGCCATCCTGGGTGGGACTTGGCTCAGATTGATCCTCACACTGTTTTGCCGCAGTAGAAGGGTAACAACACCATTTCCTCGCTCCTTAGGGTTACTAAGGATGAGCCTTTGCCTGCTGGGGTGTGGCAAAAAGCACGTCCACGGTGGCATATTTCTTGCCTCGGGTGATATGCGTTTTCCGCTGCCACACAGATCCTAAGGCTTCTTGTATTTGAGCCTCTGTGGCTCTTTCAACCCTACGTGATTTTGTTCGTACTGTACGTGACCGTACAGTGATGTTGGGTTTCGAAAATTTCTTCGGCTGCCTTGCAGATTTCTCGGTGTCCGGTTTTCGTCACCATCTTCCTTGCTTCCTGTAATTCCTCATTTGTTATAAGGATGGTTTCCAGGTTCTTTGAGATACCAGCACACGAGATTGGCTTTTTATTTGTTGTTGTTGTTGTTGTTGTTGTTTTTGTTGATGTTGCTGCTGCTGCTGCTGCTGCTGTTCTTACGGCTGCTGCTGCTATTCTTCATGACGTAAGACGAATGAAATGGCTTTCCGTATTTACCACACTCATCTTTCGTCGTTGACGTCGTCGTGGAGAAATGTTCCAGGGTACGCGGGTTCTCTTGAAGAAGAACGCTACGAGAAACTACATTTTTCTCATTCTTAAATGCGTCGCTTGCGAAAGAGGCGACAGAGGCGACACCACATTTAGAGAAGGGAGGCAGAGAGACAATCTTTCTTTGACGTAATGACGCTTGGGGAAGAAGAAGACGAAAGGAGTGGGAGTGAGTTGTGAAAATTCTTTTTTGTAGCCATGTTTTTTTTACGGTTTAAAATGAATATTGGGTACAAATCCGCAATAACTGGTTATTTACCCCGAATAGCGAAATAATGGGCAGAAAGACCCCTCTCACGACGAGGAGGGTGTCTTTATCTACAATTTGTTTCAAGTTTTAAACAATTTACAATTGTTATAACGGTTAAAAATGAAAATACCTTACAGAGCCGAACCTCCGTCAACCATGGCATTCAATAATAATAATAATAATAATAATAATAATGTTTTCTTTATTAACCACAAGGGTTTACATAAAGTAGACATTAAGGACAGTACAGGACAATACAGGACGGTACAAATGGGCATTTCTGCGTGTAAAAAAAACAGAGGATGAAATAAAATAACAAAGAAAAATTCCCCAATAGGGGGGAGACTTCCGAGGGACATTTGTGGAGAAAGCCCATTAAAAGACCACAGTGGCCCTGACCACCAGGGTAAAAACGTGTCTAGCAAACGGCGACCACACCTGATCACCGTCGAGTAATAATAATGATTTCTTTATTAACCACGAGGGTTTACATAAAGTAGACATTAAGGACAGTACAGAACAATACAAGACGGTACAAATGGGCATTTCTGCGTGTAAAAAAATCAGTGGATGTAATAACAATAACAATAAACAATTCCCCAATAGAGGGGAGACTTCCGAAGGACATTTGTGGAGAAAATCCATTAAAAGGCCACAGTAACACTGACCTCACGGCAAGTATCCTCTCCCAGTTTTCCACCTTTAATTTACATACACATACTCAGAGTAGACCCATTCACTCGCTTCTCTCACCCATCTTTCAACAAAATGCTGGGAAGAGAGCACTTCCCTCTCTACTCTGATTTTCCTTTTCAAATGAAATTTGAAAAAGTCAATCAGGGCATCACCGAAGAGGTATGTGCTCGTCTTCAGCCCTTTCAAACGTGTCCACCATACTATCTCCTTCGCCATGGCCACCAGACAGATAAAAACTGACTGCCTGTCCTTCCCGGCTAAAGGAGGAGGGCGGGGCAATCCTCACGATGGACTCAGCTGATAGCCGGATCCGTCCTACACGCGACAGCAGGTGATCGACATAAATCCTCAAGTTAGCAATTCTCGGACACTGGACGAGTGCGTGCAGGACGGTTTCGTCGCCCTGCGCGCATCTCGGACATGCCCGACTGACGGCACCTCCATGCCTGTAGAGTTTATCCCGAACTAGCAAGGCTCCTCGGTAGCACTGCCAGGCCAGGGATTTCTGGAAGTTGTCCATAGGCCCCGCCCCGAAAGTTCTTCCGAAGAGATTGGCTAGTTGATTTTCGTCGATAAGCTAGATTGGCTAGTTGATTTTCCCCAAGTACGTCGTCGCTCCTCCAATCCATAATCCTCTATAGAACGCCGAGATGGAGTTTCCACCGATCACATTACCCGATTGGTCGAGGGCTGTGAGCCCCTGAAAACATTCCAGTCTCCAAGCGCTGCCTCTCGGTCTTCGCTTGACCCATACTGCAGCTCCGTCAAGGAAACGAGCTGGGGAAATACGTGTCTAGCAAACGGCGACCACATCTGATCACCGTCGAAGAAGAGGTGGAGATGTCGTAGCCTGAGCGCGTGTCTGCGCATCATCATCCACGGCATGCCCAGCCCAACGTGGCGGGTGTTGACAACAGATGAACCGCGCGTCCCTTCCACAAAAAGCGAAAAAGCAAACGCTCCAGCGCAGTCAGGCGGGGCTTAGGACAAGGTACGACGGTCAGCCGGTGCAGATGACAGACGCGATGTACGTATTAGCCACCTCCGCTCGACCTTTCAGGTATAGCTTCCTCTAGGCCCATTTCTGGGTGAGACAAGCTACCCTGCTCGTCATCTCGTCCCAGTTTGTGTCCGTCTGGAGGTCCGGACCGAACCAGACCCCTAGCGATATAATCGGTCCGTCCGTCGAGCGTCCGACGACGCTGTTGGACGTCATGGACCTGCCTCTCCAGGTGCCGAGCTGCAGGCCCACTGACTTTTCCTGGTTGATCATCGCTCCTGTCACCGCTTCGTATTCTCTTAGTGTAGTGCCGATCTCTTCGATGTGTTTGGCGTTCGACACCACTACGGTGACATCGTCCGCATATGCTGAAAACGGATCTTCCGCATCCTAGTTCGCGCGAGACGCACCTCAACGTCTCCAGTTTGTGCAGTAATGGCTCGAGAGTCAATACATACAAGAGGGACGAGAGGGGACATCCTTGGCGGACCGAGCGCCTGATGTTGAACGGTTCCGAAAGGTGACCGTTCACTCTCACCACAGAGCAGATGTCGCTGTGCATGACAGCGATCCAGCCTCTGAAGACGGGCCCAAAGCAAGCCGCCCTCAGGACTGCTGCTATGTAACGATGGTCGACCATATCGAAAGCTTTCGACTAATCTAAATTGATCAAGGACCCATCTGTGCCAGGTTCCCTAGCTACCCTCTCTGCGATGTATCGCATGAGGTGGAGGTTGTCGTGGATGGATCTGTCGGGAATGGCGCATGTCAGCGCCTCTCCCACCAGACCACCAACGATAAGCGCCAACCTCTTTGCTAGCACCTTGGCCAAAATCTTGAACTCTGTGTTTAGCAGAGTTATGGGCCTGAAATTATCTATGTTATCCTCCTTCTTCGGATCCTTTCTCAGCAGCGCCACCGTTTCTCGGATCACAGTGCTGGGAATTCTCCCGTTATGTTGCCAGTTGCAGTAGACGTCCGCCAAGAGGCCTCCGAACAAGTCTGGCATTTGTACGTAAAGCTCATAGGGCAGACCTTCCAAACCAGGCGATTTACTCCTTGTGGAGCCAGTCATTGCCTCCCGTACTTCAGCGGCTGTTTTCGGCTTTTCGCAACACTCCGCCTCAGTGGCCGAGAGCCGCGGCAGTCCGTCGAGGTAGACACTAATGTCCATCCCTCGATGCGGCCTGCCGCTGCCCCCGAACAGTTGAGCGTAGTGTCGCTGAAAAGCTTCACACATTTGCCTGGGATCGAATAGTATGCGCCCGTCGTGGTCCACCAAAGACCGGATCATGGCTTTGTTTCCACGACGCACCTCCGCCACTCGGGCCCATTGAACGGCTTTCGTCCCCTCGTGTCTTAGAGCACGCACCCTAGCTCTGACAACGCAGACTTTGCATTGAAGAATTGGTCAAGGGCCAATTTCGCCGCAAGTAGTTCGGTCGCGATGCCTAGACGATGGTGATGTTTGCAGTCTCTGTTGCAGCTGCAGTTGGTATTGCTGTTGTTGTTGTTAATACTTCCACTGCTGCTGCTGTTCTTGATTTCCCTGGCGTGTATATGGGTGCCACGGACCTATCGTTCCTGGTTGCCGCCTGTCCTGTTGCTGGTAGCAGTGGAGCCGGTTTCGGAAGGAGGGGGATTTTCTCCTATCTCGGGGTGTTCTCATTGCAGAAGGCCCATAGAGGTGAGTCTTCGATCCACAGCGAAAGCATTTCGGGCGTTTGCCCTCAACAATTATGGGCAGTTGAGTGCCGTTATCGAAGTCTATCACATCCGGGATAGCTTCGATGCACTCCTGGTTGGTTTGCATTAACAACTTAATGGAGGTGCCGACCCAATCTTCTCGTACTCTTTTCTGTACTTGCAGTACAGTTGTTTTGTCCTCGATTCCGAGGAGGACAGCCGCGGCCAGCCAAGAAGGGGCCATCCCGGGGGGGGGGGGGGGCGTGGCTCAGTTTCACCCTCACAATTTTTTTTCCGCAGTAGGAGGGCGCCAACACAATTACCTCACTCCTTAGGGTCACTAAGGATTGAGCCTTTGCCTCCTGGGGTGTGGCAAAAAGCACGTCCACGGTGGCATATTTCTTGCCTTGAGTGATATGCGTTTTCCGCTGCCACACAGACCCTAAGGCTTTTTGTATTTGAACCTCTGTGGCCCTTTCAACCCTACGGGATTTTGTGCTTACTGTACGGTACGTGACCGTACAGTGCTGTCGGGTTTCGAAAAACTTTTCGGCTACCTTGCAGATTGCTCGGTGTCCGATTTTCGTCACCATCTTCTTTGCTTCCTCTAATTCCTCATTTGTTATAAGGATGCTTTCCAGGTTCTTTGCGATACCTGCAAACGAGATTGGTTTTTCTTTGTTGTTGTTGTTGTTGTCGTCGTCGTCAGAGCTGCTGTTACTTTTGTTGTTGCTGCTGGTACTACGACTGCCGCCGCCGATGTTGCTGTGGTGGTTGTTGTTGTTGCTGCTGCTGCTATTGTTGTTGCTGTTGCTGCTAATGCTGTTGTTGTTTATGCTGTTGCTGATGCGGTTGCGGCTGCTACTGTTGTTTTCCTTGTCACTGTTGTTGCTGCTGCTGTTATTACGGCTGCTACGTTAAACGAATGAAATGGGTTTTTGTATTTACCGCACACCTTTTTCGTCGTTGTCGTCGTCGTGGAGAAATGTTCCACGTTTTGCACGTGATTTTGGAAACTATTTTTCTTTACTGGCGTCGCTTGCGAAAGAGAAGGGAGGGAGAGAGACATTATCCTCTCTGGTTTAGTGACGATTGAGGAAGAAGAAGACGGAATGAGTGTGAGTGACTTGTGAAAATTATTTTTTGTATCCATGTTTTTTTTTGGTTTAAAATAAATATTGGACACAAAACCCCAAAAAGCGCTTATTTAACCCCGAAGGGCCAAATAACGGGCAGAAAGGCCCCTCTCACGAGGAGGAGGGTGTTTTTGTCTACAATTTGGTTAAAGTTTTAAACAATTTACAATTGTTTTAGCAGTTAAAATGTACAATACTTTACAGAGCCGAGCCTCCGTCAACCATGGCATTCAATAATTGTTTCTACTTTTGGCACAAGGCCAGCAATTACCCAGTACATTACTGGTACTTTATTTTAGCGACACCGTAAGGATGAAAGGCAAAGTTAACCTTGGTGGGATTTGAACTCAGACCGTAAAGGGACGTAACTATGCTGTAAAGCATGGCGTCCGACTCTCTACTGATACTGCCAATCCACCGCTCTAATAATAATAATGAAACGCATCATCGAATAGGATCTATACACTTCTATCGTTTTCCAATTCACTCATTGTTTTAATTAACCGAGTATCATATATACCAATCAAAATTACACATCGATAAAAGTAATTAATTTAGTTAAAAAAACATTACATTTGTTTTTGAAAAGATTATCAGAATTAATACCATATCTATATCATTTGCGTTTATTTTTTGCTAAATAAAGGCTTTCATCTTTTGTGATAGTTTCACGTACACAGTCATGTTGGGGTTGTCTTTTATTAGCACGTGTTCATATGTACTGAACTTTATACATAATTGTCTAACCATATTTGCAAGAGGGGCAACATATAATCGTCCTCTACTTTAGCTTGGCAAGAAACGAGATGAAAATCTGGGTTGATTTATTTAACTACTCTCAGGCGCATTTATTCACATTTTTCTCAGTTTCCCTGTGAATATTCTCCGACGTTCTCGACTGTTATAGTCATAGTCTATATTCGTGAAAAGTCTACAATAAATTATGAACAAAGATAATTGTTTCTACTTTAGGCACAAGGCCAGCAATTACCCAGTGCATTACTGGTTCTTTATTTTATCGACCCCGTAAGGATGAAAGGCAAAGTCAACCTCGGCGGGATTTGAACTCGGATCGTAAAGGGACGTAACTATGCTGGAAAGCATGGCGTCCGACTCTCTACCGATACTGCCAATCCACCGCCCTATGAACAAAGATAATGATATCTAGATAACTAATTAGCACAGTTATCTTTCTATGATTTATTAAATAAACGTTGCATATATGTTGTGTATCGAGCTAACAAAATATTACTGTTAATAATATATCCATAAACCATAATTGAAATATTTAACTATGCAGACAATTCCTGTTTTATTGCTGAACGATATTTTGAAATTTCATATAATAGACATTGTGTATGGTGAAAACATTATGTGTACAAAACTTACTGAGAGATATGTTTTTGAAAACGAATTAGCTAGATTTATGATTGTAATTTATTTATTCACAAAAGAAAGACAATGATACACATACTTGTCAGTGAGCCGTTGTTCAATGTATTTCTCAGATAAATATGCCTGCTATTATACCCACCAATAATATGACTAATAACATTTAAATGAGTCTTATGCAATTCTATAACACGTACTTTGGCGTATTTAACACATTAAGGACAGGAGTAAAATACTGTATGTTCAGAATAGTTAAATGAATTGATATATAACATGGCTGTATAGGAAATAATGCTGTGATTACTTTGTCACTATTGTTGTATTGAGTTTAAAGATTAAATTATTAACCTGAACAAATTCGTTTCTACATATAAGTCATTCCTGTTGTGGTGGATTCCCCGGAAATAACCAAGAAATTCACCGATAAATTATTTTTTTGCAGGGAAGCTATATAACTATGAAGTTCAAAATGTTTTGCTGAGTTCAACCACTAAACTTCTCAGGAAACTATGACCCGGATGGAAGATGAAATAAAATGAAAATGAAGCGAAAAACAATAAGTGTTAAAAATTAAAAAAAATGTTAAATAACAATACTTGTTTCTACGTTTGGCACAAGGCCACCAATTACCCAGTGCATTACTTGTACTTTATTTTATACACCCCGTAAGGATGAAAGGCAAAGTTAACCTCGGTGGGGAGTTCTACTTCAGACACAAGTCCAGCACATTTTGTGGAGCAGTAAGTCGATTAAATCAATCCCTGTTTGTGACTGGTCCTTTGTTTCATATACCTCGTAAGGATGAAAGGCAAAGCTAAACTTGGTGGTATTTGAACTAGGAATGTAAAGGGACATAACTATATGCTGAAAGTCATGGTACTGGACACTACCAATTCTGCCAATCAAATAATTGTAATAAGCAAATTGATTGCTGGCAAAATACCAACAGGGAAAATAAACACAAAGGGAAACCGAAATGGCAGAGAGAGCTGCAAAATAAAATTGGTGTTGAGGAGAGAGCTTCTCTCGTATCCTAAATAAATACGGGAACTGACATCAACCGTCAAAAGTTTTCTAGGCTGAGAATGACCAACAGAGAAGCAGACTGGAAAGAGATTTATGATTCAATCAAGCAAACGATAGAGCCAAATGGGCAGAGATTAAGGAGATGTAAAAAAAAGCTAACTTCTTTAAAGAAAGGAAACAACGCTACCGAAGATGCCAAGAGATTTTACAGAGACTTAGGGAAAAAATAGTGTAATAAGACAACCACCTATGCTTAATTAGGTTGAGCCCTTCTGGGCAAATATCTGGGAAAAAGCTAAAGATTACAACTCCAATGCCACATAGCTGCAGTAATTGGAAATCTCTGATTGCACCCCAAAATGGAATGGGATCACCTCACACGTAATAAAAACAGCAGTCAGCAATGTTGGGAACTGGAAATAACCGAACAGAAAAAGGCTTTAAAAATGTGTGGCTGAAACATCTGGATGTTCTCCATGAAGTCTTGGCTGCTGAATTTTCCAGGATTGTAGCAAATCCAAGAGAGATCCTAAAGTGGATGAAAGCTGGCATAACGAATCTGCTACTGAAGAATGAATGCACAGGAAATCCAAAAAATATTCATATTAATTACATGTCTCCCAATGATGTTCAAAGCCGTCACATCAGTGATTACAGTGAAGGTCTACAATTACCTCGCCTGTGTAGATGTATTGTGTGGGTCTATATTCGACAAGTATTAAACAGGCTGCCATCAGGAATGTACATCATTTAGACTCCGTCTTCCTCCTCAAAATCTTCTGTGACCTGCTTGAGCATCATCAAGAGCAAGATGGTGAAGAGAGTCAGTGACAGGACGCAACACTGCTTCGCTCTGTTAATGACCTAGGAGGGCTCTAACAGATCACTTATGTGAGCGAATTGACCACGCGGGTCTTCCTTAGTTGGATGAAGTTGTTCAGAAAATGTGTGGGTCAACTGAGACTTTCTAATATCTGCCACGTTTCTATTCTGCTACTGTATCGAAAACATTACTCAAGTCAACGAACGCCACATGCTGCCCTTTATCAAGAAGTCTGCATGAGAACGAACACCATAGCTGTGGTGCTTATGTTGTCTCTGAAGCCGCACTGGCTCCCTGGGAGGTATTCTTCAGCGATGGCCGGTACTAGTCTGTTTAACAGCACCCTTGTGTGTGTGTATGAATTCTGCAACAATCAGCAGAGTGATACCACGGTAATTTGAGCTGTTTGATTTTCCCCTCTTTCATTTTGAGAACGTGTGGCAGATTGCCCTGTTCCCAGCAACATGAACAAAGCTCATGTAGTTCTGCGCAGCCATGATTCCGAATCCCTGGTTGAATTCCATCGACTCTTGCTGCTTTGCCAGCCCTTAGGCACTCTATGGCTTTAATGGTCTCTTTAAAGGTTGGTGGAAAATGGAGAGTATTGTTGTGTTCTGATCCGTGCTGGAGAAGGCGTGGAAATGTTCCGAGCAATGGCTTAAAGTAGACGCATTGTTTATGGGAAGGGCCTGGCTATCTGCATTACACAAATTAATCTAGACCTGATATGTAGGGGCATACACTGCCTTTAAGGTTTCGTAGTAAATTATATGGACTATATAGATTAAATGTTAATCATCATGATGATATGATGAAATTATAATAATGAGGTGATGTTTATTTAACTTGTTAATTTTTGTATAATGGTTTTCTTGATGACGAACAACATTGTGTATATTGGTGATATTAATGATGATGTTGGTATGAACGATGGCACTTTTTATGAGATATATAGTGATGATGATGATTATGGGACTATTTATGAGAGTTACATTATTGCATGTCGCTACGCAGATATAATGATTCTAGGCCTGCTGATCATTCTCAGTATGCTGCTGATAATAATTATGAATTATTTTTCAGACGTAGATCATGAAATATAATATGCTTGAAATATGAATATGAATGATGAAATATATGCTTTAGAACTGCCTTTTCAGCAACCTATGATCATAGTGACTCTAATTTTAGAGTAACGCATTTTATCTCTCACAGAAGATCTACGATCACTCCATTCAATGTGACTATTCAATATTTAGGTAGTACATTGGGGAATGATACATTTTCATCATATAGTTTTTTCAGGCCTGGCGTTTAAATAACATTCTTTATTAGAATCTTCATATTCGTTTTGCTTAGCAAAAGCAAGAATGTCCATAACGCACACTTTTGACAGTATTTAAGGGATATTCTTCTCATCAAATATCTAAACAACATATGTGTGAATGCATTGTCTAATATGATTTTTGTTTTGATATGATACGTTGTTATTTGAGAGACCCTCAACTAATAATTCTGTCGGAACGATATGGGGTCCCATTGAATTATGAAATATATAATAATTAAGGTTATTATAAACACAATATTGAAGTTAATGATGATCATGGAAATGATAGTGTTCCCAATAGAGCAAAACGTTTTGAGCTTATCTTACAGAAATTTATGTTAATTCTTTCCTGCAAACCGCAGCGCAAAAACCTGTGATGTTATTATGCTTTCAACAAAGAAGCGGACAATTGGACACCAAATTATCACCGAGACAATTGTACTTATTCGAACAGCTGAACTGTATTGAGATACAGAGTAACGATTCAAATGAAAAACATTGTACCTACGGTATATTTGAAATCATATCCATTGAGCTAGAAGATCGTGATCATCTTTTGTGTTTAACATTTAAGAGAAGTGGGAATATATGCATTAAAATAAAATAAACACAGCTAAACAATATTAGTCTTCCAGTTTCTTACATTATCTATTTTCTTTTATTTCACCATCGATGTTGTCAAGGCGCATTTTGCTTTTGTTATTTCTCTTGTCGTTATCTTCTGCTATTATTGGCTGAAATAATTTACAGAGTGCATTCGGCCTTTGGCAGAATTGAACATACTAAATTAGGTGAACCTTTTATCTATTTTCTCTTCTCATTTTAAAAGTTAACAGAAAACCAGACACCATTTAGGAACAGCATATTGATTTATATCCTGTTTTGTTTTTATTTTATTCCATTTCTTTGCTTGTTTTACTTTGCTCTAGTTAATTTTATTTAATAATTTCTACAACATGTTTTTATGCATTTACATTTCATATTTTTATACAATTCATTTATTTTAAACATTTTCATTCGTCGTGGTTTACATATGTTCTTTTCAACGAAACTTTCAATTAATTCTTTCTTATTTTATTCGTTCGTAACCCGCTCGCTTTATTCTTCAAATTTTCCATTTTATACTATTTTTCATTTTATTATAATTCGAAATGTTAAAGTCTTCCTAATTTGTATATGCATTCATCTTCCTCGCGCTTCTTAGATTAATCGTTATCGTTTTCAATACTTTTTCATCTATCGTTCCTAAAATATTACACATTTTTTTTTACTTCCATATTTTTTTATTCCTATCTTGTTCTATTTTAGCGCATCGTTATCTTACAGTCTTTCAATGATTTCCTTCACACAAACACACACACACACACACACATATATATATATTTTTATTTCGATCGACTTTCGTAATAGCGGACCAAGGAAACAATGTTTCCATTGGTCTTAGCAATAGCTAATACTATCTATCGGCCGCAACTCCAGGTAGAAGGGACAATGTGAAATAAAGTGCGTTTCTCTGGGACATAACGCATCGCCCGGTCCTGGATTCGGACTCATAACCTCGCGATTGTGAACCCAATTATCTAACCATCTCAACCACACACCGTTTGCGGCGACACAATCTATATATATACATATATATATATATATATATATATATATACATATATATATATATATATATATATGTATATATATATATATATATATATATATATATATATATATATATATATATATATTATGTATATATATATATGTGTATATATATATATATATACATATATATATATATATATATATATATATAAGATCAAATGATGGTTAAATGAGTTCCATGTATTTTATTATGCGCATTTCAAAAACAAATATCATCATGCAATAATATTTGTGTTTTCATCAGATAAAATAGGAGGACATGATATGAAGGTTAAAAAACACTTGTGGATAGTGCAGTTTTAAATCAACATATGTTGATTTAAAACATATGTTGATTTAAAACTGCACTATCCACAAGTGTTTTTTAACCTTCATATCATGTCCTCCTATTTTATCTGATGAAAACACAAATATTATTGCATGATGATATTTGTTTTTGAAATGCGCATAATAAAATACATGTAACTCATTTAACCATCTTTTGATCTTATATATTATGTATACTCCAGTCCTACAAACTGTAGAGTGCTTCTTATCCGATATCTGCATTGCTTTATTGTACTACAATAAAACTCACCTCCTACATATATATATATATATATATATATATATATATATATATATATATATATATATATATATATATATATATATATATATATATATATATATATATATATATATACATATACATACATATATATATATTTTTATCAACTTTTTATATTAATTTTTTATCAAATTTTTAATATATTCATTTATTTATTTTTATTTGTATTTACATTTATTCATATATTAACGTTTATTCATTTATTTTCCCTTCTACTTTTCTTTCTATCCTACGTTATTTTTAATTATGCTTGTGTCTCCTCTGCCTCTGATCATTTTTATATATTTCTTCTTTTTCTATATATATATTTTTTTTCTCAGTAATAATTCTCCTTTTTCTTCTTTTTTGTATTTCTTTTGTTTTATTTTTCTTTATTTCTTTCTTTATTCTTTCCTTTCTTTCTTAACTGTATCTATCGCCTTTTCTTCCTTATGTTCTCTCTATATCTTTATTATTAATATTATTATTGATGATGTAATTTGAGTTCGTAAATTTGCCGGTTACACATATATTCAATTAGCAGTTTCTGAAGATCTGATCGAGCTAACATCGTATTTGAAATTGAGTGGCACTGCTTCTAGTGTGCAGCAAATTTTAGACGTCTTTATCAGGGAAACAATTGTTAGACTGTAAATAAATCCCATTTTTTGTGCTGTAGACCTTGTTATTCTCCACTGTTTCAAGTATATATATATATATATATATATATATATATATATATATATACAGTGTATATATTTATTTGAAAAAAAGGAAGAACGACTTCATTTGTAGTGATAACAAATTTATGATTTAATGTTATACTATATTATGATATTATATAATAATATTATATTATAACATTAAATCATAATCTTATAATATTATATTATAACACTAAATAATAAATTGTTTAACACTACAAGTGAAGTCATTATTTTTCTTTTTTTCAAATATACCTAACTGTACCAATGATCTCACACGTTTTCCAATATATATATATATATATATAGGAATGAGTAGGACTCCGACGGCTATGTCGAAACGGCTTGAGCTCAGCCGTCGGGTCCTACTTTTTCCTATTACCCACTCTACCACCCTAGGTATTTAGTACTTTGGTGCGTTATGGTCCATCTGGTTCCTTACCACATTTCCTTCGTTATATATATATATATATATATATATATATATATATATATATATATATATACATATATATATATATATATATATATATATATATACATATATATATATATATATATATATATATATATATATATATATTCTTTATTTTTTTTGTTATTGGCAACATGACCCTCCCAAAGTATAACGATATATATATATATATATTTTTTTTTTAATTACTCTGGAACAAACAGGCTCAGCTGCACACTAATTATCGGTAAGCAACCCACGCAAACTCAAATGTATATATATACTAGCAGTGGTTCCTGGCGTAGCAGGGGATAATGTATTTTGGAACGCGGGCTGTCAACAGACCTAATCGTGGAAAAAATTGCATGCCTGGACAATATGTAAAGAAAATAAACCGAATAATCTGATCGCTTGATAATCTGTAAGATTTTCCTCGATGAAGAAGGAAACATTCAGTTTTTCAGCTAATGCGGGTCTAGGGGATCAAGAAAATGAATTTTTTTATGTGCATAATATGCTTTGAAATTTCGGGCAAATCGGCCTCAAGAAAGCTCTAAAAAGCTGAAAAAGGGAAGCTTTTATCCTAATGCGGGATCTAGGGCATAAAAGAAGTTGGATTTTCTTTGGTCTCGGTATGGAGAAGAGCCTGACTAATACATAGTTACAATTTCAAGTAAATCGGTCTGACGTAACGCCTCAAAATACCACTATAAACCTGAAAAAAGCAGTTTTTCACCTAATGCGGGCCCTAAGGGATCGAAAAGTTGAATTTGTTATGTGCATAAGACTCCCTAAAATATAATACACATGTAAAGTTTGATAAAAGTCGGTTGCATACTTCTTGAGTTTTAGGGATTCAAACTCACACACAGAGAGACATCCTCAGGGAAGTGACGTCATGCAGACAGTTAGACATACAAACATATATTATAAGGGCGCGTTCTGGACGCAGAGGGAATTGTAGGAAGTGACGTAATGCAGACAGTCATACATACAGACAGATATATAAGGGCGCAACATTATATGTATGTATATTTCTAAAAAGAGAAAGACCAGGAATTATACGGAGAGATCGCTAAGTCGCTGAATGTGGTCCCTAGGGTAGCGAAAATTAGAAAAAAGTCGGTTTGGTGCTTCTCGAGCTTTAGGGATTCAAACTCACAAACACAGACACACTCGGTTTCGTATATATATATATATATACATATATATATATATATATATATATATATATATATATATATATATATATATATATATATATATATATATAGGAAAAAGTATGACCCCGACGGCAGAGCTCAAGCCGTTTTGACGGCTATTACAGAATTAAATTAGAATGTTTAGCCTGGTGAATAAATAGCCGAACTTATCAAGGGGGTACTTCCTTATATGCGAAGATTGTAGTTTTCAAAAGGATTGGTTAAAATTTGTTGTAAACACAAATAAGTCTATCATGGCATTTCGTGAGAGGTAGGGGTGGCTGAACTTGCCTACAGAACAATAGGGGAGTGAGTGGAGCTCAATAGGGGAGTATGTCGGTGCTGGTAGAGCCGGGCCTTGAAGTCACACGCGGTTAATCCTATATAAGCTTTGTTGGAGGTGTCCGTCCTCACGTTGCACTGGTACATCACGTTATGTTCTCGGCATTTGTTGTTGAGGGGGCACGTATATCTATAAAGGCACTTACACCTCCTTGTCTGCTCTACACTGATGTCTAGGTTGTTTCTTCATAGGGTTTGAGTTTGTTGTTGTTTGAAGAGACGATGTATTGTGCGAAGTTCGGTGTGGTGCTGTAGGAGAGTTTGATGGTGTTTTTGTTGATTATGTTCTGGTAGCGGTGTTGTAGTGGGAAGTGCTTTTCGAGGAGCCTAAATAGGATTTTCCCGATAGGTGTTGCCACATCGGCATTATGGGGAGAATTGAACCACGTCATGTTGCGTCTGCGGCGCTGTCGCCTGCTGGTTCCGTAAAGGGAAGCTGGATGAAAGGATATTTCTTCCCGGAAGCCACTCCGCTTGAGAGCCTGGTTGTAATGGGGTGCGTGTGCGTCGAATATTGGTTAAAAATTCACCAGGCTAAATATTCTAATTCAGTCCAGAAATAGCCGTCGAAACGGCTTGAGCTTTGCCGTCGGTGTCATACTTTTTCCTATTTCCCACTCTACTACCCTAAGTTTTGAGTACTCTTGTGCGTTATGGTCCATCTGGTTCCGTACCACAATTTCTTTGTTATATATATATATATATATCCGACGAAGTGTGCAGGTGCGCCTCTTTGCTCCGGAGTAATTCAAAACTACAAGTGTAAGTCAACAGGTTAAAATTAATTTCGTTTTTTGTTATTCGCTGCAAATTTATGTTATTGCATTGGATGTATATATGGAGCTTCCAACAGAAATTGTCGCATTCTTTAACGGTATGTCAATATTTATATATAAAACTGACATGTATTATATTTTATCTGATGAAATTGCACCATAATTTGACTTGGTGTCCTTGAAATATGTATAATTAAATAAATATGGTTTTATAAATATAGTTTCCATTTGTTAATATATCGTATTTTTACTCCAATAATGTGTTGAGTGCTTTATATCAGTTATACAAATATTTTCTTGTTGTATCCCAACAATTTAAATATAACTTCTACATCTCTCTCTCTCTCTCTCTCTCTCTGTATATATATATATATATATATATATATATATATATATATATATATATATATATATATATATATATATAAAATTAGAATTGGCGCTCTGAAATAGTGATATATATATATGAATGTATATATAGTGTATTTTGCAATTCACTGTATGCTTAATTAAAAGCATTTCGAAGACCTTGTGCTATTGTTTTAGAGTAGTGACAGTCTCACTTACTTTAAATGTTCAGCAAACAGGGGAGATAAAGCTGACAGAGCTATGTTTCGTACTGATTGGTACTTATCAAAGCCAAGTACTCCACCTGTTTGCTGAACATCATGAAAGTTTGATTCTTATATAATTTCTAGTATTAATCCTGATTATTACTAGAAATTCTATAAGAATCAAACATTCATGATTTTCAGCAAACAGGTGGAGTACTTGGCTTTGATAAGTACCAATCAGTACTAAACATAGCTCTGTCAGCTTTATCGCCCCTGTTTTCTGAAAATGTTAAGTCAGTGAGACTGCCACTACTCTAAAACAATAGCATAAGGTCTTCGAACTGCTTTTAATTAAGCATGCAGTGTATTGCAAAATACAGTCACTGAAGAGGTCACATAAAGTGTGACGAAAGAACTTTGACAATATATCAACAATCGTCTAGTTGTGGAACCAACCAAAAAATCGGAAATTTATAAATTCCTAAATTTATAAATTTAATTTATAATAAATTGAGGTGAATGCATCTGGTGCGTGTGTTTCTTATTGGCAACATGACTCTCCCAAAGTATAACAATATCTGTTTCAACACACGTTTTCAGATATAGATCTTAATAAACAAATTCAGAAACGAAATATATATATACATATATATATATATATATATATATATATATATATATATATATATATATATATATATATATATATATATATATATATATATGTATATATATATATATATATATATATATATATATATATGCGCGTATATATGTATATATGCGGGTATTCAGTTATGTATGTATATCACATCGCACTTATTGTCAGTTTGGTTTATTACATATCTGATTCAGTCTCTTATATCATTCACACGTCGAGTTATTTATAAATCAATTCATATTTTTTGTAATTCATTATTCTTCCTTTACGTTCTTCTTCTTCTTCTTCTTATTATTATTATTATTATTATTATTATTATTATTATTATTATTATTATTATTATTATTATTATTATTATTATTATTATTATTATTATTGTTATTCCTTGAATCTCAGTCATTGATGTTGGTTAACTGGAAAGTCCGTTGGATTGAATATCATGCCACTACCTGCAGCCTCAGATATTCAGGACGTATCGGAGGGTTCTTGCTGTTCCAAGCAAGCATGCCTTTTGAAGCGTTCCAAAAAGCGTGAAGGGGCCGATTTTCTTTAACCATCCCTGGAAACCTTTGGAGATAGTCCCCAGTGCGCCTATGACAATCGGGATCACTTTGACTTCATGGCAGTTCCAAATCCTTTTCACCTCCCACTTTAGGTCCTGGTATCGGTTAATTTTCTCCCTCTCCTTCTCTTGCACTCTCGTGTCGAACGGGCAGGCCACATCCACAATCAGGCACGATCTTTTTTCTTTGTCCACAACCACCAGGTCAGGTCTATTGTGTTCCAGTTTTTTGTCCGTCTGTATCCTAAAATCCCACAGCACCTTCACCTGACTGTTCTCCATCACCGCCTCTGGCCTATGCTCATACCATTTCTCAGAATGTGGTAGATTGTTTACTTTGCACAGGTGCCAGTGGATCATCCTGCCCATCACATCGTGTCTCCAGCCCTTATAGTGGGTCTGGGCTAGGTGTTTACACTCGGACACAATGTGAGCCACAGTCTCCTCTCTCTCTCCACAGATCCTGCACAGTGGGCTAGCCTCCTCCTTGTAGATATGGTGCTTCAACCACTTCGTTTTGAGGGCCTGCTCCTGCGCAGCCATTAGCATTCCTTCTGTAGCCTTTTTGAGGTCTCCTCTTCTCAACCAGTTCCATGTCTGTGGATCTCTAAATTCAGTTTTCTCAAAGAAGGTACTATGAAGGGATTTTCCCTTAAGGCTGCCCTTCCTCCTTGATGTTATTTCCTCCTTGGATATCCCCTGGCCTACTGTCCCCTCCTTCAGTACAGCTCTGAGCATTGGCTCCTTACTATAGGTCACGTATTTGTATAGGTTGTTTTTCTCCATCTGAACACAGTCCTCTATGCTGATAAGACCTCTTCCACCCTCAGATCTCCTTAGGTAGAGTATATCGACATCACTCCTCTTGTGGAACATGCTGTAGATAGTCAATAGCTTCCTAGTCTTCCTATCCATTTCTTTTTGTTCAGCAACATTCCATCTCAGAATTCCCGCACTGTACCTAATAATAGACACAGCTCGGGAATTTACTGCGCTTATGGCATTTCTGCTGTTCAGATGTGACTTCAATACGCTCCTTACTCTCCGAATGTATTCAGTTCTTAACAATTCCTTCATTTTTTTGTTCTTTATGCCATCAGCCTCCAGAACGCCCAAATACTTGTATCCTTCCTCAGAGTCAATTTCCTTTATCATCTCACCTGTTGGTATCTGGATCCCGTTACTTCTGCTCAACCTACCCCTCTTCATCACAATGACTCCACATTTACCAATACCAAACTGCATACATATATCACTGCTGAAAATACGGACAGTGTCAACAAGCACATCCAACTCCTTCTCACTTTTCCCGAAGAGCTTAAGATCGTCCATGAAGAGGAGGTGATTGATGGTAAGCTCTCCCCTTCCCAACTTGTATCCTGCTCTCACTTTTCGCAGCATAATGGTCAAGGGCATCAGGGCAAGGACAAACAACAGAGGGGACAGGCTATCTCCCTGGAAGATACCTCTCTTGATCTTCACGCTTCCCAAGGATACTCCAGTTGATGCCAACTCTGTCTCCCAGGACCCCATACTCCTGCCCAGCAACTGTCTGATGTTATCTGCCACCCTGAAGATCTCCAGGCTTTTGGTGATCCAGGAATGAGGCACCATGTCAAATGCCTTTCTGTAGTCTATCCATCCCATGGCAAGATCAGTGTGTCTCCTCCTGCAATTCCCCAATCTTATCAATAAGCAACTGGTCCTTTGTACCACGTGACTTCTTTCGGCATCCTTTCTGTTCGTCCGTTAACAAGTTGTTTGTGTGGAGGTGATGGTAGATTTCCTCAGACACAATGCTCGTCAACAGTTTCCACATTACGGGCAGACATGTGATAGGTCTATAGTTGGTAACATCATTACCCTTGATTCGGTCTTTCATTATCAGAACTGTGGTACCTTTTGTCAACCACTCTGGCACCTCACCCGACACCAAGCAGTCATTGAACATGGCCGTCAGCTTCGGGTGGAGGGATGTTAAATGTTTAATCCAATACCCCTGCACACCATCTGGGCCTGGTGATTTCCAGTTGGTTAGTTTTTTGGCTTGCCCCTTAAGAGTTTCAACTGTGATACTCAAATCAGTCTGTTGTTGTGCCTGCTCACCGATCTCCCTCTATACTGTCTCAATCCACCCTGCCTGGGCATTGTGTCTAACATCCTGCTCCCATATTCCTCTCCAGAATGTTTTAGCTTGTTCCGCCATAGGGATCAAGTCGTTGCCTCTTTCTTTCCCCTCAAGCTGTCCAAACAGCATCTTCTGGCTGTTGTCGAACATGCGGTTCTGTTTATACTGACTGACTCTGTTCTCGTATCGCCTAATTTTGGCACTCTTTGCTACAATGCGTTGCTTCAATTCCTCTATGATAATATTTAGCGTTTTACTCCTAGTTTTGTATTTTATTTCCAGTCTATTTTTAGTGCCTATGTTTTTTATTGTCCCATTCAGTAGTGACTCAAGCTTTCCTATGTCATTTCTCATTTCCCCGATTTGCCCACTCAGTCGCTTCTTCCACCCCGGCTCTGCTCTTTCTTGTCTGTTGTTTCCTCTCGCTTTTATACCAAGTAGTTTCCTCACCGTATTTGCTGTTGCTTTGAGGATATTGTTGCACTGGTGAAGACTCCTCGCCTCAAGGTATGGGATGACTTTGTTTACCTTAGCTGTTGTTTCTTTTAACTTTTTCCTGTCTACAAATCTTAGGTTCATAGGTCTCCCACTATCATTGTTCAACTCATCTACCACTAAATTTAGGATGTCAACCGAATCTTGTCCTAGCCCGTCAACATTCATCTCCTCAGTGGCCGTATCTCTGTTCCAGGTATTATTTATCTCAGTATTCAGATCATTGTCTGCTTCGGGTGGTTCCTCCGTTCTCAGGACCTCCTCACCTTCATTTCCCGCCGGCTCGCTTGTCTGGCATACTACACCCGCCATCTCCAAGCCATTCTCTCTGCTCAGTTCCTCCAGTTCCAGCTCGCTTATCCACCCATTAGTTCTTATTACCCGAGCCTGCCCGGCCAATTTTTGTTCATCTAATTTAAATAAACCAATCTCGTTCCAGATGTTATGCATCCGTCTCCTGTAGCCCCTCTCCTTGGGGTTATTTTTCAGGTAGCATTGCATAACAGTTCTATTCAATTCTTTCGTCCAGTTGGTTCTGGCCCCTTTCCTTCTTCTTCTTCCTCCAACATCAGCAGTATTTGGTTGACAGTCAGGTTCCTGCTGCTGAGCCAGGGGGCACCTGTTGGGTGAGAGTCTGTCACATGACGTTCTAGTCTCCATTTCACCGTTATTCGAACTGTTTATGTTCGATATTTAAACACTCTTATCGAGGATTGGCGAATGTATGGTTACATATCCATCTGTGGATCCGCCATTCCACTTGGCCCTTGTGTGGCATTATCACCACGCTGTATACGAACACACATAAACAAACAAACACACAGGCAGAAAGGGCCCCAAAAATGAATAAGCATAAGTTTCATTGTAATGTAGTGTTCGAATGTCTGACTTATTTTTTGTTTTTTAAGTTTTAGTTTTTCCCCCCTCTTCTCTGTCCGTCCGCCTGCTTCTCTCTTCATTCTTATTTTCTTTACGTTTTGGGGGTTTCTTTTTTTGTTTTTGTTTTTCTCTGTTTGTTTTTCTCGTTTTTTGCTGTTGTTGCTGTGCTGCTTTGGTTTTGTTGTTTGTTTTTTCTTTTTTCTTTTGAGTCTATCTATATATTTTGATGCCTTCCTCTTTGTTAGTAGTAGGAATTCTATAATGTGGAAGTGGCAGCCAGCAGAGACTGGCGGCGTTGGCGATACTGAGACAGTGGTGGTGGTGATGTCGATACCGAGGCAGTGGTGGCGGTGATGCGACCGTATTACTGTAGTGATGGTGCTGTAGCGGTGGCAGCAGCAGTGAAGGAGTCAAGGGGTGGTGGCGGCGGTGATGGGATAGTGGTGGTAATGATGGCCGTAGTGAGCGGTGGCGGTGAAGGTGAAAATGCTGTTGTGTTTAGTGTACACAGATGATGGGGTGGGTGGTGTATCTAGTTTCTGGTGTTGGTGAGTTTAGCTGTCCTATATAGTGTAGCCAGAGGAGAGGAAGGGGGGGGGGGGTTCTTCTTCTTCCATTTATAGCCATTTTTTTTTTTGGATATACAGTGTACAATACAAAGTTGAATATTTGAATATTTGAGCCTTATAACAATATATTTTGGGTCCGAATTTTTTGGGGCTCAAGCCGGGTGCTTTACGTAGCATTTGTACTAAGAGTTGTTATTTCACAAATGATTTAAATATGTTAAAAATTCAAAACTTACGGGAGCGATTTCATGACCTCCGTCACCTCGTGCGTCTTCTTCCCTATTATTATTATTATTATTATTATTATTATTATTATTATTATTATTATTATTATTATTATTATTATTATTATTATTGTTATTCCTTGAATCTCAGTCATTGATGTCGGTTAACTGGAAAGTCCGTTGGATTGAATATCAAGCCACTACCTGCAGCCTCAGATATTCAGGACGTATCGGAGGGTTCTTGCTGTTCCAAGCAAGCATGCTTTTTGAAGCGTTCCAAAAAGCGTGAAGGGGCCGATTTTCTTTAACCATCCCTGGAAACTTTTGGAGATAGTCCCCAGTGCGCCTATGACAATCGGGATCACTTTGAAGTCATGGCAGTTCCAAAT
This sequence comes from Eledone cirrhosa, assembly GCA_964016885.1. Classification (NCBI taxonomy): domain Eukaryota; kingdom Metazoa; phylum Mollusca; class Cephalopoda; order Octopoda; family Eledonidae; genus Eledone; species Eledone cirrhosa. The sequence goes on from OZ024740.1 coordinate 95,841,775, forward strand.
CCTTTTCACCTCCCACTTTAGGTCCTGGTATCGGTTAATTTTCTCCCTCTCCTTCTCTTGCACTCTCGTGTCGAACGGGAAGGCCACATCCACAATCAGACACGATCTTTTTTCTTTGTCCACAACCACCAGGTCAGGTCTATTGTGTTCCAGTTTTTTGTCCATCTGTATCCTAAAATCCCACAGCACCTTCACCTGATTGTTCTCCATCACCGCCTCTGGCCTATGCTCATACCATTTCTCAGAATGTGGTAAATTGTTTACTTTGCACAGGTGCCAGTGGATCACCCTGCCCATCACATCGTGTCTCCAGCCCTTATAGTGGGTCTGGGCTAGGTGTTTACACTCGGACACAATGTGAGCCACAGTCTCCTCTCTCTCTCCACAGATCCTGCACAGTGGGCTAGCCTCCTCCTTGTAGATATGGTGCTTCAACCACTTCGTTTTGAGGGCCTGCTCCTGCGCAGCCATTAGCATTCCTTCTGTAGCCTTTTTGAGGTCTCCTCTTCTCAACCAGTTCCATGTCTGTGGATCTCTAAATTCAGTTTTCTCAAAGAAGGTACTATGAAGGGATTTTCCCTTAAGGCTGCTCTTCCTCCTTGATGTTATTTCCTCCTTGGACATCCCCTGGCCTACTGTCCCCTCCTTCAGTACAGTTCTGAGCATTGGCTCCTTACTATAGGTCACGTATTTGTATAGGTTGTTTTTCTCCATCTGAACACAGTCCTCTATGCTGATAAGACCTCTTCCACCCTCAGATCTCCTTAGGTAGAGTCTATCGACATCACTCCTCTTGTGGAACATGTTGTAGATAGTCAATAGCTTCCTAGTCTTCCTATCCATTTCTTTTTGTTCAGCAACATTCCATCTCAGAATTCCCGCACTGTACCTAATAATAGTCACAGCTCGGGAATTTACTGCGCTTATGGCATTTCTGCTGTTCAGATGTGACTTCAATACGCTCCTTACTCTCCGAATGTATTCAGTTCTTAACAATTCCTTCATTTTTTTGTTCTTTATGCCATCAGCCTCCAGAACGCCCAAATACTTGTATCCTTCCTCAGAGTCAATTTCCTTTATCATCTCACCTGTTGGTATCTGGATCCCGTTACTTCTGCTCAACCTACCCCTCTTCATCACAATGACTCCACATTCACCAATACCAAACTGCATACATATATCACTGCTGAAAATACGGACATTGTCAACAAGCACATCCAACTCCTTCTCACTTTTCCCGAAGAGCTTAAGATCGTCCATGAAGAGGAGGTGATTGATGGTAAGCTCTCCCCTTCCCAACTTGTATCCTGCTCTCACTTTTCGCAGCATAATGGTCAAGGGCATCAGGGCAAGGACAAACAACAGAGGGGACAGGCTATCTCCCTGGAAGATACCTCTCTTGATCTTCACGCTTCCCAAGGATACTCCAGTTGATGTCAACTCTGTCTCCCAGGACCCCATACTCCTGCCTAGCAACTGTCTGATGTTATCTGCCACCCTGAAGATCTCCAGGCTTTTGGTGATCCAGGAATGAGGCACCATGTCAAATGCCTTTCTGTAGTCTATCCATCCAATGGCAAGATCAGTGTGTCTCCTCCTGCAATTCCCCATTACCATCTTATCAATAAGTAACTGGTCCTCTGTACCACGTGACTTCTTTCGGCATCCTTTCTGTTCGTCCGGTAACAAGTTGTTTGTGTGGAGGTGATGGTAGATTTCCTCAGACACAATGCTCGTCAACAGTTTCCACATTACGGACAGACATGTGATAGGTCTATAGTTGGTAACATCATTACCCTTGATTCGGTCTTTCATTATCAGAACTGTGGTACCTTTTGTCAACCACTCTGGCACCTCACCCGACACCAAGCAGTCATTGAACATGGCCGTCAGCTTCGGGTGGAGGGATGTTAAATGTTTAATCCAATACCCCTGCTCAACATCTGGGCCTGGTGATTTCCAGTTGGTTAGTTTTTTGGCCTGCCCCTTAAGAGTTTCAACTGTGATACTCAAATCTGTTTGTTGTTGTGCCTGCTCACCGATCTCCCTCTGTACTGTCTCAATCCACCCTGCCTGGGCATTGTGTCTAACATCCTGCTCCCATATTCCTCTCCAGAATGTTTTAGTTTGCTCCGCCCCAGGGATCAAGTCGTTGCCTCTTTCTTTCCCCTCAAGCTGTCCAAACAACACCTTCTGGTTGTTGTCGAACATGCGGTTCTGTTTATACTGACTGACTCTGTTCTCGTATCGCCTGATTTTTGCACTCTTTGCTACAATGCGTTGCTTCAGTTCCTCTATGATAATATTTAGCTTTTTCCTCCTAGTTTTGTATTTTATTTCCAGTCTATTTTTAGTGCCTACGTTTTTTAGTGTCCCATTCAGTAGTGACTCAAGCTTTCCTATGTCATTTCTCATTTCCCCGATTTGCCCACTCACTCGCTTCTTCCACCACGGCTCTGCTCTTTCTTGTCTGTTGTTTCCTGTCGCTTTTATACCAGGTAGTTTCCTCACCGTATTTGCTGTTGCTTTGAGGATATTGTTGCACTGGTGAAGGCTCCTCGCCTCAAGGTATGGGATGACTTTGTTTACCTTAGCTGTTGTTTCTTTTAACTTTTTCCTGTCTACAAATCTTATGTTCATAGGTCTCCCACTATCATTGTTCAATTCATCTTCCACTAAATTTAGGATGTCAACCGAATCTTGTCCTAGCCCGTCAGCATTCATCTCCTCAGTGGCCGTATCTCTGTTCCAGGTATTATTTATCTCAGTATTCAGATCATTGTCTGCTTCGGGTGGTTCCTCCGTTCTCAGGACCTCTTCACCTTCATTTCCCACTGGCTCGCTTGTCTGGCATACTACACCCGCCATCTCCAAGCCATTCTCTCTGCTCAGTTCCTCCAGTTCCAGCTCGCTTATCCATCCATTAGTTCTTATTACCCGAGCCTGCCCGGCCAATTTTTGTTCATCTAATTTAAATAAACCAATCTCGTTCCAGATGTTATGCATCCGTCTCCTGTAGCCCCTCTCCTTGGGGTTACTTTTCAGGTAACATTGCATAACAGTTCTATTCAATTCTTTCGTCCAGTTGGTTCTGGCCCCTTTCCTTCTTCTCCTTCCTCCAACATCAGCAGTATTTGGTTGACAGTCAGGTTCCTGCTGCTGAGCCAGGGGGCACCTGTTGGGTGAGAGTCTGTCACATGACGTTCTAGTCTCCATTTCACCGTTATTCGAACTGTTTATGTTCGATATTTAAACACTCTTATCGAGGATTGGCGAATGTATGGTTACATATCCATCTGTGGATCCGCCATTCCACTTGGCCCTTGTGTGGCATTATCACCACGCTGTATACGGACACACATAAACAAACAAACACACAGGCAGAAAGGGCCCCAAAAATGAATAAGCATAAGTTTCATTGTAATGTAGTGTTCGAATGTCTGACTTAGTTTTTGTTTTTTAAGTTTTAGTTTTTCCCCCCTCTTCTCTGTCCGTCCGCCTGCTTCTCTCTTCATTCTTATTTTCTTTACGTTTTGGGGTTTTTTTGTTTTTTTTGTTTTTGTTTTTCTCTGTTTGCTTTTCTCGTTTTTTGCTGTTGTTGCTGTGCTGCTTTGGTTTTGTTGTTTGTTTTTTCTTTTTTCTTTTGAGTCTATCTATATATTTTGATGCCTTCCTCTTTTTTAGCAGTAGGGATTCTATAATGTGGTGGCAGCAGCCAGCTTGAGGAGTGGGAGACTGGCGGCGGTAGCGATACTGAGACAGTGGTGGTGGTGATGTCGATACCGAGGCAGTGGTGGCGGCGATGTGACCGTATTACTGTAGTGATGGTGCTGTAGCGGTGGTAGCAGTGAAGGAGTGAAGGGGTGGTGGCGGCGGTGATGGGATAATGGTTGTAATGATGGCCGTAGTGAGCGGTGGTGGTTTACTGTACACAGGTGATGGGGTGGGTGGTGTATCTAGTTTCTGGTGTTGGTGAGTTTGGCTGTTTATATAGTGTAGACAGAGGAGGAGGGGGGGGTTCTTCTTCCATTTATAGCCATTTTCTTTTTTGGATATACAGTGTACAATACAAAGTTGAATATTTGAATATTTGAGCCTTATAACAATATATTTTGGGTCCGAATTTTTTGGGGCTCAAGCCGGGTGCTTTACGTAGCATTTGTACTAAGAGTTGTTATTTCACAAATGATTTAAATATGTTAAAAATTCAAAACTTACGGGAGCGATTTCATGACCTCCGTCACCTCGTGCGTATTCTTCCCTATTATTATTATTATTATTATTATTATTATTATTATTATTATTATTATTATTATTATTATTATTATTATTATAATTATTATTATTATTATTATTTGCATTTATCTTGCTTTATGTTCATACGAGTTATCACCAAGTCACAACCAGTGACCTCAAGAGACAACAAGGTCCGCCATGTTCAAGAAAGAACATACATATTCACACATGCATCCTTAGTGTTTAGAATTGTGATGTACTTATATTGACAGGATCTTCCTTAGTATATGGGCAGTTCCCATTAGTACTATCTTTTGTATTTCTCCTATACGCTGGTTTCCTGGGATTTGCGATAAGTAGTCGTTAGACCCCTTAGGTATCATTCCCAGAGCGCCTACAACCACTGGTATTGTTTTAGTTCTCAATTTCCACATTTTTCCAATTTCTATCTCCAGGTCCTTATACTTGCTCAATTTTTCAAATGTTTTTATACATACATTCTTGTCTATTGGAACAGACATATCAATTAGCAGGCATACCCTCCTTTGAAAGTCCTTCAATATTATATCAGGTCTATTTGCATCTATTTTTCGGTCTGTTTGGATGCTAAAGTTCCACAAGATTGAGATGTGATCTTTTTCGAGTATGGGAGGTGGTTGATGCTCCCACCAATTCATTTGATGGGGCAGGTCAAACTGCTTACACATTATCGAATGTATGTATTGTGCAGCTCTGTCATGCCTGTTTAGACATTCGGTTGGAGCTATAGGACTGCACATTGAAATTATATGGTCAATGGTCTCTGGTTGTTTTTTGCATACACGGCATAATGGGCTGCACCCATTTTTTATTATGTTGGCTTGGTAATTTTTTGTTGGCAGACACTGATCTTGTGCCGATATAATCAGTCCTTCAGTCTCCGATTTCAGTCCAGAGGATGCCAACCACTGATGGGTTAAAGTTTTGTCAACATCAGGATTGTTAGCTCGCTCTGGGTATTTTCCATATAGAGACTTTTCTTGCCATTTCTTAGCCAGTTTCTGTAGCAGTTCTTTCTTTGCAGTTACTTTTACCTGCTTTGCTTTTTCTGTGTTTTCCATTTCAGCAGTAAATGGGACTTCCGAAATTTGTAGTCCATTACTGTATCTTTGTGCATCTTTTGTAATGGAATATGATCTTTTGGTGCTTTTGTGTTTCTAAACGAGTTTGATCATCCAATCATGTGATTCCCTTAGATATGTGGATAATCCAATTGTTGCAGTTTCCAACGCAATGTCTAATTGGATTAACCCACGTCCTCCTTCTTTCCTAGTGACATATATTCTATCAATGTCTGCCTTAGGGTGATGCATTCTGTGCATGGTTAAGAATTTTCTGATTTTTGTATCGAGCCTACGGATCTCTGTGCTTGACCAGTTGATGACATTGTAACTGTAGGTTACTACTGGTATGGCAAGCGTGTTTATGGCATCGATCCTATTCCTTGCATTCAATTCCGTTCTTAAGATTGCTCTGACTCTGCGGTAACATTCCTTCCTTATATTTTCCCTCATTGTTGAGTGCTTGATTCCGTCTCCTTCACAAACACCTAGATATTTGTAAGTTTTTTCTTGATAAAGCTCTCTTATCACGTTCCCCCGATCAAGATTAATGTCTGAACTCTTCAGCAGCTTTCCTCTGGTGAACGTTGCTTTGGCGCATTTATCCAGTCCAAACTCCATTTTAATGTCATCACTGAATTGCTTCACAGTGGATAAGAGCCCTTGCAATTGTTCATCATTTTTTGCAAATAGTTTCAGGTCATCCATGTAGAACAGGTGATTAATGGTTTTGTCATAGACTCTATATCCATGTTTTGTTTCATTGAGCATTTTACTTAATGGTATAAGTGCGATGCAGAATAAGAGCGCTGAAAAATTCCACAATTAATATTAACTTCTCCAGCTTCCAGTGATTCTGTTTCACTATTCAAAAGGAGTGTCGTTCTCGATGTCTTCATACTGAATGACAAAAACCTCCTGACAACGGGGGATATTTTGAAAATCTCTAAACATTTTTCAATCCAACTGTGTGGCAAACTATCGAATGCTTTTTTATAATCTATCCAAGCAATCGATAGATTTTCGTGTCTATTATAACAATCTTCCAGTATCATTTTGTTAACCAGAAGCTGATCCTTACAGCCATATGAGCCTCCTTACACCCTTTCTGCTCAATGGGAAATAGTTCATTTGTTATCAGGTGGTCATATGTGTATTCAGTTAGGACTGATGTTAAAATGTTATACATTGTGGTCAAGCAGGTTATCGGTCTGTAATTTTGGGGATTGTTTGTCTCATCATTCTTCGGTAGCAGGAATGTAATGCCGTTAACTAGCCATGATGGTATCTTTTCTGGCTCCTTAACTATTTCATTGTAAAGTTGGGCTAACAGCTCATGAGACTCTGTGAAGGAATGTATCCAAAAGTTTTGTATTTTGTCTTTTCCTGGGGATTTCCATTTGCTGTTTTTTTTAGAGCCAAGCGCAACTGTTCAACTGTTATATTTTCCCATGTTTGTTCTTCAAGGTGAGCTGTTTCTTTCATTTGTCTGTCTATCCATGGGGCATGTATGTTATGAACTTTTTCATCGGCCCAGATCTTTTCCCAGTATTCTTGCACTTCCTCCTTGGGTGGTATTGGTTTAGCAGTTATTGTTGACTTACCAATTTTTCTGTAGAAGTTTCTTTGGTTGTTTTTGAACATATTATTGTCCTTATAGAATCTAGATCGTTTTTCAAAGCGCCTTATACGAGCAGCTTTGGCCGACACTTTTTGCCTGATTGTTTCTATCGGCATGTCTATGTCACATGTTGATCTTACACTGTACTTTTTTTTTAATTTTCTAAGTTTAGTTTGTTTAACATGTTCACCTACTTTATAGTTTGTTAAAATTTCTATGTCAGATCGGAGAAGGTTTATTTGGCGATTGATGTTATCTTGCCAAGTAGATTTCTTGTGGGAATTCCTTTGTTTTTTCATCTTCACTCCACATAAGTAAGTGGTGACTTTAGCCGATGCATAATAGAGATGATTTAAGTCAGTAATGTTTAGTTTGTTTGTGATGATAATGTTTTTGAGAATTATGTTAGTCTTGTGTATTATCTTTTGGTTCTGTTTGGAGTTCTGGATCTTAGGGAGGGTGTCTCGTTGCCCCATGTCAGATTCTTTCATTTTCATCCATTCGATCATAATTTCATCCTTCAAGTTGGCAAGTTCATTCTCATTCATTTCTTTATTATTTACGATCTCATTATTTTCATTTGGAGTTTCATCCTGAGCATGCACTCCCTCCACTTTTTCGCTCCTTTCTTTAATTTGTTCTGTTGCCAGTGATTCCGCCCCAACCCTGGGATTCGAAGTGTTACAGTTTACCTCGTTTTCACTGACACATGCTTCATTTTCCCTTCGCTGACGTTGTGCTACTAGCTTGATCTGATCAATTTCTATATCAGTTAGTAACTTTTTTCTTACAATATTTCTTCGTGTATTGGCTAGTTTGTTACTGTCAATATAGCCTCTGTTTTCAGGATGTTTCTTTTTCCAGTTGATATATGTTTGTTCTGTATTTGATGTATTAGATGGGTAGTACATGGCAGTGTAGAAAGCCTCAAGGACTTCTTTATTATCTTCCAGTGACCATTTTTCTTTCTTTTTCTTTGGATTTATTATTACTATTTTTATTATTATTATTATTATTGGCGACCTACGTAGTAAATCGTATCATCGTGAGCTCCGCAAAGGTTTGTTATTTCCGTTTGTTAAAAATTGCCACTTATGGAAAATGTTATTGTTAACTGTTTATAAGCACACATACATTGTTTTCCGAAAAGGACACCCAAAAAGATTGGGGCCTTGTGCCCAAAATTTTAACTTTTATTATTATCAAAAAAATTCTTTGAAAAAAAATGGCTACTTCACCTCTGCACGAAGCAGCTGAAAGCCTTCCTCACAAAATAACACCTCACACCGACACCACCATTGTAAATGTTACTACGTTTGCCAACACAAAAAAAAATATAAGCAGTAGCAATATTTTAAATTTGTCTCAGGCAGACATTCATTTCCCGCCATTACCAATGACTGCAGGTGTTAAAGCCTCCACCACCACCACCACCGCGACAACAGAAACAAAAGAAGAAAAAAATAAATTAACTCGTGATGTTGAAATGAAATCAAGCAAAATGGACTCTTCCCCACCAAAGACGACTGACGTCACCACCACCACAACTGAAACTAAAATTAATATTAACGATAGCAACAACAACAACAATGACATTATAAAACCCCCCCTCAGTTTCGCCAGAGTAGCAAAACAATTCGAAGCATTTACGGTAACTCAGGAAGATTTAGAAAATGCCAAACAAATGGTAAAGAAAGATGGGTACAGGGTCAGCCTCACCCCCCCACCTAATAAAATGGAGCATCGGCGCCTATGCACCGTGTCGTATAGAACAATAAATGTAAAATCTCGCCGTGTGGAACGGGCATCCGAGTCCCCAATCCAAAAAGCTTTGGGACATGTGTGGGCAAGAAAAACCCACATCAGACGTGGGCAAAAGTATGGAACCGTGGACGTGTTCTTTGAAACACCAGAGGAGGCTAGAGAACACTCCATGGCCCCTTTAAAAAGTGACGACTTCACACTCGTCCCAAGCTATTGTGGCCAGAGACTCGTAAAGATCAGGGTGACCCACGGTCCACCGGCCATCGAAATTCCCTGGCTAATAGCGGCCGTCCTCGCCGGCATCGAAGCCAACACGAAAATAATAGCAATAGCAAAAGAAAAGCAGAAAAACTGGTCCGGATCTGGGATGGAGCTCCTGATCCAAGCGGACCAAAAAAGCATCGAGGAGATCCCAGAGGTAATAGACCTCACTGACGGCAGCCACCTCACGGTAATTGTCGAGGGCAGAAGACCTAGGTGTGTTGTTTGTGGTGAAGGAACCCACCTAAGGGCTTTCTGCCCTCAGGCTAAAAGGTTGAGGCCACCTCTCCTACCCACCCCAGTTACACAACCATCAACACCACCAGTAGCAGAGATGGCAGCAACAACTGTAGCAGCAACAACAGAAGCAACTATAACAGCAACAACCCCAGCAACAGTAGCAAAACCAACACCACCACCACCACCAGCAAAACCAACACCACCACCACCCAACGCTCCAGAACTAGCACCAGCGCCTACACCATCCACCACGCCACAACCAAAACTAACGGCTGTGGAGGATTTTCCACTCCCCGACCTATCACAACTGGAGACAGATTGTGACGACGAGGAGTGGGAAACGATATCCGGAAAAAAAAAAAAGAAACCAAAAAAGAAAAAATTCTCTTCCTTCCCCCTCCAAAAACAAAATACAGAGGGAAACAAATAAATTAAGAAACAAAAAAGTTAGGACAGATATGCCACCATCCACACCAGCATCACCAACCCCATCAACCCAAACACCAACACCATCACCATCATTAACGCCAACACCATCATCACCTACACCACAAAAGTCACCAAAATGCGAAACAGAAACAAACCCACAACAAACGCAAACAAAACAAAACTACCAAAACGATACACACTACACAGCATTAAATTTGAACAACAAGCTATTATTACACTACATCCAACACAACACCAGCATCACAGAAAAAGACTACACAACAACCCAAAAATTCACACCACCTCCACACATACAAATCACTCGCATCACACAGAAAACGTACATGACACTAAAACAAAAATTCGCCAAAGACATCGGAGACTTCCGACAAGCACTCTCCAGGAGGATTTATAAGGACATCCTTCCTGAGGAGGCCACAAGCAGTGAAAAGGATGGAAAAACTGTCCTTCCCCTACGAGAAGTAAGGTAAGTGGTCTTTCCCATCTTTTCCACTCCTTTTCAACATGACCTCACTCAGAATAGGCAGCATAAATGCGCGTGGCTTGGGGTCGTCATGGAAGCAGGGCCACCTGCTCAACGACCTCAGGTCACTAAACATAGATGTAGTGGCCATCAGCGAGACCAGAATCTCCGAAGCACAGGCTTTCGCACCGATCTTCGGCGGCTACGATGTGTACGCATCTCCCAGCCGTCCGGGATCGGGGGGAGGAGTTGCTGTGCTTTTTCGGAGAGGTTTGGATCTTGCCATACGGGCCATCTTCCTGGACCCAGAAGGTAAGTTGGTGGTGCTGGACGTGACCAGCGGAGACGGGCAAGCTTTAAGGTTAGTGGCCGTCTATGCCCCGACAGGAGCAGGGCGGACTGATTTCTTCCGGCGTCTGGAGACCTTTCTTGGAACGTCCCGTTCTTTAGTGTTAGTGGGCGACTGGAACGGGATCTTAGATGCACGCTGGGATTGTGTGGGATTAGTGGATAGGGAAGGAGGGTGCAAGAGTCTAACCAACCTGCTCAGACGTTTTGAACTGTCTGACAGGTACCAAATGGATTTCCCGAATGTACCAATGTGGACTTGGACAAATCGCATAGGGTCATCCAGATCATATCTAGATAGAGTATTTTGTAGGGAAATAGATAGGTCTAGCATAGGCTGTCCCCAATTCAAGATAGTCAGCTACACGGACCACAAATTCGTGATCTGTGTGCTTGACTTAGATAGGCTTCATAGACAAGGACCCGGCTACTGGAAGCTAAACGCGTCCTTACCAGCGCGCAAGGCCTACAGAGACCGGATTAGCGAACTAGTTAAGCGGGCGTTGACGGGGGCCATCGTCAACAACAAGTGGTGGTTTGCTCTGAAAAGAGCAATTAGAATAGAGTCCATTAGGTTTAGTAAGACTTTAGCAATAGAGAAAAATAGAGCAGAGGGAGAATTAGTTAGAAAATTAGATGAGGCGCTTAGCAAAGGCATCGCGACCGACGTACTTGCGGCGAAATTGGCCCTTGACCAATTCTTCAATGCAAAGCACGAAGGCTGCGTTGTCAGAGCAAAGGTGCGTGCTCTCAGACACGAGGGGACGAAAGCCGTTCAATGGGCCCGAGTGGCGGAGGCGCGTCGTGGCAACAAAGCCACGATCCGGTCTTTGGTGGACCACGACGGGCGCATGCTACTCGATCCCGGGCATATGTGTGAAGCTTTTCAGCGACACTTCGCTCAACTGTTCGGGGGCAGTGGCGGGCCGGATCGAGGGATGGACTTTAGTGTCTACTTCGACGGACTGCCGCGGCTTTCGGCCACTGAGGCGGAGTGTTGCGAAAAGCCGATAACAACCGCTGAAGTACGGGATGCAATGACTAGTTGCACAAGGGGTAAATCGCCTGGTTTGAATGGTCTGCCCTATGAACTTTACGTACAAATGCCAAACTTGTTCGGAGGCCTCTTGGCGGACGTCTACTGCAACTGGCAACAGAACGGGAGAATTCCCAGCTCTGTGAGCCGAGGAGCGGTGGCGCTGCTGAGAAAATATCCGAACAAGGAGGATAACATAGATAATTTTAGGCCCATAACTCTGCTAAACACAGAGTTCAAGATTTTCGCCAAGATGCTAGCAAAGAGGTTGGCGCCTGTCGTTGGTGGTCTGGTGGGAGAGGCGCAGACATGCGCCATTCCCGACAGATCCATCCACGACAACCTCCACCTCATGCGATACATCGTAGAGAGGGTAGCTAGGGAACCTGGCACGGGTGGGTATTTAATCAATTTAGATCAGTCGAAAACCTTCGATAGGGTCGACCATCGCTTCCTAGCGGCAGTCGTGAGGGCGGCTGGCTTTGGGCCCGTCTTCAGAGGCTGGATCGCTGCCATGCACAGCGACATCTGCTCTGTAGTGAGAGTGAACGGTCACCTTTCGGAACCGTTCAATATCATGCGCTCGGTCCGCCAAGGATGTCCCCTCTCGTCCCTATTGTACGTATTGACTCTCGAGCCATTACTGCACAAACTGGAGACGTTGAGGGGGTTCCCGCGCGAACTAGGATGCGGAAGATCCGTGTCAGCATATGCGGACGATGTCACCGTAGTGGTGTCGAACGCCAAACACATCGAGGCGATCGGAACTACACTAAGAGAATACGAAGCGGTGACAGGAGCAATGAGCAACCAGGAAAAGTCAGTGGGCCTGCAGCTCGGCACCTGGAGAGGCAGGTCCATGCCGTCCAACAGCGTCGTCGGGCGCTGGACTGACGGACCGCTAAATTGCTAGGGGTCTGGTTCGGTCCAGACCTCCAAACGGACAAAAACTGGGACGAGGTGACGAGCAGAGTGTCTTCTCTCACCCAGAAATGGGCCGAGAGGAAGCTATCCCTGAAAGGTCGAGCGGAGGTGGCGAATGCGTACATCGCATCCGTCATCTACTACCGCCTGACCGTCGTACCTTGTCCTAAGCCCCGCCTGACTGCGCTGGAGCGTTTGATCTTTCGCTTCTTGTGGAAGGGACGCGCTCCGATGGTCAGGCGGTCCATCTGCTGTCAACACCCGCTACGTGGAGGGCTGGGCGTGCCGTGGCTGATGATGCGCAGACACGCGCTCAGGCTACGACATCTCCACCTCTTCCTCGACGGTGATCAGGTGTGGTCGCCGTTTGCTAGACACATTTTTCCCCAGCTCGTCTCCTTGACGGAGCTGCAGTCCTGGGTCAAGCGAAGACCGAGAGGGAGCGCTTGGAGACTGGAATGTCTTCAGGCGCTCACAGCCTTCGACCAATCGTGCAATGTGATCGGTGGAAACTCCACCTTGGCGATCTATAGGGGATTAGTGGAGGCGAAGAGCGACGACGTACTTGGAGAAACTCTAGGCGTCGACGAAAATAAACTAGCCAATCTCTTCGGAAGGACTTTCGGGCCGGGGCCTATGGACAACTTCCAGAAATCCCTGGCCTGGCAGTGCTACCGAGGAGCTTTGCCAGTTCGGGATAAACTCTACAGACATGGAGGTGCCGTCAGCCGGGCATGTCCGAGATGCGCACAGGGCGACGAAACCGTCCTGCACGCACTCGTCCAGTGTCCGAGCATTGCTGACTTGTGGGTTTATGTCGAACACCTGCTGTCACGTGTAGGACGGATCCAGCTATCAGCTGAGTCCATCGTTAGGATTGCCCCGCCCCCTTCCTTTAGCCGGGAAGGGCAGGCAGTTTTTATCTGTCTGGTGGCCATGGCGAAAGAGATAGTATGGTGGACACGTTTGAAAGGGCTGAAGACGAGCACTTACCTCTTCGGTGATGCCCTGATTAACTTTTTCAAGTTTCATTTGAAAAGGAAAATCAGGGTAGAGAGGGAAGTGCTCTCTTCCCAGCATTTTGTTGAAAGATGGGTGAGAGAAGCAAGTATGGCCCGAATGAATGGGCCTTCTCTGAGTATGTGTCTGTAAATTAACGGTGGAAAACTGGTAGAGGGCACTTGCCCTGGTGGTCAGGGCCACTGTGGTCTTTTAATGGGCTTTCTCCACAAATGTCCCTCGGAAGTCTCCCCCCTATTGGGGAATTTTTCTTTGTTATTTTATTTCATCCTCTGTTTTTTTTACACGCAGAAATGCCCATTTGTACCGTCCTGTATTGTCCTGTACTGTCCTTAATGTCTACTTCATGTAAACCCTTGTGGTTAATAAAGAAAACATTATTATTAGTATTATTATTATTATTATTATTATTATTATTATTATTATTATTATTCCTTGAATCTCAGTCATTGATGTTAGTTAACTGGAAAGTCCGTTGGAATGAATATCAAGCCACTACCTGCAGCCTCAGATATACAGGACGTATCGGAGGGTTCTTGCTGTTCCGATCAACCATGCCTTTTGAAGCGTTCCAAAAGGCGTTAATGGGCCGATTTTCTTTAACAATCCCTGGAAACTTTTGGAGATAGTCCCCAGTGCGCCTATGACAATCGGGATCACTTTGACTTCATGGCAGTTCCAAATCCTTTTTACCTCCCACTTTAAGTCCTGGTATCGGTTTATGTTCTCCCTCTCCTTCTCTTGCACTCTCGTGTCGAATGGGCAGGCCACATCCACAATCAGACACGATCTTTTTTCTTTGTCCACAACCACCAGGTCAGGTCTATTGTGTTCCAGTTTCTTGTCCGTCTGTATCCTAAAATCCCACAGCAACTTCACCTGATCGTGCTCCATCACCGCCTCTGGCCTATGCTCATACCATTTCTCAGAATGTGGTAAATTGTTTTTCTTTGCACAGGTGCCAGTGGATCACCCTGCCCATCACATCATGTCTCCAGCCCTTATAGTGGGTCTGGGCTAGGTGTTTACACTCGGATACAATGTGAGCCACATCTCTCTCTCTCCACAGATCCTGCACGCTGGGCTGGCCTCCTCCTTGTAAATATGGTGTTTCAACCACTTCGTTTTGAGGGCCTGCTCCTGCGCAGCCATTAACATTCCTTCTGTAGCCTGTTTATGTATCCTCTTCTCAACCAGTTCCATGTCTGTGGATCTCTAAATTCAGTTTTCTCAAAGAAGGTACTATGAAGGGATTTTTCCTGAAGGCTGCTCTTTCTCCTTGGTGTTATTTCCTCCTTGGACATCCCCTGGCCTATTGTCCCCTCCTTCAGTACAGTTCTGAGCATTGGCTCCTTACTATCAGTCACGTAATTGTGTAGGTTCTTTTTCTCCATCTGAACACAGTCCTCTATGCTGATAAGACCTCTTCCACCCTCAGATCTCCTAAGGTAGAGTCTATCGACATCACTCCTCTTGTGGAGCATGTTGTAGATAGTCAATAGCTTCCTAGTCTTCCTATCCATTCCTTTTTGTTCAGCAACATTCCATCTCAGAATTCCCGCATTGTAGCTAATAATAGACACAGCTCGGGAATTTACTGCGCTTATGGCATTTCTGCTGTTCAGATGTGCCTTCAATACGCTCCTTACTCTCCGAATGTATTCAGTTCTTAACAATTACTTCATTTTTTTGTTCTTTATGCCATCAGCCTCCAGTACGCCCAAAATACTTGTATCCTTCCTCAGAATCAATTTCCTTTATCATCTCACCTGTTGGTATCTGGATTCCGTTACTTCTGCTCAACCTTCCCCTCCTCATCACAATGACTCCACACTTACTAATACCAAACTGCATACATATATCACTGCTGAAAATACGGACAGTGTCAACAAGCACATCCAACTCCTTCTCACTCTTCCCGAAGAGCTTAAGATCGTCCATGAAGAGGAGGTGATTGATTGTAAGCCCTCCCTTTCCCAACCCGTATCCTGCTCTCACTTTTCGCAGTACACTGGTCAGTGGCATCAGGGCAAGGACAAACAACAGAGGGGACAGGCTATCTCCCTGGAAGATACCTCTCTTGATCTTCACGCTTCCCAAGGATTCTCCAGTTGATGTCAAATCTGTTTCCCAGGACCTCATACTCTTGCCCAACATCTGTCTGATGTTATCTGCAACCTTGAAGACCTCCAGGATTTTGGTGATCCAAGAATGAGGCACCATGTCAAATGCCTTTCTGTAGTCTATCCATCCCATGGCAAGATCAGTGTGTCTCCTCCTGCAATTCCCCATTACCATCTTATCAATAAGTAGCTGGTCTTTTGTACCACGTGTCTTCTTTCGGCATCCTTTCTGTTCGTCCGGTAATAAGTTGTTTGTGTGGAGATGATGGAAGATTTCCTCAGGCACAATGCTCGTCAACAGTTTCCACATTACGGACAGACATGTGATAGGTCTATAGTTGGTAACATCATTACCCTTGATTCGGTCTTTCATTATCAGAACTGTGGTACCATTTGTCAACCACTCTGGTAGCTCACCTGACATCAAGCAGTCTTTGAACATGGTTGTCAGTTTCGGGTGGAGGGATGTTATGTTTTTAATCCAATACCCCTGCACACCATCTGGGCCAGGTGATTTCCAGTTGGTTAGCTTTTAGGCCTGCCCCTTAAGAGTTTCAACTGTGATACTCAAATCAGTTTGTTGTTGTGCCTGTTCACTGATCTCCTTCTGTACTGTCTCAATCCACACTTCCTGGTCATTATGTTTAACATCCTGCTCCCATATTCCTCTCCAGAATGTTTTAGTTTGTTCCGCCTCAGGGATCAAGTCGTTGCCTCTTTCTTTCCCTTCAAGCTGTCCAAACAGCATCTTCTGGTTGTTGTCGAACATGCGGTTCTGTCTATACTGGCTGAGTCTGTTCTCGTATCGCCTGATTTTTGCACTTTTTGCTACAATGCGTTGCTTCAGTTCCTCTATGATAATATTTGGCCTTTTCCTCCTAGTTTTGTACTTTATTTCCAGTCTATTTTTAGTGTCTATGTTTGTTAGTGTCCCATTCAGTAGTGACTCAAGCTTTCCAATGTCATTTCTCATTTCCCTGATTTGACCACTCAGTCGTTTCTTCCACCAAGGCTCTGCTCTTTCTTGTCTGTTGTTTCCTCTCGCTTTTATACCAAGTAGTTTCCTCACCGTATTTGCTGTTGCTTTGAGGATATTGTTGCACTGGTGAAGGCTCTTTGTCTCAAGGGATAGGATGACTTTGTTTACCTTAGCTGTTGTTTCTTTTAACTTTTTCCTGTCTACAAATCTTAGGTTCATAGGTCTCCCACTATCATTGTTCAATTCATCTACCACTAAATTTAGGATGTCAACCGAATCTTGTCCTAGCCCGTCAGTATGCATCTCCTCAGTGGCCGTATCTCTGTTCCAGGTATTATTTATCTCAGTATTCAGTTCATTGTCTGCTCCGGGTGGTTCCTCCGTTCTCTCAAACTCTTCACCTTCATTTCCCACTGGCTCGCTTGCCTGGCATACTCCACCCTCCATCTCCAAGCTAATCTCTCTGCTCAGTTCCTCCAGTTTCAGCTCGCTTATCCACCTATTAGTTCTTATTACCCGATCCTGCCCGGCCAATTTTTGTTCATCTAATTTAAATAAACCAATCTCGTTCCAGATGTTATGCATCTATCCCCTATAGCCCCTCTCCTTGTGATTACTTTTCAGTTAACATTGCATAACAGTTCTATTCAATTCTTTCGTCCAGTTGGTTCTGGTCCCTTTCCTTCTTCTTCCTCCTCCGACACCAGCAGTATTTGTTTGACAGCCAGGTTCCTGCTGCTGAGCCAGGGAGCACCTGTTGGGTGAGAGTCCGTCACGTGACGTTCTAGTCTCCATTTCACCGTTATTCGAACTGTTTAGGTTCGATATTTAAACACTCTTATCGAGGATTGGCGAATGTATGGTTACATAACCATCTGTGGATTCACCGTCTCCGGTGGTTGCGTCGCTCCACTTGGCTCTTGTGTGGCATTATCACCACGCTGTAGACGAACACAAATAAACAAACAAACAAAGAGGCAGAAAAACCCCAAAAATGAATAAGCATAATTTTCATTGTAATGTAGTGTTCGAAAGTCTGACTTAGTTTTTCCCTTCGCTTCTCTGTCGGTCCGCTTGTTTCTCTCATCATTCTTATTTTCTTTACGTTTTTTTTGTTTTTTTGTTTTTCTCTGTTTGTTTGTTTTTTTGTTGTTGCTGTGCTGCTTTGGTTTTGATTTT
Organism: Eledone cirrhosa; assembly: GCA_964016885.1. NCBI lineage: Eukaryota > Metazoa > Mollusca > Cephalopoda > Octopoda > Eledonidae > Eledone > Eledone cirrhosa. The sequence goes on from OZ024740.1 coordinate 95,859,519, forward strand.
TGTTTCATCTTTTGAGTCTATCTATATATGTTGATGCCTTCCTCTTTTTTAGTAGGAATTCTATAATGTGGTGGCAGTGCTGTGCTAGCAGCAACTAGCAGGGAGCAATGGGAGAGAATAGCGGCGGTAGCGATACTGAGGCAGTGGTGGTGGTGATGTCGATACTGAGGCAGTGGTGCTGGTGATGTGATCGTATTACTGTAGTGATGGTGTTGTAGCGGTGGTAGCAATGAAGGAGTGGTGGCGGCGGTGATTGGATAGTGGTAGTAATGATGGATGTCCGTTCGGTGAATATATGGGGTTAGTCGCGTACATGTGTTGACATAAATTCCCTTAATGTTGGAATTAAACATTTTGTTAAAACTTGGGACAATAATAATAGTATTTATTATTATCATTATTATGTTGAGATTGGTTGTGGTGGTGGTGAAGTTGCCGTTATCTGGCTGTTGTGTTTAGTGTACACAGAGAGGTGATGGGGTAGGTCGTATATCTAGTTTCTGGTGTTGGTGAGTTTGGTGTTGTTTGGCTGTTCTATATAGTGTAGACAGAGGGGTTCTTCTTCTTCCATTTATAGCCATTTTTTTTTTTTTTTTTTTGAATATACAATGTACAATACAAAGTTGAATATTTGAATATTTGAGCCTTATAACAATATATTTGGGGTCCGAATTTTTTTGGGGCTCAAGCCGGATGCTTTACGTAACATTTGTACTGAGAGTTCTTATTTCACAAAAGATTTAAATATGTTAAAAATTCAAAATTTACGGGAGCTATTTCATGATCTTCTACCACCTCCTGCGTCTTCTTCCCTTATTGAGCAAGTATAAGGACCTGGAGATAGAAATTGGAAAAAATGTGGAAATTGAGAACTAAAACAATACCAGTGGTTGTAGGCGCTCTGGGAATAATACCTAAGGGGTCTAATGATTATTTATCGCAAATCCCAGGAAACCCGCGTATTATTATTATAATTATTATTATTATTATTATTATTGTTATTGTTATTCCTTGAATCTCAGTCATTGATGTTGGTTAACTGGAAAGTCCGTTGGATTGAATATCAAGCCACTACCTGCAGCCTCAGATATTCAGGACGTATCGGAGGGTTCTTGCTGTTCCAAGCAAGCATGCCTTCTGAAGCGTTCCAAAAAGCGTGAAGGAGTCGATTTTCTTTAACCATCCCTGGAAACCTTTGGAGATAGTCCCCAGTGCGCCTATGACAATCGGGATCACTTTGACTTCATGGCAGTTCCAAATCCTCTTCACCTCCCACTTTAGGTCCTGGTATCGGTTAATTTTCTCCCTCTCCTTCTCTTGCACTCTCGTGTCGAACGGGCAGGCCACATCCACAATCAGGCACGATCTTTTTTCTTTGTCCATAACCACCAGGTCAGGTCTATTGTGTTCCAGTTTTTTGTCCGTCTGTATCCTAAAATCCCACAGCACCTTCACCTGACTGTTCTCCATCACCGCCTCTGGCCTATGCTCATACCATTTCTCAGAATGTGGTAGATTGTTTACTTTGCACAGGTGCCAGTGGATCACCCTGCCCATCACATCGTGTCTCCAGCCCTTATAGTGGGTCTGGGCTAGGTGTTTACACTCGGACACAATGTGAGCCACAGTCTCCTCTCTCTCTCCACAGATCCTGCACAGTGGGCTAGCCTCCTCCTTGTAGATATGGTGCTTCAACCACTTCGTTTTGAGGGCCTGCTCCTGCGCAGCCATTAGCATTCCTTCTGTAGCCTTTTTGAGGTCTCCTCTTCTCAACCAGTTCCATGTCTGTGGATCTCTAAATTCAGTTTTCTCAAAGAAGGTACTATGAAGGGATTTTCCCTTAAGGCTGCTCTTCCTCCTTGATGTTATTTCCTCCTTGGACATCCCCTGGCCTACTGTCCCCTCCTTCAGTACAGTTCTGAGCATTGGCTCCTTACTATAGGTCACGTATTTGTATAGGTTGTTTTTCTCCATCTGAACACAGTCCTCTATGCTGATAAGACCTCTTCCACCCTCAGATCTCCTTAGGTAGAGTCTATCGACATCACTCCTCTTGTGGAACATGTTGTAGATAGTCAATAGCTTCCTAGTCTTCCTATCCATTTCTTTTTGTTCAGCAACATTCCATCTCAGAATTCCCGCACTGTACCTAATAATAGACACAGCTCGGGAATTTACTGCGCTTATGGCATTTCTGCTGTTCAGATGTGACTTCAATACGCTCCTTACTCTCCGAATGTATTCAGTTCTTAACAATTCCTTCATTTTTTTGTTCTTTATGCCATCAGCCTCCAGAACGCCCAAATACTTGTATCCTTCCTCAGAGTCAATTTCCTTTATCATCTCACCTGTTGGTATCTGGATCCCGTTACTTCTGCTCAACCTACTCCTCTTCATCACAATGACTCCACATTTACCAATACCAAACTGCATACATATATCACTGCTGAAAATACGGACAGTGTCAACAAACACATCCAACTCCTTCTCACTTTTCCCGAAGAGCTTAAGATCGTCCATGAAGAGGAGGTGATTGATGGTAAGCTCTCCCCTTCCCAACTTGTATCCTGCTCTCACTTTTCGCAGCATAATGGTCAAGGGCATCAGGGCAAGGACAAACAACAGAGGGGACAGGCTATCTCCCTGGAAGATACCTCTCTTGATCTTCACGCTTCCCAAGGATACTCCAGTTGATGTCAACTCTGTCTCCCAGGACCCCATACTGCTGCCCAGCAACTGTCTGATGTTATCTGCCACCCTGAAGACCTCCAGGCTTTTAGTGATCCAGGAATGAGGCACCATGTCAAATGCCTTTCTGTAGTCTATCCATCCCATGGCAAGATCAGTGTGTCTCCTCCTGCAATTCCCCATTACCATCTTATCAATAAGCAACTGGTCCTTTGTACCACGTGACTTCTTTCGGCATCCTTTCTGTTCGTCCGGTAACAAGTTGTTTGTGTGGAGGTGATGGTAGATTTCCTCAGACACAATGCTCGACAACAGTTTCCACATTACGGGCAGACATGTGATAGGTCTATAGTTGGTAACATCATTACCCTTGATTCGGTCTTTCATTATCAGAACTGTGGTACCTTTTGTCAACCACTCTGGCACCTCACCCGACACCAAGCAGTCATTGAACATGGCCGTCAGCTTCGGGTGGAGGGATGTTAAATGTTTAATCCAATACCCCTGCACACCATCTGGGCCTGGTGATTTCCAGTTGGTTAGTTTTTTGGCTTGCCCCTTAAGAGTTTCAACTGTGATACTCAAATCAGTCTGTTGTTGTGCCTTCTCACCGATCTCCATCTGTACTGTCTCAATCCACCCTGCCTGGGCATTGTGTCTAACATCCTGCTCCCATATTCCTCTCCAGAATGTTTTAGCTTGTTCCACCCCAGGGATCAAGTCGTTGCCTCTTTCTTTCCCCTCAAGCTGTCCAAACAGCATCTAATTATTATTATTATTATTATTATTATTATTATTATTATTATTATTATTATTATTATTATTGTTATTGTTATTCCTTGAATCTCAGTCATTGATGTTGGTTAACTGGAAAGTCCGTTGGATTGAATATCAAGCCACTACCTGCAGCCTCAGATATTCAGGACGTATCGGAGGGTTCTTGCCGTTCCAAGCAAGCATGCCTTTTGAAGCGTTCCAAAAAGCGTGAAGGGGCCGATTTTCTTTAACCATCCCTGGAAACCTTTGGAGATAGTCCCCAGTGCGCCTATGACAATCGGGATCACTTTGACTTCATGGCAGTTCCAAATCCTTTTCACCTCCCACTTTAGGTCCTGGTATCGGTTAATTTTCTCCCTCTCCTTCTCTTGCACTCTCGTGTCGAACGGGCAGCCACATCCACAATCAGGCACGATCTTTTTTCTTTGTCCACAACCACCAGGTCAGGTCTATTGTGTTCCAGTTTTTTGTCCGTCTGTATCCTAAAATCCCACAGCACCTTCACCTGACTGTTCTCCATCACCGCCTCTGGCCTATGCTCATACCATTTCTCAGAATGTGGTAGATTGTTTACTTTGCACAGGTGCCAGTGGATCACCCTGCCCATCACATCGTGTCTCCAGCCCTTATAGTGGGTCTGGGCTAGGTGTTTACACTCGGACACAATGTGAGCCACAGTCTCCTCTCTCTCTCCACAGATCCTGCACAGTGGGCTAGCCTCCTCCTTGTAGATATGGTGCTTCAACCACTTCGTTTTGAGGGCCTGCTCCTGCGCAGCCATTAGCATTCCTTCTGTAGCCTTTTTGAGGTCTCCTCTTCTCAACCAGTTCCATGTCTGTGGATCTCTAAATTCAGTTTTCTCAAAGAAGGTACTATGAAGGGATTTTCCCTTAAGGCTGCTCTTCCTCCTTGATGTTATTTCCTCCTTGGGTATCCCCTGGCCTATTCTCCCCTCCTTCAGTACAGCTCTGAGCATTGGCTCCTTACTATAGGTCACGTATTTGTATAGGTTGTTTTTCTCCATCTGAACACAGTCCTCTATGCTGATAAGACCTCTTCCACCCTCAGATCTCCTTAGGTAGAGTCTATCGACATCACTCCTCTTGTGGAACATGTTGTAGATAGTCAATAGCTTCCTAGTCTTCCTATCCATTTCTTTTTGTTCAGCAACATTCCATCTCAGAATTCCCGCACTGTACCTAATAATAGACACAGCTCGGGAATTTACTGCGCTTATGGCATTTCTGCTGTTCAGATGTGACTTCAATACGCTCCTTACTCTCCGAATGTATTCAGTTCTTAACAATTCCTTCATTTTTTTGTTCTTTATGCCATCAGCCTCCAGAACGCCCAAATACTTGTATCCTTCCTCAGAGTCAATTTCCTTTATCATCTCACCTGTTGGTATCTGGATCCCGTTACTTCTGCTCAACCTACCCCTCCTCATCACAATGACTCCACATTTACCAATACCAAACTGCATACATATATCACTGCTGAAAATACGGACAGTGTCAACAAGCACATCCAACTCCTTCTCACTTTTCCCGAAGAGCTTAAGATCGTCCATGAAGAGGAGGTGATTGATGGTAAGCTCTCCCCTTCCCAACTTGTATCCTGCTCTCACTTTTCGCAGCATAATGGTCAAGGGCATCAGGGCAAGGACAAACAACAGAGGGGACAGGCTATCTCCCTGGAAGATACCTCTCTTGATCTTCACGCTTCCCAAGGATACTCCAGTTGATGTCAACTCTGTCTCCCAGGACCCCGTACTCCTGCCCAGCAACTCTCTGATGTTATCTGCCACCCTGAAGATCTCCAGGCTTTTGGTGATCCAGGAATGAGGCACCATGTCAAATGCCTTTCTGTAGTCTATCCATCCCATGGCAAGATCAGTGTGTCTCCTCCTGCAATTCCCCATTACCATCTTATCAATAAGCAACTGGTCCTTTGTACCACGTGACTTCTTTCGGCATCCTTTCTGTTCGTCCGGCAACAAGTTGTTTGTGTGGAGGTGATGGTAGATTTCCTCAGACACAATGCTCGTCAACAGTTTCCACATTACGGGCAGACATGTGATAGGTCTATAGTTGGTAACATCATTACCCTTGATTCGGTCTTTCATTATCAGAACTGTGGTACCTTTTGTCAACCACTCTGGCACCTCACCCGACACCAAGCAGTCATTGAACATGGCCGTCAGCTTCGGGTGGAGGGATGTTAAATGTTTAATCCAATACCCCTGCACACCATCTGGGCCTGGTGATTTCCAGTTGGTTAGTTTTTTGGCTTGCCCCTTAAGAGTTTCAACTGTGATACTCAAATCAGTCTGTTGCTGTGCCTGCTCACCGATCTCCCTCTGTACTGTCTCAATCCACCCTGCCTGGGCATTGTGTCTAACATCCTGCTCCCATATTCCTCTCCAGAATGTTTTAGCTTGTTCCGCCCCAGGGATCAAGTCGGTGCCTCTTTCTTTCCCCTCAAGCTGTCCAAACAGCATCTTCTGGTTGTTGTCGAACATGCGGTTCTGTTTATACTGACTGACTCTGTTCTCGTATCGCCTGATTTTGGCACTCTTTGCTACAATGCGTTGCTTCAATTCCTCTATGATAATATTTAGCTTTTTACTCCTAGTTTTGTATTTTATTTCCAGTCTATTTTTAGTGCCTATGTTTTTTAGTGTCCCATTCAGTAGTGACTCAAGCTTTCCTATGTCATTTCTCATTTCCCCGATTTGCCCACTCAGTCGCTTCTTCCACCACGGCTCTGCTCTTTCTTGTCTGTTGTTTCCTCTCGCTTTTATACCAAGTAGTTTCCTCACCGTATTTGCTGTTGCTTTGAGGATATTGTTGCACTGGTGAAGACTCCTCGCCTCAAGGTATGGGATGACTTTGTTTACCTTAGCTGTTGTTTCTTTTAACTTTTTCCTGTCTACAAATCTTAGGTTCATAGGTCTCCCACTATCATTGTTCAACTCATCTACCACTAAATTTAGGATGTCAACCGAATCTTGTCCTAGCCCGTCAGCATTCATCTCCTCAGTGGCCGTATCTCTGTTCCAGGTATTATTTATCTCAGTATTCAGATCATTGTCTGCTTCGGGTGGTTCCTCCGCTCTCAGGACCTCCTCACCTTCATTTCCCGCCGGCTCGCTTGTCTGGCATACTACACCCGCCATCTCCAAGCCATTCTCTCTGCTCAGTTCCTCCAGTTCCAGCTCGCTTATCCACCCATTAGTTCTTATTACCCGAGCCTGCCCGGCCAATTTTTGTTCATCTAATTTAAATAAACCAATCTCGTTCCAGATGTTATGCATCCGTCTCCTGTAGCCCCTCTCCTTGGGGTTACTTTTCAGGTAGCATTGCATAACAGTTCTATTCAATTCTTTCGTCCAGTTGGTTCTGGCCCCTTTCCTTCTTCTTCTTCCTCCAACATCAGCAGTATTTCGTTGACAGTCAGGTTCCTGCTGCTGAGCCAGGGGGCACCTGTTGGGTGAGAGTCTGTCACATGACGTTCTAGTCTCCATTTCACCGTTATTCGAACTGTTTATGTTCGATATTTAAACACTCTTATCGAGGATTGGCGAATGTATGTTTACATAGCCATCTGTGGATCCGCCATCCCACTTGGCCCTTGTGTGGCATTATCACCACGCTGTATACGGACACACATAAACAAACAAACACACGGGCAGAAAGGGCCCCAAAAATGAATAAGCATAAGTTTCATTGTAATGTAGTATTCGAATGTCTGACTTAGTTTTTGTTTTTTAAGTTTTACTTTTTCCCCCCTCTTCTCTGTCCGTCCGCCTGCCTCTCTCTTCATTCTTATTTTCTTTACGTTTTGGGGGTTTCTTTTTTTGTTTTTGTTTTTCTCTGTTTTTCTCGTTTTTTACTGTTGTTGCTGTGCTGCTTTTGTTGTTTATTTTTTCTTTTTTCTTTTGAGTCTATCTATATATTTTGATGCCTTCCTCTTTTTTAGCAGTAGGGATTCTATAATGTGGTGGCAGCAGCCAGCTAAAAGAAGAAGTGGGAGACTGGCGGCGGTAGCGATACTGAGACAGTGGTGGTGGTGATGTCGATACCGAGACAGTGGTGGCGGTGATGTGACCGTATTACTGTAGCGATGGTGCTGTAGCGGTGGCAGCAGTGAAGGAGTGAAGGGGTGGTGGCGGCGGTGATGGGATAATGGTTGTAATGATGGCCGTAGTGATCGGTGGTGGTTTAGTGTACACAGGTGATAGGGTGGGTGGTGTATCTAGTTTCTGGTGTTGGTGAGTTTGGCTGTTCTATATAGTGTATACAGAGGAGGAGGGGGGGGGGTTCTTCTTCCATTTATAGCCATTTTCTTTTTTGGATATACAGTGTACAATACAAAGTTGAATATTTGAATATTTGAGCCTTATAACAATATATTTTGGGTCCGAATTTTTTGGGGCTCAAGCCGGGTGCTTTACGTAGCATTTGTACTAAGAGTTGTTATTTCACAAATGGTTTAAATATGTTAAAAATTCAAAACTTACGGGAGCGATTTCATGACCTCCGTCACCTCGTGCGTCTTCTTCCCTTATTATTATTATTATTATTATTATTATTATTATTATTATTATTATTATTATTATTATTATTATTATTATTATATTTGCATTTATCTTGCTTTATGTTCATACGAGTTATCACCAAGTCACAACCAGTGACCTCAAGAGACAACAAGGTCCGCCATGTTCAAGAAAGAACATACATATTCACACATGCATCTTTAGTGTTTAGACTTGTGATGTACTTATATTGACAGAATCTTCCTTAGTATATGGGCAGTTCCCATTAGTACTATCTTTTGTATTTCTCCTATACGCTGGTTTCCTGGGATTTGCGATAAGTAATCATTAGACCCCTTAGGTATCATTCCCAGAGCGCCTACAACCACTCCGTATTGTTTTAGTTCTCAATTTCCACATTTTTTCTAATTTCTATCTCCAGGTCCTTATACTTGCTCAATTTTTCAAATGTTCTTATTGATACATTCTTGTATATTGGAACAGACATATCAATTAGCAGGCATACCCTCTTTTTAAAGTCCTTCAATATTATATCAGGTCTATTTGCATCTATTTTTCGGTTTGTATGGATGCTAAAGTTCCACAAGATTGAGATGTGTTCTTTTTCAACTATTGGAGGTGGTTGATGCTCCCACCAATTCTTTTGATGGGGCAGGTCAAAATGCTTACACATTATCCAATGTATGTATTGTGCAGCTCTGTCATGCCTGTTTAGGTATTCGGTTGGAGCTATAGGACTGCACATTGAAATTATACGGTCAATGGTCTCTGGTTGTTTTTTGCATACACGGCATAATGGGCTGCATCCATTTTTTATTATGTTGGCTTGGTAATTTTTTATTGGCAGACACTGATCTTGTGCTGATATAATCGGTCCTTCAGTCTCCGATTTCAGTCCAGAGGATGCCAACCACTGATGGTTTAAAGTTTTGTCAACATCAGGATTGTTAGCTCGCTCTAGGTATTTTCAATACAGAGGCTTTTCTTGCCATTTCTTAGCCAGTTTCTGTAGCAGTTCTTTCTTTGCAGTTACTTTTACCTGCTTTGCCTTTTCTGTGTTTTCCATTTCAGCAGTAAACGGGACTTCTGAAATGTGTAGTCCATTACTGTATCTTTGTGCATCTTTTGTAATGGAATATGATCTTTTGATGCTTTCGTGTTTCAAAACGAGTTTGATCATCCAATCATGTGATTTCCTTAGATATGTAGATAATCCAATTGTTGCAGTTTTCAACACAATGTCTAACTGGATTATGCCACGTCCTCCTTCTTTCCTAGTGAGATATATTCTATCTATATCTGCCTTAGGGTGATGCATTCTGTGCATGGTTAAGAATTTTCGAATGTTTGTATCGAGCCTACGGATCTCTGTGCTTGACCAGTTGATGACATTGTAACTGTTGGTTACTACTGGTATGGCAAGCGTGTTTATGGCATCGATCCTATTCCTTGCATTCAATTCCGTTCTTAAGATTGCTCTTACTCTTCGGTAACATTCCTTCCTTATCCTTTCCCTCATTGTCGAGTGCTTGATTCTGTCTCCTTCACAAACACCTAGATATTTGTAAGTTTTTTCTTGATCAAGTTCTCTTATCACGTTCCCCCGATTAAGATTAATGTCTGAACTCTTCAGCAGCTTTCCTCTGGTGAACGTTGCTTTGGCGCATTTATCTAGTCCAAACTCCATTTTAATGTCATCACTGAACTGCTCCTAGGTGGATAATAGCCCTTGCAATTGTTCATCATTTTTTGCAAATAGTTTCAGGTCATCCATGTAGAACAAGTGATTAATGGTTTTGTCATAGACTTTATGTCCATGTTTTGTTTCATTGAGCATTTTACTTAATGGTATAAGTGCGATGCAGAATAAAAGCGGTGATAAAGAGTCACCCTGAAAAATTCCACAATTAATATTAACTTCTCCAGCTTCCAGTGATTTTGTTTCACTATTCAAAAGGAGTGTCGTTTTCCATGTCTTCATACTGAATGACAAAAACCTCCTGACAAAGGGGGATATTTTGAAAATCTCTAAACATTTTTCAATCCAACTGTGTGGCAAACTATCGAATGCTTTTTTATAATCTATCCAAGCAATCGATAGTTTTTTGTGTCTATTATGACAAACTTCCAGTATTATTTTGTTAACCAGAAGCTGATCCTTACAGCCATATGAGCCTCGTTTACACCCTTTCTGCTCAATGGGAAATAGGTCATTTGTTATCAGGTGGTCATATGTGTATTCAGTTAGGACTGATGTTAAAATGTTATACATTGTGGTCAAGCAAGTTATCGGTCTGTAATTTTTGGGATTGTTTGTCTCATCATTCTTCGGAAGCAGGAATGTAATGCCGTTAACTAGCCATTATGATATCATTTCTGGCTCCTTCACTATTTCATTGTAAAGTTGGGCTAACAGCTCATGAGACTCTGTGAAGGCATTTATCCAAAAGTTTTGTATTTTGTCTTTTCCTGGGGATTTCTATTTGCTGGTTTTTCTTAGAGCCAAGTGCAACTGTTCAACTGTAATATTTTCCCATATTTGTTCCTCAAGGTGAGCTGTATCTTTCATTTGTCTGTCTGTCCATGGGGCATGTATGTTATGAACTTTTACTTCGGCCCAGATCTTTTCCCAGAATTCTTGCACTTCCTCCTTGGGTGGTATTGATTTAGCAGTTATTGTTGACTCACCAATTTTTCTGTAGAAGTTTCTTTGGTTGTTTTTGAACATATTATTGTCCTTATAGAATCATAATCGTTTTTGAAATCGCCTTATTATTATTATTATAGTTGCATTTATCTTGCTTTATGTTCATACGAGTTATCACCAAGTCACAACCAGTGACCTCAAGAGACAACAAGGTCCGCCATGTTCAAGAAAGAACATACATATTCACACATGCATCTTTAGTGTTTAGACTTGTGATGTACTTATATTGACAGAATCTTCCTTAGTATATGGGCAGTTCCCATTAGTACTATCTTTTGTATTTCTCCTATACGCGGGTTTCCTGGGATTTGCGATAAGTAATCATTAGACCCCTTAGGTATCATTCCCAGAGCGCCTACAACCACTGGTATTGTTTTAGTTCTCAATTTCCACATTTTTCCAATTTCTATCTCCAGGTCCTTATACTTGCTCAATTTTTCAAATGTTTTTATAGATACATTCTTGTCTATTGGAACAGACATATCAATTAGCAGGCATACCCTCTTTTGAAAGTCCTTCAATATTATATCAGGTCTATTTGCATCTATTTTTCGGTCTTTTTGGATGCTAAAGTTCCACAAGATTGAGATGTGATCTTTTTCAAGTATGGGAGGTGGTTGATGCTCCCACCAATTCTTTTGATGGGGCAGGTCAAGATGCTTACACATTATCCAATGTATGTATTGTGCAGCTCTGTCACGCCTGTTTAGGTATTCGGTTGGAGCTATAGGACTGCACATTGAAATTATATGGTCAATGGTCTCTGGTTGTTTTTTGCATACACGGCATAATGGGCTGCATCCATTTTTTATTATGTTGGCTTGGTAATTTTTTGTTGGCAGACACTGATCTTGTGCTGATATAATTATTGTTATTATTAATATTGTTGTTATTCCTTGAATCTCAGTCATTGATGTTGGTTAACTGGAAAGTCCGTTGGAATGAATATCAAGACACTACCTGCAACCTCAGATATTCAGGACGTATCGGAGGGTTCTTGCTGTTCCAAGCAAGCATGCCTTTTGAAGCGTTCCAAAAAGCGTGACGGGGCCGATTTTCTTTAACCATCCCTGGAAACTTGTGGAGATAGTCCCCAGTGTGCCTATGACAATCGGGATCACTTTGATTTCATGGCAGTTCCAAATCCTTTTCACCTCCCACTTTAGGTCCTGGTATCGGTTAATTTTCTCACTCTCCTTCTCTTGCACTCTCGTGTCGAAAGGGCAGGCCACATCCACAATCAGACACCATCTTTTTTTCTTTGTCCACAACCACCAGGTCAGGTCTATTGTGTTCCCGTTTTTTCTCCGTCTGTATCCTAAAATCCCACAGCACCTTCACCTGATTGGTCTCCATCACCGCCTCTGGCCTATGCTCATACCATTTCTCAGAGTGTGGTAAATTGTTTACTTTGCCCAGGTGCCAGTGGATCACTAAGTTTAGGATATCTACCAAATCTTGTCCTAGCCCGTCAGCATTCATCTCCTCAGTGGCCGTATCTCTGTTCCAGGTATTATTTATCTCAGCATTCAGATCATTGTCTGTTTCGGGTGGTTCCTCCGTTCTCTCGACTCTTCACCTTCATTTCCCACTGGCTCGTTTGCCTGGCATACTCCACCCTCCATCTCCAAGCTAATCTCTCTGCCCAGTTCCTCCAGTTCCAGCTCGCTTATCCACCCATAAGTTCTTATTACCCGAGCCTGCCCGGCCAGTTTTTGTTCATCTAATTTAAATGGACCAATCTCGTTCCAGATGT
>OZ024740.1:95877004-95907004 GCA_964016885.1 Eledone cirrhosa
AATACATATAGGCAAATAGATGGACAAACATAGTTGTAACTACGCATACATACTGAAATCTCAAACATACTGAAATCTCCTTCATATTCCTACAGGGACAAATGCATACGCATAATGCCGTTGTCAAATGAAGCAAATATATAAATAAACCGAAGTACATGCACACAAGAACAATAATAATATATCGAAACCCGTACATACATGCATACAATATAAAACAAATAATACATTTCTCCTACATGCAAGCACATACATATACGTACGCATACACACACACGCACACACGCCTACGTACGCACACACACACACATATATAACAAAATAAATAAAAACACACACGTCTCCCATTTCACAGATCTACACTTTGCCTTCTTTTGATTGAATTGAAATAGATTTGAATTCTGTCAATCAAAACGAATGCATGAAGACACATTAATCTTTATGTTTAGTGACACATACATCTACACCACCACATCTCATTCTCATAACATTCGTATACATGATTTCTATGGACACAATAAAGCACTTCGGACTGAAATATTTAATTTACAACAAAAATATCTTCTCTTCGCACGAAATAACTTCATATTTTGTTTTGTTTTTACGACCATACTGTAAGCGCATATACAAACATATATCCAATTCGTTCATACGTATACAAAAAGCATATATATAATCACGCGTTCACACACCAGTAACCCACAGAAGCTTACTAAGGCAAACACATACTCATGCAATAAGAGTTATGTATATAAAAACACACATGTTGAGACATACAACTATGAATAGAGAAACTAGAACATACATACACACGGGAACACAATAGCAAAGGCATAGTCAATCCCGTACACAAAGTAGGAACACAACACGGGTACACACACCGAAAATCAATATTTTGAAGAAGAAAAACATTCATACACATAGACAAAACAACACACACTAATCAAACGCATACATCCGCACACACTATCCTGAACAGATTCTTCAAACACATAACACACATACCAGCACACACATCGGTGAGTGCACTCCAATGCGAAGATTAAGAAAAGTAAAATAAAAAATAAGAAGCACAAACACACCATATATATTTCTTCCGCACCCATAGAGAAACACAATTGTGAGATGCTCCGTCACAACATGGCACACCGCCTGCACGTCATACTAGTTAAACCTACATTTACCTCCGTACGTAACCAACATTCGTGATGTTTTAATATCAAAGTTTCAACCTCCTCTGTCTTTTAAATGTAACTTCTCCTGTAGGTGTAACATCCGATAGATTGAAACAATATTTTAAACTTTTATAGCAAGTCTGAATCTAATAACGGCATTTGTTAATTATATTTGTATAGTTAAACTATATATACATGTGTACACAGACATGTGCATACAGAATATGTAGTAGCATCTCAGGTAGACTAACAAAAAACGCAGATTTTATACGCGGTTGTTGCACACGTGCAGTAAGTAGAAAGTGCAGAAGAGGATAGTAGCTCCTATTACGGCTCAGATGCTTGGTAGAAGTAGTTGATTTTTTCTGTTACCTTTGTGACCAAATCAGCAGTGGAGTTGATTGTGCCAAAAGTACGGTAGCCAGAGAGAGAATGTGATAGAGAAAGTTTACGGAGCGATTACGGCTGATAACCACAACATATTTTCCCTTCAAAATGAAGGGCAGATTGTATGATGCATGCATACGATCATTAATGCTTCATCGTAAGGAGACCTGCGAGTTGTGTGCAGAGATCATCAAAACATTAGAAAGAAATGAATCCCAATGCTTCCATGGATGAACACCAAAGAATAAATGAACTGAATCAGACATTGAGTATTTGAGGGATCAGATGCAGTGGGCAAGAGATGGGAATGAATTGGTATGGTCATGTGATGTGCATGAAGGATAACCATTCAGTAAAAAAGGTGCAGGGTGGTTAAGGGTCGCGGAACCTTTGGTGTTGGAAGAACACCATAGTTGATAAAAGCTGAACTTGAACAATTGCACCTCTTGAAGGCAAGGACACAAAATCAAGCTCGCTGGCGTTATGCAATAATACACAATACCTGCCATCTTACGTCCACGGATGAAGCATAGATCTTGTATACACTAACTTCCCCTCCCCCTTTCATACAGCTCCACGACCTAACACTCCTCCTTTCCTCAACTCCCATTGCACTTGCACTTTGCACGTTCTAAAATCCACCCATCGCCTAAAACTACTCATACACACACTTCTCTATATAAATCTCACCAATCCACCCAAACCTACCCCCAACCATGTTACCATCACATATGGCAAATTGGTCGTGATTGTGACACGAGAAATGACGCCCAGCCCAAACTGTGAAGGGGTCGTTATGGTGACACGAAAAATGTCACATAGACCACAGTTTAAATATTCGTGTAGTTGAAACGAAAAGTTAAAAATGCCCAGCCCACATTGTAAAGTGATCGAGTAAATGTCACGACTAAAATCATCCAGCCCACACTGTTAAGTGGTGGAATAGGTGCCAAGACAATATCATCCAACTCACGCGGAAAATGTGGTTGGTATTAAAGAGGGCATTCCACCGTATAAAGGAATCCAAAATCAGCTATGTACTAGCAAATCATGGTCATCTCACCTGACATGTCTTACAAAGGCACAACTCGTCTAAGACATGCAAGCCTGGACAAATGGTCATTAAACAGTGTGATGGTGCAGAAGATGATGATATATAGAGATAATATGTATTGTAGATTAGGTTTAATAGTATTTCGCCCATCAAACACCCAAGAGAATATTTGTTTCGGGATGTGTTGTAATGAAGGGATGTGTTGTAATATGAAGACCAATGTAGCATAACGGACGTTAAAAGAAAATCATATTAAATATGAAAGCATTGAGTTTTGTGGGATTATGTACTTTAATGTGTCGTTTTGAAATACAGTTACGTGAATAAAGTAAGTTGTAATCTCACATCAAATTGGCATAAGATTCCGCAACTGCGCCCGCTGTATGAGTGACCAATACAACTGTTATGAAACAGTGAAATCTTCGATCTTAGTGAATACAGACAAGTTTATGTTTTCCTTTGACATGCTTACGATCATAGCTAAATCTGTCTCAAATTACTCCTCGTTCTCTTAAAAAATTGGATACATTGGTCAATTCAAAACTCAATACAATATGTTTGTAAAAAGTATATTTAACATGGTTGAAATATTTATTATTATGCCTGCTAATTCGGTCGCTAAATAAAAAAAGAATTAAAGGAATTATGAAATTCAACATTATTTCAGGTTGTAGGCTCTGATAGGAGATGTAATAACAACATTAGCGTCAGTGGTTAACGAAACGAGAAATGGATTATATTCCGCCGCATGCACCGGCTTTCAGAGAATAATTGTAAAATGCAGTGAAGTTTGAGCAACAAAATAAATGTTGGGATAAGATATTTATGGTGCATAGAGGAATATGGCATGAGTGCTTTTTTTTTATTTCTAGCTATTCTTTTTTTCAGGCCAACTATTATCGAACAGGGATACGATAAAATCCATTCTAGCTGTGATCACACATTAACTTCTTAAGTATACATAGGTTATGTAAGATTATTAAAGAAAGTGTGATTTAAGTGAGATTTGGCTATGATTTGCATTAGATCTAGCACCTCAATAGAGTATATGCGGATAGTTTCTGTTATGTTTTTATGCAACAAATTGGATAATTAGGACATGCTCTCGCATTTAGCTCAAATGTATATTTGATTCTCTATCAGATCTGTTATACACGATCATTCAAGGTTTAGCACTATATCTGTTGGCAACCAAAATTGAACCATTATCAAGAAATCAAAAAGGAAACCTGGAAACGCGTTTACTGAATTAATTGAATTTCATTTAAGAGCAAGTAGAAACAAAGGACATATGATAAAATGGTATTAAATTATGTATCAATCCATATAAGGGATTCCTCTGGTTGGGTTTCTTTGTAGTGTTCCTCTTCTCCTGTTCAGCTCTCTTCAAACTGCACGAGATCTGGGAGCCATTAGATAATTTCAGATACGGACAATATAGGATCGCATTACCTCACGTTGACGAGGTGCTATATGGGAGTATTTTGTTGTTTTATCTGATAAACCTAGCAAATATGCACATACTCTCCACCGATTAACTGCGATGAGAGACATACAGCTACGGGATGAACATGTTTTCAATAATTGTCCTCTGTTAAAGAATGGCATTATGCAAGTAAATGAATGTTTTTTTGCTTGCGGAAAGAGTAGTTTACACATGTATGAAATATCTGATATATTCATCACTTAAACATTAGGCATACCATCAAATTGGATCTAAGCCTTACCAACATGTTTTACTTGATGAAACACAGTTTGTAAATCATTATTTCTATGCATCTTATTCAGGTGGTGGAATGGCAATATCGGTAGAGCGTTGGAAAATATAACTTGTTCCACAGAGTTACGTCTCTTTAATTACTGTGTTCAAATAACACAGGGGTTTGCTTCGCTGTTCATCCTTACGTGCTCTGTAAAATAAAGATTTAATAACGTACCGGGGTTGCTTTAATTGATTTCACAACATTTGTACCTAAATCAGAGACCATTATTTCTTTGCATTCTATTCGATTTGTAGGAACATTATCTAGTACGCTTTACTGATACAAATAACTGCATGGATTTTCATTAAGTTCTATAGTATCACTCATTTTCTCGACCTACATTAAGCAGAATTGAGATCTTACAGGTGACACCTACCATTAATATACATAGTAGTGTAATATGTACCACAATCTGTATCGAGTAGACAATGTGTTTATATAAATGCACTTCATGTCATAATATAGAGAATTTCGGGTAAAAATACAAATACAATTTTAAGTTATCACGAATCTATGTCATTCGACGAAGAGTATCTCATGAATATAAATTTAAAGTATTACTTTTTTTTTTTGTTCGTTTGACAATTTTACAGCTTTGCTGATTTTCAATCTTTTTGTTATCTGGTTGTTGTACTTTGTGTACGATTAAAATGTACCAGACAGTTATATAAATGGAGATTTCATATTAAATTGCATACTTTTATAGCAGTAATTTCATGATTTCTCTGATGTGACCATCTGGATGCGACCATGTTATATTATTTGAAATAGAAAATATTAATGTCACATATGAGATTACAAAACTATGTAGTATACATCCCATTATGCATAATATATATACACACACATACTTGCATATATATATATATATATATATGTGTGTGTGTGTGTGTGTGTGTGTGTGTGTGTGTGTGCATATGTGTGTGTGTAGATAGAGAGAGAGAGAGAGGGAGGGAGAAAGAGACAGAGAGAGATAAAGAGAAATACATAAATACATAGATGGATTCACTCATATATGTTATCGTATATATTACTTAAATTCGGAGATACAATCCCACCTATGCATATATCGCATTCCCATTTCCATTTTCATTATGATGCTCTCTCAATTCACTGAAAAAATCAAATTCATTTGTTTTACACATATATAATTTGAAAACAAATGAAAATACGTTCATAAATATTAGAAAGAAAACTTTATGAAAATATATCCCAAATTACAATAATAAAATAACTAATAAATGCCATTGAATGATAATATATGTATTGAACAGAGAAAGAAATGACATTTGCCATAATATTTTTTTCCAAAGCATTAATTCTTATAATTTCTTGTATTTGCGTGACAAATTAACCGTATTGTGGTATTGAATCCTTCATAAATTCAGACACCTTCTAATTTTATATGGAGCTTCAGGGCAAATGTTTAACCATATTATTGAATCCTTTCAAACGTAAACAAATAAAGTGCCGGTAATGTACTGGGTAATTTACTGGCCTTGTGCCAAAAGTAGAAACAATTATATTATTGAATCTTTACAAACGTAAACAACAAATATATAAGAGAGAAACGGTTGTTGGTCTGAAGGAAACTTCTTTAATGCAAATTATATCCTGATTGCCATATTGCATCTGACATATTAAATACAATACCGCTGAAAAGAAATGATAACCAAGACACATGAAGGCAATAAAAAAAATAAAAGAAATATATTAATGGAAAAGAAAAATGCTGAATAAGAACAAGTAGGAAAACAATGGCAAATATTGAAAAATTATAATAAAGTACACGGCGAAAAGAAATCATTTAATCTATTTCCCCTAACAGCAATTTCAAGGACATCATATCAGGCTGTCCAATTTTAACGATTATCTGTGGAATTCACCTGAATTAACATTTATTCTAGCTTTTCATAGTACAGAAAAGCTTCTACATAAATGTGTCAATTTAAATATGGTGATATTCTATAAGATGAATATTCTCTCCCACACACAGGCACACATATATACACAAACACACAAGCACATATATAAGTATATTGTGTTACTATTTATGCATATATATATATATATATATGTATATATATATATATATATATATATATATATATATATATATATACAGACTCATTGTTTTTATTCATATATGTGTCTAACTGTGCTGTGTTGTAAGAAGTCAAATATTAGTTGTAAGTAATTTGGTAATATAATAGATCTTTCCATGACATTCGCATATGTGTGGTTAGGAAGTTATTTGCATCTCGTGTGTATGTGTGTGTATATGTGTGTCTGTATGTGTTTGTCTGGGTGTGTGTGAGTGTGTGCCGGTGTATGTGTATATGTTACCGGTGCTTTGAGAAAGCAACACTAATTATCAGTCCGGGACATATCAATGATCTGTTTTTACAGCTATTAGATGTCTGATGAGGTCATAACTGTAGCATAGCACATACAATCGAAATATTTCTAACACTGTTTATGAATAAATAAAGACATTTTTTACATATTCAAACGTACTTCATTTTTGTAACTATGCTCCGGAGTAAAAAGATTTACTTGTATACTTCGTTGAGTGCTCTATCTTGCAGACAATAGTTTCGATGATTAACTAACACACTTACACACACACATATATGAATCCATACTGACGAAGAATCTTAGCATTGGAAACACGTTTACACTCTGCATATGATAGCTGCTCATAACTGCACGGGAGTTTAACAATAAAACGAGAGGGAGCTTTGATACTACATAGAGTTAGCTGCGTGGCACAAAATCTAAACAATCTTAATAGTAGGGTGCAGTAGCAAAGTATCAATATAACTGCATGATATGTATATACACGTGACTCTCGTTTCAATATCGAACGTTTCAATGTATGATCCGTAATCATTCTGAAATCAATAGACTTGTAGATTCCCGAATAACACTAATTGAAAATCCCTTTCTCATAATGTTTCAATCACACATACTTATGTATGTATATATATATATATATATATATATATATATATATATATATATATATATATATATATATATATGATAGCTTCCCCCTCGTTATAAAATATGCTCATCGCACGATATAACAGTATTAATGCTATCGTGCAATGCCTGTGCATGAATATTTTTTTTAAGTGAGGAAAGAATGTGCACTGAGCCAATCTCTCTCTCTGAGCGACAGTAGCTATAACCAGAAAAGAAGAAAAAAATCAAAACATCATCGGTAACTACTGAGCCGCAGGTTTTATGTCGGAGTTATCCCATTTTCCTGAGTTGCCTTCTCCTAGGAGAATGCCCTGAGGAAGGCTAGGGGTCCTTCACTCCCAGTAATTTAACCGCGCGATCGGGTATCCAGCCTGATTAATTCTGTGTCCCTGCGCATACACACACACATGCATACACATACATACATACATACATATATACACATACACATACACATACACATTTTTGGATGGTCGTTGACTCTCATGACTTCTTCTGTCCTTTTTCGGGTCTTGTTTTTTGTCCTGCAAGGTGTCTAAAATCACCCTCTTCACCAAGTAAACTTATATACACACACATATATATATATATATATATATATATACAAACACACACACACGCCCAAGCACACACTTATATATACATACCATGAGACGATCTGTCCATGATAGTTGCGTCCTAATAAACACTGCATTGATTGATGTGATTCTAGTTCCATCGAGGACAAAAGTGATAGGAATGAATAAGGATCAGCTAATTCTGAGAATATGGAGAAGTTATTCCTGGTGAAACCTTTCCAACATTTCGACATTGGCCTGTGTATATTGTACAGGCTTCAGAAAATACAACAAAGCAAAAAGACCAAATGAGACATCCCATAATCATTTTTTATATGGTGCTTTGATCCGATTTTCGATTTTAGTCTCTCAAATAACTTTACTGAATTTTTAATGCAAGATATCAAAAACGTTACAAGTTTAATTATGGTACGTTGAATTGTATCTTGTATGTGTTGGTTTCTTTCTACGGGGCAGGGAAACGCATTACAATTTTTTTTTTTCAAATTGGTTGTGAGATAAAATACAAGACACGCAGGTTCGAATAGACTGATGAAGTTCTATAAATCTTGCTAATATGAAGTGTTAAAGAATATGTATTTCATATTCATCCTCGACAAATTCAACACTTTACCGGAACAACGATGTCGTATATACACACTATCTACGATTCACAATACAGTGAATGGTATAAGTCCAGACTTTGTTCGTTGAATTCCACCTATAGCTGCTGGATAGTAAATGTCATATCATCACGAGAAGAACGGGTCAAACCGTGTGACGCAGATAATGCTCACGGCACAATGGGATTGAAAGGAGATATAAAAAATACTAGAACGCAACATCTGAAAACAAAAATATACCACGGAATTGTCAACACACGTCCTTTGGTCCAGATGTATATAGGGAAATGAGAATAACATGAACTCAGTCACGAAGCACTCCCTGTTTTTCCCCAGTACTATAGAAGTAAGTAGTCTAGTAATTCGGACATCATTGCCACACCAAACTTTACAAATAACAACCGGGCCTGTCTGTTTCACTTGCGACACCTGCGGGCTACATATATTTTCCTCTGGGTCCCAGGTACCATTTGTCATTTACTGAATTTATGAGTGAAATTTCATTTGATATTTGTATGCCTTCGGTGGTTACTGCCAGCCCTTATAGTGATGATGAATAATAGAATGGGAATTGTTTACAAGATATATGTAAAAAAATAGGTTATTTAAATGGATGTAGCTGGCACAGTACTAACACAACATTTCAGCTCATATAACGTATATCAGTGTGACATGGAATTTGACAAACGTGAATAATTCATGAACCTCAGATATAAAATGAGAGCCCTCCATCTCTTAAGTAGGAGGGGAATACGGTATGCAAAATCACCATTTACTAACTAAGGTTACACATTTTCGCGGCATTCAACACATTTAAAGAGACTTTCAACACATCATTTTTCCTCGGAATAGAATTGCTGAAACTCATGATGTTGAGTCATGGCACCTTTGCATATAACGTTTATTCAAATAAATGGAAAACCAGGGAAACTCAAATAAAAATACTGGGTAGAACACACACATTATAGTGGAAAGACAGAGAAATATAGTGATACAAAATGTTTTAAGAGAACAATAATAAATAGATAAATTTTAAGAACGTATTTTACATTCCAGTGTCTATGGAATTGATATATGAAGCAATATGCTAATATTTCATAGTAGTTAATATTATTGCAATACAATTATGAAATAAATTTGAAATTAACAGCTTATGCGTGTGGTTTAATTGTTAATTTATCTATGGCAAATAAAACTATTATCAACGCTCGCTCTTTCTCTTTCTCTCTCTTTCTCTCTCTCTCTCTCTCTCTCTCTCTCTCACTATATATATATAATATGTTTGTGGGTGTGTGTGTATGTGTGTGGGTACTTGCATGTGTGAGTGTGTGTGTGATTGTGTACGTACGTGTGTGTGTGTATATACATGTGTCCCATTACAAATCTAGTCTCCCTTGCAATCTTAATTCAAACAAATTAACAGAGAGGGTGAAAAATCAATAACTGACATTTTGTTTTTATATGAATTATTACCTAGAAATATGTATGAAATATATTACAATAATATCAATACCACAATTCCATTAATTTGTGTATTTGCTTTTTGCTACGAAGCTTTTAATTAGGGTTTCTTTACTCACGAGAGAAAATGAGGAGTGATTTGGAATTACAAATGAGATTGTGACTCATCAATAGTCGATGTTGTGCTATTAAATAATTTTATAGCAAGTAAATCAAAAGACTTGTTTGTTAGGAGATTGGATAATTACAGCTCACGTCTTAATTTGAGGTAGAATTAATGAAAATTTGCTAGTGAATTTTTCATCTTTTTATTATTTACTTTATCTGTAGAGAAATTGGTTTGCCATTTTTAAATATATAATGTTACATTGCCTCCTCTTAAATAACATTGTCCCAAACATAATTTGTTTATTTTCATTTTTTTTTATTTAAATCAATTCCTATGCAATAATTACAATAATCATATATTTATATTTTTTCTCGAGCTTAGATAATTGCATGCATGTTAAATAAATATATTCGATTTTATTCCTTCGTGTATTTTTTTATCTTAATATATAATACGCAAAATCATATATCATGTCTACCATTGGTTGATATATGCCACGCTATAAGCATATATGAGTGTTCTGCGTGCAAACTGAAAATGTTTGAGTAAAACAAAACATGATTAAGAGATTAGCATTAGCGAGTACATATATGCTGGATATTGATTGAATAGGGAGGACATAGAATAAAGGAGGACATAGAATAAAGGAATGATCCCTTTGATGGAAGGATTGCGGTCAGCTCAGGAGCAATCATTGACATATTTGAAAAAATAAAAGAAAAAGTGAAAGTGGTAGGGAGAAGATTAAATAAAAAGAATCGACGTAGAAATATAATGATAAAGCTTTACAATTTTGAAATATTATTTGAGTGGTACCGTGATAAAATAAATTATATCTAGTGAGAAATCAGTGGCCTAGCAGGGAGATGCTGGTTAGATGGATCAATAGGCTTAAATTATGAATGGAAATAGAAAAATGCCAACTGTCAGCTACGAATGTAGATAGGCCTTTATGAGATAACGAAGAGAAATAAAAGACAGATGGAAGAAAAGCAGTAAACTATTGCTTGTGAATATGATGAGAGAAGGGAGAAACGTGATGGATTGATACAACCAAAACCTGAAGGTGAGTGCTCTGTATCTGATATTTGATGAAATAATATATGTAAATCAGGTTGTGCAACGATAGTGAAAAGCGATTAAGCAAATTCTGAGGGAAAATTTGCATTACATCCACGTGTATGTAAGGAGAATATCGGAATAGATAATCGGCTTAGAATACGATAGGGAGAAAGGTTGAGGGGAAGTGAATAAAATTTGCCCTAATATAAGACGACTTGTATGCCCCCCCCCCCCACCCCCGGCGCCCACATGCTGTGGCAGCTTTTCTATATCCTAATTCTAACCTGGTCATACATTTGTATTACATTTTGTATTGTAAAATGAATTCATATATATTGTATGCAGGATCAAGTGCCAATTGGCAGAATCGTTAGAACGTCGGAGCAAGTGATTTTTGTTATTTGTTACGCTCTCTGAGTTCAAATCCAAATGTGGCAATCTTTGTCTTTTACCCTTTCAAAGTCAATACAAAAATTTTCCAGTCTAGTTCTGGGTTCGGATATTCCTCTATATATTTTATAACTCTTTATAATCATAACTGGAGAGGGATTGGCTTCACCAGGCTTAACATGTCCATGCACGGCGGTATGTGAATACGGTGCCACTACGATTCCAGACAAAATTACGGGACCATACGTACTACATTCACAACATCAACCAGTTAGGAAAATGGACATCATACTCTTCTAACAATACAGAGTGAGCTTCTCTGGATCAGACAGTTACGTATACATTTACAGACAGTTGATATATAAAAGGAAATTAAGTAAACAACATTCAGGATATTTACCATTCAAATTAATGGGTCGATATGACAGGATGAACGTACACATTTTGATTTCTATAGAACTGAGACTGTTATTAATGTAGTGCTAACACAGCGAAACAGTAAGATTAGACAATGAAGAATGGAGATTTGGTAGAATACAGATAACGCAGGGAATACAAATATCTTCAAATATACAGTTGGTTATTAGAATTGTATGAAACGATGACATTGTCAGTCGCAGATTAACTATTCAACTTCAATACGCACAAATGTTAACTAAATGGAAGATATGTTACTAACTGATTCCAAAAATCCAAAGAAACAATTGCATGGTTCGACAAAATGAAAATATTTAGAATGTCTTAAAGGAGTCAAGCCTTTTTCGGTACAATCACTTTACACATTTCCTTCTGTCCTCCCACCCCGTATTTTTTCTCTCTTTCTGTCTAAAATAGCATACGTTTCTTGCAGTTGTTAACGTGTAACATGCAACTTTAACGTTACTGTTATGAGGTTTCGCGAATAAAATTGCGTAGATTATTTCTCACAATGATACACGTAACGAAACTTTTGTTGCAGTTTGTGCTGAAGTCAAGCGGCAATTAGCCATGTTTAGGCAAACGATCCATAAAGCGTCTATGTAGAAATTTCAGTTGCTCAATCAAGCCTAACGAGTTCTGAACTCGATGTTACCATCAACATTTTTCCAAGAATTTAATCAGTTTTTTTTTTTTTTATTTATCAGCAATGTATAACATCTTTTTTTCCATAAATTTATTTTGCTTTTTTCCCCTCATAACTGCGTCCGATTACACGTACCTTCATTTATTCTTCATCTTTCTTTCTTTTCGTTTCTCTAATATTATAGACCTGATGTATAATTTCGAGATTTATTTCGTCACACAAAGGTACCTCTCCGGTGTGACCTTGCGTTTCTCTCTGATTTCTATCTTGTCCTTGATCCCCACTATCCGTTACAATGGTACTGATTGTCTATCATGCGGAAAATCTTCATAGAGGATCACTACCGTAACCATATTATAGGTTGATTACTGAGAGTGTGAGGATTTAGCAGTTGCAGACAATGATAATGTTATGATGATGATGATGTTTATAAAAATAACATACTTCGGCATACAACATCCGGAGAAAAAAAATAAGAAGAATACTTTAAACAATACACATTGATATTATGTGTCTGTGAATGATTAAGACGAGGCGGGTATAGATGGAAAATGATTATCCTATGCCTGCTGAACCAAATCTCTCCTACTTCTAATTAATTCATATAAAGAAAAAAAACAAAAGGAAAACAAGTTACAGAGTTTTATTTATTTGTCATGAGGTACATACATGAACGTTTCATATGCTAGTAATAGCAGCAACTTCTCGATCGATACAATTAATAGAAAATCAAGATAGCTTTCAATAATATAGCCCTAGATATTACATATTATTGAGACTGATAAAATAATACGATGATTACCACTACAGCGTCCTTTGTAATATGGTTTTAACTACAATATACCAGGATTTGGAGATCATCATGTGCAACAATGAAATTAATTCCATTTCAAGTTTACTACAAATTTCAGCAAAATCACTCGAACTCAATGTTACGATTGCTAGTGAAGGTAATAATAGTTGTGTTATTGGTAATGGTAATGATAATGGAAATGCAACTGATGCTGAAATTCAACTGCTAATAGAGCTATCACACTCTCAATCAGATTTAAACACATACAGAGACACAAACACACACATAGATACACAGGCTCACACACATACATGCACACTTATTCCCAGCGAGCAAGCGTTTAGAATTAAGACAAATGATTGACTTTTGGGAGACCTGAACAAGCAGATTCCTATTATTAATTCTTCAGGTCTAGAAAGGCTGCCATAAATATGTCCAATCTATTCAGGTTATATAATAAAAAGTGGTTATATGCCTGTCTGGTCGGTGCGAAGGAAGATATTTTATGGTCCACCAGTTTGCGAATGTTCTTGTACAATCTAATGAACAAACAGTTTGCTTCTCAAAATATTACTAGCCGAATTTAGCGTTAAGAAAACTTTAGTGATATTTACAAACATTCCAGGTCAATGATTAAGGATAAGTGGGAGAAGAAAGTGAGTAAAGTCTTGTGTATATGACGAAAATGTAGAAGTGTGTAACACACATCTAAGGAAAACAACTAAATCATGAAGAGGGTGGCTGGTCCTTGTAAACTTAATAGAGGACTGTGTGACATAGGTGTGTATGATATTCTCTCAGTGTGTATGTTTATGAGGGAAATGTAAAAGAAGGTAAACGGCCATGTACTACTATGTAAACTCGAAAAACGCTACTAAATGAAAATATTTGTGTTCTCATTTCTAGGATGGGGAAATATTTATGGACAAGAATATCGACGATATTTATCCGAAATTAAAGGATAAAAAGCTTATTTTATGGTGTAGGGGTGGTAGTTGAGCAGAAAAAAGTAAAACGGATTTTTAAGGAAAACGGTCGCAGAATTAAAAAAAGCTAAGGTAGACTATTTAGAGGGCGATTCGTATAATGACGCTGAAGACAATGATGGAGATATTGATAATGAGGATAATAAAAGTGATAATGATGGAGATGATGGAGATGAAGTTAATGAAGATGACGCTGATGGGGAAGTTGATCATGATCAAGTGAATGATGATGATGATGATGATGATAATGATGATGGTTCTGGTGTTGGTAGAGGTGGTAGTCATGGTGTTGTTGTTGATAGTGGTGTGTGGGTGGGTTTTCGTGGTATAAAATTTGGAGATAGTGAGGATGATGATGATGAAGATGCAACAAATGATTTTCTGTAAGAAATCCGTTATTTTTTGTGGAGCTGCGGTAAATGTAGCATATTAAGTCTATATTATGCTAGTGAACCCTAACCTTTTTAAGCAATAGTGTATAATTTCTGGATCATTTGGCCTAATTCAAACAACTAGACACACATGCTTTCAACCGTTCATGTCTACACGAGTGTTTGCACATCGGACATGAGATATATGATATAATATAAAATATCGTAAGGGACCAGACTCGCTAGGGTGAAAAATATACTAACTATGTACAATAGGGTTGGCCAGACTCAATTTAAAAGATTAAATTAAGAAAATAATAGAAATCGAAATTGTGACAACCCTCAGACACCCAGACAGCTTTTGGTAATGCTTCCGATTTGAACACATATATGTATATATCTGTGTTTATGTCTCTTTTATATTCTATTATATATATATATATACTATATATATATATATATATATATATATATATATATATATATATATATATATATATATATATATATATATAAAATATATATATATATCCAAAATTAAGATAAATTAAAATAAAATTAATCTAAATCAAATTATGGGTGTCATGCCAGAAAGACATGCGCCATATCACCCGTAAAATAGCCTCCAAGATTATAATGAATAGGTCCGAGCATTGTATATCAACTAGAAATTGATTGACATATAAATAAACATATGAAACAATCACAGGGGATAATTTGTAAAAGTGTGTAAGCACACATAGCTAGGTAGGTAACTAAATAAAGTTTAACTAGAACTTCAAAAATAGATACCTTATAAAATGATTAATCATCCTTTTATATATTCCATTAAAGAAATATATTTCACCAATCAATCGATTGGTAAACGACAGTAGCCAGATCTTGGATTCTCAACAAGGAAGAAGTCCAACCATCTGTGTTTACGCATCAAGTTCAAATCCCCTGTGATTGTTTCATATGTTTATTTACATGTCAATCAATTTCTAGTTGATATAAAATATATATATATATATATATATATATATATATATATATATATATATATATATATATATATATATATATATATAATTGAATATAAAAGAGAGATAAACACAGATATATACATATATGTGTTCAAATCGGAAGCATTACCAAAAGTTGTGTGGGTGTCTGAGAGTTGTCACAATTTCGTATTCTATTTTTTTTTTCTTAATTTATTATTTTAAATTGAGTCTGGCAAACCCTATTGTTCATAGTTAGTATATTTTTCACCATAGCGAATCTGGTCCCTTACAATTTGAACACATATATGTATGTTTATCTCCCATTTATCTTCAATTATATTACACGACTCGGAAACATCTCTTTCCTTAAGCTATTTAATTGTAAGAGACTATTTTGAGTTTCTAGCTCAATATACACCTTTGATATATATATATATATATATATATATATATATATATATATATACAGTTCAGGGAAACAACAATCAGAATGATGCAAATGTTAGTAGATTCAGGCTTTATATGGAAAATGTGAAAGAAAGTTCGGCGTGTCGGTATTTAGCCCTTCTTCACGTGTACCAATGTGGAGACAGGCTCAGCAAGAATAGATACAGAAAATAAGAGGTATTCGATCTAAAAGAAAAACGAATATATCATATATATTTATACATATACATATATATATATTGGGTGGGTGAAGTGTGTGTGTATAGATCATGTAACATCGATATGAAACATTTTAACAAATCAGCAATTATTTAAAATCGGGCGGGGGGGGGGAGAAGGCTACTATAACGTAGAGACTGAATACACAAGTAAAGGAATCCGTCATCATTTGAATTTTAAATAGATATGTGAGTTATGTTACATAATTGAAAAACACGCACACTCCTCCATGTCAATATATCTATCTGCTGTCTATCCATTAATATATCTACATATATATCTATTTATCTATATCTTTATCGCTATATCTCTCTCTGATATATATATGTAATATATATAAATAAATAAATATATATATATATATATATATATATATATATATATATATGTTTGTGTGTGTTTATATATATATATAGATAGATGTGTGTGTGTACGTACGTGAGCGCGCACGCGTATATGTGTGTGTGTGTGCGTGAAAGCGAACGAGAGAGAATGTGTGTTTGTGAGTGCATGTGGGTATGGGATATTAAAGATATTAGTAAATTTTAGATTTAAAGATTTTCTATATTAATTCCATTACTTAAACGTTTTATGCATTTTATATTGATAGAATTTATGACAGATTTACGTTCCGAAAAAGTTTTATTAATATATTCTTAATTATAATAATTGATGTGTTAAGGTACCTGGAAAAAATATAAAAATTTAAACATAGGGCGGTGCCCCAGCATGGCCTCAGCCGGATCGCTGAAACAGGTAAAAGGGTAAAAGAGTATATATATGTAAACATTAAGTAAAATTTAAACATAAAAATGTAAACATACATATGACAATGGTATATAGACTAATATGTACAGAGTTATTTTCAGATGTACTCCATACTACTGAACAACAGATTTACTCTCTCTCTCTCACACACACATTAATAAGTCTGATGAACAGCAGTCGGTTCTATAGTATATGCATCGAACCTGAGACTATTATTTGTAAAATGGTCGTAACTGTGCTTAAAAAATAGAGACTTTAATGTGCAACATTCTTTTGTTTTTTAATGTATACCGTCTGGCATAGCAAAGAGCTGTGATTTTGGTACCTTCGTCAGTAAACCTCGAATCTAATGGACCACTTATGTATATATATACACACACGCATATATATATATATATATAAATGAAAGTATAGAAATTATTGTGAGCATGAAGCCAACAGTATTCCATAATATATAAGTGACTATAACGTCAAAATGGAAAAATAGTAAACGTAAGATGTGGGAAAATAATTCAAACTCAATTAAAAAAAAAAAATCAAGACAAACATTTATCCACAGAATTTTGTGAAATCCAGGGAAAAATAAATAGAGCTTTAACTCAGAATAAAATAAAGTTTAAATACTCACCCTTCAATTTGGAAAAACTACAAATGCTCTGTATATTCTTAAAAAGACTATTTCACGAAACTTTCAGTGGGGAAGGTCACGGTTGGAGTCGATCGTCAGCAGAGCTCAAAACACGATAACGCTAAAGCACTGTTTATAATATGCCAAAAATGGAATTTAAAAGCAGGCTAGTTCACATCATGCGTAATTATGAAAGTAAACGCACATGGAGAGACATGGTTGGTGACGTCAGAATGAGAGTAATGTATTTTTACATTCCTAAAGAACTCTACAAATGTAAGGAGTTCAGCAAAATTATAATATTATCGCGGTTTTTAAAAAGAAAGACCGGGATTAGTCACAAATAATGTTAAGCACTCTAGGAAAATTCACAGTATAAATATAATATATATATATATATATATATATATATATATATATATATATATATATGTATATATATATATAAAAGACGTCTTTTATATTATTGTTCTGCATCCTCCTGCATTGAACCACATAGGTACTATGACATAACTTATGTATTTGCTAGCATTATCGTACACGTGTACGCATATGTTAGTAGATATACTAAATTATCTATATTTATCTCCAAATTATTTATTTGTTGAGCAAACCTGCCAAAACCACTACTAATTTATTGGTGTGGTAGTAGGCTTCTGTCATCTTATCATCCCACTCCTTCCGACTAGCCTCAGCGTCACGTGATTGATTCTTTAGAATCTGCGATTTGACCAGAGACAGCGAGCTTTTCAGTGCATGGAATCTAGTCCCCGCTAGCTGTTCCATCTATCGAATTATTATGATTTTTATATGAGTCCCCAGTGTCTGCGCATTGCCTGGAGACTTAGCGGAGAATAGACTCCCTGATGACGCAATGAATTCTCGACGGTTATATTACGTAACTGTCTATATCCCATTGCAGAAACTAATTAGTTGGAGTGAAAATTTTAGTAAGTAAGTTAATTTTTTGAATTTTTTAAAAATTTTCTTATTTTACGTCTTTTATATTAGTGTCCTGCATCCTCCTGCATTGAACCACCTAGGTACTATGACATAATTTATGTATTTGCTAGCATTAGCGTACATCTGTACGCATATGTTAGTAGATATACTAAATTATATATATATATATATATATATATATATATATATATATATATATATATATATATATATATATATATATATATATATATATATATATATATATATATGTATATATATATATATATATATATGTGTATATATATATATATATATATATATATATATATATATAAATATATATATATATATATATATATATATATATATATATATATATATATATATATATATATATATATATATATATATATGTATATATATATATATATATCATAATCTATAAAGCTCAGTGTGTAGTCATGCACCTCTCTTATAGAAATCTACGATATAGAATTTCTTCGATTGAAATTTACAATTCAGTATTCGGAATAGCTTCGATTGCGTCTTGGCACAGATATTTTTTTCAATTTCACCCACAATTACGCAAACAATAGATAAAACTCAATATTTTACGATTTTTCTCTGTCATTTAAACTGCTAAACTCTTTCCACTACCATTCAAAATCTATACAACTTCATACTTCCTGCTACTTTCTCTTTCCAAGCTTGATGGTGATACTGTCCGTTTTACTCTCTCATATCATCTGTTTGCCTCCTTCTACAACCCACACATTTTGCTGCTTTCTCTTTTATACTTTAAACTTACTGATTTATTTCCAAACGCATACAAACACACACTCACTTAAACAACAACAACAACAATCTGCCTTTTATAGATAATGATAAAAAATAATATCCTCTATGAGGTCACTAAACCTGCTAGAAACAGCAGCTAACTCTCCCCCATACCACACCCCGCCCTACTGTCTTACATTTAGAAAACATAACTTCTATGAGGTCATTAAACCTGCTAGAAACAGCAGCTAACTCTCCCCCATATCACACCACTCCCTACTGTCTTAAATTTAGAAAACACACAGACAACCATGCAGAACAACTCCATCGCAGCTCTGTTGTTCGGCTGGCATCGTCTACGCGCGTGTTGCGCAAGTACTGTGAAACAATAAATTTCAACACTTTTTTGCACAGAGATAATATCCATAGGCGAAATTACAATTGTCACTGCTGGCGCAGCTCCTGCTTCCAGGTCTGCAATTCATTCACCCAGTGCCTGGCAGACAAAAAAGTGCTGCCATAAAATGGGTGGTGCAACCTAACTTTGGTAACTTAATGACCCCGAGCAACGCCAGGCTTTAATGCTAGTATATATATATATATATATATATATATATATATATATATATACTGGAATTTCGTATTTTCAAAGAAATCCGGTACGTTTATAAATAAACATGTAGAAAGCCGTAGCTATGCAAAACACGGGGGCTATCGCCATCTGGTGGTGTCCAGGGCGATAGCCCCGGTGTGTTGCATAGATACGGCTTTCTAAATGTTTAGCTATAAACATACGGTATTTCTTTAGAAATACGAAATTCCAATACATACCTCTATACAGCTAAGCATGAATCTAAATCCTACTTCTATTCTTTCTTTCTCACTCTACCCCTCTCTCTCTCTCTCTCTCTCTATATATATATATATATATATAAATATATATATATATAACCAGCATTTTAAATAGGATTTTTTCTCTGCTTATTCTACGATTGTCAAGCTATCTCTTCCATTTAATCGCATAGCACACTAGTCTAAAAACTTATATGCATTGAGTACACTAACCTCCTGTATACTGGCTAGAAATCTGCATAATTAATAACCTTCCTCTCCTCCTGATTACCTTACTTGCTTTATATCTTATATATATATTTGTGTGTGTGTTTATTTAGTTGACGATTTGATATTTTTTATAGATGTGTGTTTGGACGTGTGTGTCTGCGTGCGTGCACATATATGTTGTTGGATGGACACCAACACACACACACATACACTCACTCACACACACACAAAACCCAAGACAACTACACGCGTCAATAAGATACGATGCGAATGGTATCAAACGCTTAGGTGCTCGGCGATGTTATACATGAAAGAAATTACTTATATTGTTATCTATCTTTCACTTTTTTAATTTTTAATTTATTATTTCTTCGTTCAATTATTCCTGAGAAATTCATAGAGGAATATCCCTCTGACACTCCTTCGAATGATTATGTCAGAAGCAGCCACCTCCAATTGATCCGGTTGGATCCCCAAGCGAGACCATCCTGCTCGGTGTATATCCCAGTGTATTCTACATGTTGCTTGTTGCCCGTATAAATCTATCCAGCGATTCTTTCCTGAGACAAAGTAACATTACACCCGTATCATCGGAACTGTGATTTCTCAATTCGGAGTGGTAGCAGCTCATCATGGAGAGACACTATGATCTCCGAGCTACGAACTCTATCGAGTAAGATTACTCAGAAGACACTTCAGATGAACCCCATTTTAACCGCACATATTCTCGATCGTATTATTTCGTCAATTTAACAAGATTCAGAACTGTATATAAGGGTTGGCACGAATAACAGTTGAAAATAGCGAGTGTTTACACCCACACCATTCCTTCTGATTACAGAATACTGAAGCTGGCACATTAGTAAACCAGCAATTGAAATACTTGCACTTAATTCAGCCTCTTGTCTTGCATCATTCGTAAAAACAGCCCGTGTATACTTGAACTTCTCCACCTATTTTAGTGGAACTCTTTTCACATGTAGATTGCACTGTGTTGTCTTCTTTGTGTGGACGAGTATCCCAGTTTTCGCACTATTGATTTTCATTAACATATCAAATGCATGTCGAGAGATCAACCTCTGTTGAAATAAATAACACCATATCGTCTCCAAATTATGGCAGATTGATTTTATACGTGTCAGTGGGGATGCCACGTACAAACTGGATTGCATTTCAATCCAGTTCATAAAAATAATGAAGAGGAGAAGGAATAGTGTGCACCTTTAATGGACTCCAGATTTCACATTAAATATTTTCGATTTAACACAATTTATATGAAAAAAATTACTCGGGCATTCGTATAGGGAAATCAGAGCAACAAGAAGTTTACCATCGATCTCATACTTGTGGACAACTTTAAACAGCAGGTTCCGTGTTTATAACTGTGCGGTCTTATGCTTTTCATGCGTTTGTCAATTCTCACACGATTTCTCGAAGACATGCCACAGTGTGACATTTTGTTCGTGTTTCTGCGTCCAGGGCGAATTTCGCACTCTTCGTCAGTCAGCTTCGATAATCTTTCTACATCTTCTTTTCCAGATTATTTGCAGATACCTTATCTGGGAAGTTTAAAAAGGTATCCCTCTGCAATCGGAAAGATTTCACTTGTCACGCTTTTTGAAAATCGGGCTAAACACTCCCAAATATCATTGTTTAGATGTATTTCCTGAGAAACACGCCACTCGGCACACGCGTCACACAGTGTATACATTCACTTTATACGTTTTCACATCTCGGTAGAGATTTCATCTTTCCAAAAGACCTTGCCACATTTGAGCGCTTTAACTGCTCTCGTAACCTTAAACACTGGGTGTTCAGTCACCGCTCATAGATGCATTGTGTATATCAGAATACGCTGTTGTTATTGGGTTTAGAAGATGACCAAGCCATACAATCCAGCTCACCAACATGCATCTCTCTAAAGAGAGAGAAAACCCCTAGATGTGTTCCTGAATGCAGGTGTGGAGGAGGACTTCTTATTACGAGGTCAACAGATGGTATATGCTAGATTACTTTATTTGCTGCTCTGAAGTCGGATTCCTGCTTCCCCTAGTCCTCCCTAATCTAAGCTTTGGGCCTGTTTACAGTTTCTGCGCGTTTTAATTCTAATTTTGATTTCGATTGTTCATCTTTTATATTTCATTTTAATGTTTTATCCTTTATTCTTGGATTGCCTTTTAATATGTTAACCTTTATATTTGCTTTATTTGCAAGCCGCTTACTTGCATCTACTGGTCCTTGTAAGTAGACTAGAAAACAGAACCCAGATCCCCCCAGGGAAATGGCATTGCTCAGTATGTAGGAAAGGTGTAGGTAGGAACTCTGTTCTCTACCCCAAATGCAAACAATGGTTACACAAGAGATGTAGCGGGATCTCAGGAAGCTTAATTACGAATGTAGGCTTCACATGTAGCAGCTGTGCTGGGACAGCAAGCAGCAAACAGCCACAGGAAACAGGTACCACCAATCTCTGGGAGAGATCTGTAGAAACAGTAGACATCTTCTGCTACCTAGGTGACCGAATTAGCAGCGGAGGTGGGTGTTCAGAAAGTACAATAACTAGGGTAAGAACGGGATGGAAGAGGTTCAGGGAACTACTGCCATATCTAGCTGCAAAAGGCTTTTCCCTCGAAATGAAAGGCAGACTCTTTGATGCGTTTATACGAACAGCAATGTTACATGATAGTGAGACCTGGGCGCTGAAGGTGGAAGACTTACGTAGTGTAGAAAGAAACTAAGCCTGCATGCTCTGATGGATGTGTAATAATAATATACGTGAACGACAAAGTATAAATGAATTGAGAGAGAGACTGAGCATAAGAGGAATCAAATGCCGTGTGCAGGAGAGGCGGTTGCATTGGTATGGACATGTGATGCGTATGAAGGATGACAGCTGCATAAAAAGGTGCATGGCACAAGTAGTCAATGGAAACCGCGGAGTGGGGAGATCCAAGAAGACCTGGGATGAGGTGATAAAAGCCGACCTTACCCAATTACACCTCTGGCGTCACGCAGTAATACGGAGTACCCGAACTCCCATGGGTACAAGCTGAAGCATATAGGCAATATGCCCCACACCCTCTCACTGCAATGGTGTTCGTGGAGGTGCCACGGCAAAAAGGCACCCAGCCCACACTATAAAGTGGACGTGTAGGCGCCACGGAATAAAGCACCCAGCACTCACTGTAAATGAGGTTGGTGATAGGAAGGGGATCCATCTGTAGAAATCAAGCCAAAATCAGTTCCTGTATGAGCAAGGCATGATCAGCCGATCAGACACTGCCCACAACAGGACAACCTCTCTAACCCATGCTAGCAGGGAAGAACGGACGTAAAACGGTGATGATGATGATGATGATGATGATGATGTTGCACCAACGAATTACAACATACCAACATTAAAGCTCCCAAAATAAATGTGAGCTGGCAATGCGTAGATATAAACTGTTATCACAGAAAACATGTGTCTCATCAGCTATCGATTCCAGATTCGGGAATGATCGATATTGATTATATCTACAAATGATCGATCGTGGAAGACGTTTCAGACGAGAATAAACATATTGATGCAAGTTTGATACTTCATTCCTACATGTCCCCATATTACCCACGCAAAAACAACCACACTGTACAGTTATGTACCTCTCTTATTGTCCACTTAATGCAAGCCCTGTGTGGCTAAAAAGGAAACTATTTGTTAGTTGTCCTTTACCATATGTTCCTCCTCTTCATCAAATATGTCTGCATTTAGGATGGGCAGTTTAAATGCATGAGACCTGAGATCGACTTGGTGACATGGTCACCCACCTGCATCACGATCTCAAGTCATAAATCATAGATTGTGGAGTCCATCAGCGAGACCAGAATTTCCCATCCATCTTCAAGCTGTCCCGGATCTGGGGGTCGAGTCGCTGTGCTATTTTGGAAAGATATGGATCGCGTGTTACGGACAATCTTGCTGTATCCAGAAGGTAAGTTGATGGTGATAAGTGAAAGGTATGCTTTTAACCTACTGACAGTCTATGCCCCGACAGTGGCAGGCCGACCTTATTTCTTCAGATATTTCTAGGATCGTACCGCTCTTTAGTGTTAGTGTGGTTTGGAACGGTATCTTGGATGCACGCTAGGACTGTGTGGGATTAGCAGATAGTGGAGGCAGCTGTAAAAGCCTTGCTACGCAACTCAGACGCTTCCACCTGTTGTCAATAATACACCGACCATAAGTTTGTGTTCTATTTGGTCAATCTAGACAGGTTTCATAAATTGATACCTAGTTACTAGAAGCAAAATAATTCATTGCCGGCGCGCACAGACTACGAAACCTGAGAAGTAAATTAGTGAAGCATTCTTATCAGGAGCAATCGTCAACAACAAGTGGTGGATCACCATAAAAAGGTATATAAGGTCACAATTGATAAGGTGTAGTAAGACTGTAAAGATAGAGAAAACTAGACCTTGTTAGAAAAATGGAAGAGTAATTTACCTAAGGCATCGCAGCCAACGTGCTCGCTGCGATATTGATCCTGGACCAATTCTTCAATGATAAGCACGAAGGCTGCGTTGTCAGAGTTAAGGCATGTGATCTTAGACACGATCGGATGAAAGTCTTTCAATGAGCGCTAGTGCGCGGGCTGAGGCGTGACAACAAAGCCACAATCTTCTCCTTGACGCATCTCGAAGAAGGCATGGTACTCGATTCCGAGCATATATGAAAATGTTTTTTAGCGAAACGTTGATCAAATATTCGGAATCCAACCCGGGTTGTATCGATTGATGCAGTTCAGAGCCTACGCTATTGCCCTACCGCGACTCATGCCGAGGGAAACCTGGTGTTGCAAAAAACTGAAAACAACCGAGGAGATATTGGACGCAGTATTTTACGGAGGTTTACGGGGTGACAAGCTTTGGCCAGTTCTCTGAGGCGGGATCACTGCCATGCCCAGCCAGAGCTGCTATGTTGTGAGAATGAACAGTCACCTTTAAGAAATCCTCAAATGTGTGCGCTCGGTCTGACAATGTAAACATTGATCCAACTCGTCGAATAATATTCTCTAAGTGCAGTGGCTCAGATGTCGCCGGCATACTAACAAACAAACTGACAAAACCTACTAATATTATGCTGTATCTGCCACCCATATTTTACCCACCTACCTTCCACATTAACCTGAACCACTACCAGAAAACAGACCTGACATACCACAACCATCCCGCACCTTCATGACGACTACTATCTTTACCGACCTCTGAATGACAGCACCGATTTCACACGTGCAGGCGTCCTATAATGAATATTATTTAACAGTTTCAAGCAGTCTGACACCGACGGTAACTACAATCGACCACGTAGTTTACATTCCCGACTATTTTATGTCCCTTCGGAAAACACCGAAGATGGATGTGAAACCCGAAATATAGGGATGAATAAATCTAATCCAAGGTAATCTCTCTGTTTTTTTCTTTTAATAAATGTTATGTCTCTTTTTACGTTTCTTTCCTTCTTAATACTGCCACTTGAATCTATTACTCAGAGATTTACGTGTCAGCATTGTAGTGGCTTCCAAATCGACCATAATTCATATTCCACAATGATTCAAGAACATTTAAACTCTCTCATATATATATATATATATATATATATATATATATATATATATATATGTATATCGCGACAGATGCGGTTGATATTTCTATCACACTGACTGCTTACAGGCCATCTAGATAGTAGTGGTGTTTCTTTTATACTTCATTTTGTATTACTTCCTTATCTTTTATTCAGTTGTAAATTCCATCTCTAATGTCGTACTGTTTAGCACAATTGGTGATCAAGATCGTGCAAGTTACAATTGATTATTTCAGTAGGTATAGCTGCGCTATAAAAATTCGACAATAGGAACTGTTTGAACAATATATAATTGGAAAGATTAACACTAAAAAATAAAACACGGTAGTATGTAAAAAATTACATTTTCTTATTCTGTAACCACATATATATATATATATATATATATATATATATATATATATATATATATATATATATATATATATATATATATATATATATGCGCGCTCATGTGTGTGTATCCTTGTATGTATGCATATATATATACGTGTGTGACTATGTTTGTGGGTGTGTTTTTATGATTAACAAAGGTATTTGTTCCTTAAGAATTAAATGCCGTAATGATTAGATAATCATTGTCAAATCGTGCTTTTGAACGTCAATATATCTATAGACACTGTCACGCTCTGCACACATATATGTACCTATACACCTATCTACATCAAATATTAGCATTGTGAGATGGCGCAACCCTCCAACACAACTGTGGAGTGTCAATGTCTCATACTTCACATCGTGTGTAAGGAAAAAATATTGCAATAGACTGCATTACAAAGCCTCCTGCTCTATAATGAGTTAATAAAAACGTATGAGATTGCTATTTTGCCTCAGCCAGTCGACTGGGAGAGGGAAAAGCAAAAATGAATATCTCTTACTCTTTATATATATATACTAGCATAAAGGCCCGGCATTGCTCGGTCTTCTAAACATAGACTGTCATGTTTATCCCTCCTTTCTGAAACAGTACAGATAAGTACGGAATACCTCAGCCTGCGGATGGTGTCTACATTTTGGGCTTAGTCAAATAATTTTCCATTAAGATTTTTCAAAAGCATGTAATTGCATTCCATCACTTTTCTGTTGTTTTTGCTGCGGTTGGTATGATAGGAGCTGTCGTACTACTAAAACAATCCCGTCCTTCTTCAGCCAATCGTTTATATCCCCTTCTGCCTCGTCTACCTAAACAATTATTGTAGCAACACCTTGTACACACTATCTCTTGTTCTTCCGTGTCGGGCATATGCAAAGAGATATGTCTTGCATCCCACACTTGAGCAGCCAACGTATAGT
This sequence comes from Eledone cirrhosa, assembly GCA_964016885.1. NCBI lineage: Eukaryota > Metazoa > Mollusca > Cephalopoda > Octopoda > Eledonidae > Eledone > Eledone cirrhosa. The sequence continues at coordinate 95,904,532 of OZ024740.1, forward strand.
TGCCCGTGTGAAAAACATAACTCTTCCAAAAGAAGACCAGCAGCAGCTAGGATCTAACGGTGGTATTTGTTGATAGACATTGAAAAGCTGACACGGTTCGGCGAATGGTTCGCTGGTTAGCTATTTCAAGTGCTCCTCTGGTGGCAGTACGTTCAGCATCTTGAAACTGTCGAATAGCAGATTCCACTGACGATTCGTTTGCCCGCCTTGTTCTATTTCTTGCCGCTTACGCAGTATTTCGGCTAATGGAGTATCTCTTCCTCGAAGCATGACCTAAAAGCTGTGGGAAGTATACTAAGACTAACTGGTAGAGTAAGGAGTAAACTCGTCATTGATGCATGTGATTTCTGAACAGTTGACTATGTAATTGCTGGCCTTGTGCCAAAAGCAGTTATGACTTATTGGGTGGCATAACGGCAGTAACAATGACGATAAGCCGTCTGTGCTTTCGTGAAATAAATATGTTTGTTTATATTTAGTTTTTTGTGTATGCAACAATACCTGTACTCGAATATATAATTTTATATATATTTTTCTAGGGCGGGTAAAATTTCCGAGATCCATGGACGAGTTCTCTCTAGCGGTCTGTTTCCCTCATTATCGCTGCCATGTCATGCGTCTCCAGCAGACCAGTGTCTGTCCTTAGGGCATCAAAATACGTCAACCTTGGTCTTCCTCTTCCAGGGTGTCCATATAGGGGCACCCACAGGTGCAATGAGTGCAGTGTGAACTCTGGATGTCGGTGAGCATGTCCAACTAACATCAGTCTCCCCTGTGTCACTTTTGAACTGACTTTTGGGAGGCTCCCATACAGCTCTGAGTCTTTCATCCTCAGTGTATACTGATTAATGTTCAGAGCCATCCTCAGCATTCTCGTGTAGCACCCATCCACCATATGAGCGAGTTTCTTTGTCAGTGTCCAAGTTTCAGACCCGTACAGCAGCACAGACTCCACTACAGCAATGAAGAGGCGGATTTTCAGGACTTTACGAAGGTCTGAATTCCACACCGATCTCAAGCTGTGGCACGCTGCCCAGGCTTTGCTATTCCTCTCAACCACATCATCTTCCGTATTCCCAATCTTTGCTCCCAAATACAGGAAGTCCTCAACCAATTCTAGCGGCTTGCCGCCTGCATTAGTAATCCTTTCAAGCTTCTCAAAATTCTCTGCAAGATATTTTGTTTTAGTCTCATTCATTCTCATCCCCACACTCATCGGTACAGTCTCAACCTCCTGCATCAAATCCTCTGCCTCCTTCACTGTATTTGTCACCAAAACTATGTCGTCGGCAAATTCAGCATCTGATATTTTTTTCGCCTTAACTCTCTTGCTCTGAGCCAGTGCTACAGTAAAGCCAGAGTCCTGGTGTTTCTCCAGTGCAAGGCGCATACAATAGTCCACTACGATGATAAAAAGGTAGGGAGCCAATGTATCTCCTGGAGCACTCAAGAAGTATCTAAAAGAACTCTGTCATCCCATCACATGTAATAACTTGGGCTTTGGTGTTGGTGTAGAGCAGTGATATCAGGTCCACTATCTTCTTGTGGATTCCATAAGCCTGTAAGATGTTCATCAGGCAGTGACGGTCCACAGAATCAAAGGCATTCTTATAGTGAATAAAAACCATGACTGCAGGAAGGCACTTTGCTCTAGCTCCCTCTAATATCCTCCTCAGCATCAGGATGTGACTGATGGTTGACCTTCCCTTTCTGAAGCCGTTCTGGTTGTCCCTGAGCTTTTTCTCCATCTCAGGATGGATCCTGTTGAGGGTCTTTGCCACAAGTAACGTCAGTGAGATCCTCCTGTAGTTGTTGGTGTTAGAGAGATCTCCCTTCTTTGGCACTGGGACGATGTTACTGCTCATCCACTGATTCGGGACAACTCCTTTCTCCAGAGCCTGGTTACAGAACGCCAGGATGATATCATCAAAATCACATCACTTCTGCTGCCACTCCATCTTCTCCATGAGCCTTGCCATCCTTCATCTTCTTATTCGCTCTCTGAAGCTCCTCTCTGGTGAAGGGCGCTCTCTCTCAATATCTAGTTCATCAAACAGTCGCCTGATCTCTCCAGTGCTCTGGGCTGTGGAGGGTGGATATCCTAGTAGGGTCCTAAAATGGTCTAGCCATTTCCTCTTTCTATCCTCGGGCTGTGTTCCCTGGATCTGATTCGAACACCTTCTCTTCCTCCCTGTGATCTTGTTGATGATCATCCAACTCTCCTTACATCAAAGACCTGTCAACCGCTCTCTCCACGCTTCTGATCTTCTCTATCAGTGCTTCCTCTCTGACCTCAGTGTAAGCGGTACAGAGTTCATCCCTCATCACCTCCACAACCTCCATTCTCTCCTCCGTAGGATCAGCATAAAATTGGTCCTTGGCAGCTTTCAGGTGTACTCTGGCTGCACACACTTTTGGGTCTGCAGAGCTGACCTGCTTCCTTTTGTTCTTTCTTCTCGGCACCAGGGTCTCA
>OZ024740.1:95912004-95914504 GCA_964016885.1 Eledone cirrhosa
CTGGACGAATTCTGTGAACACATCACAAACTTCCCGTACCAACACTTGCACAGACAAAAACACAAGCCAAACCTCAACAAGAAAGAATGGGAAGAATTAAATAGATTAAAAACCGACAGAACCATTACAATTAAAGAGGCTGATAAAGGGAGTACAGTAGTCCTAATGGAGACAGAATTCTATATCAACTTAGCGCTCTCCACTTGGGAAAACGAAACATACTACGAAAAGGCTGAACACTACAATCAACAGAAAATTATGAGAAACCTAAAAGCTCTAATCAACCAATACAAAGAAGGACTCACTAACAAGGAATTCAGCTTCATCACATACTTCACAAGTAAATCCAGCCTTTTCTACGGTATCCCTAAAGTACATAAAAGCGAATCAATCAGTAAGGCATGCAAGGAAGCCACAGACATAGACATCAATGTCCCCTCACCCAATGATCTCAAATTAAGACCTATAATAGCAGGCCCCGCTTGCGAAACGCACCGTCTTAGCAACTTCAGTGATACCCTTCTCAAACCCTTCCTCAAGCACATCAAAAGCTATATAAGGGACGACCTAGATATGCTCAATCACGTCCCTAATATGCCACTTTCTCAACAAACCCTACTAGTGACGTTCGATGTAGTCAACTTATACTCCAACATCCCCCACAACCTAGGAATAGAAGCTATCCAATTCTGGCTGGATAATTTCCTCAATGAACTCCCACAACGCATCAAAAAAGAATTCGTGATAGAGGGACTCAAATTTATCTTGGAGAACAATTACTTCGTTTTCAATAACAAACCCTACAGGCAGAAATCTGGGACCGCTATGGGAACGAAAACAGCCCCTACTTATGCCAACCTAGTCATGGGATATCTAGAAATCACCCTCTACACTAAAGTTCTAAACAAATTTGGAAACATCCTCCACTTACACATTGAAAGGAACTGGAAGCGATATCTAGATGACTGCTTCATCCTTTGGCACGAAAACATCGAAACACTTAAAGAATTTCACACCCTTATAAATGTGCTCAACACAAATATTAACTTCACGATGGAATACAGCCATCAACAACTCCCCTTCCTCGACATCCTCATTAAGATCCATAACAAAAAAATAGAAACAGACATATACTACAAGCCCACAGACTCCAAGCAATATCTCCCCTTCAACTCTTGCCACCCTAGACACGTTAAAATTAATATTCCCTACAATTTAGCCAAGAGAATCTGTACTATAGTCTCCAATAAAAACATCTGCTACTTACGGCTACAAGAACTAAAGGACACACTCATAGGCAGGGACTACCCTGCATCACTAATTGACAATGGAATCCAACGTGCCCTAAAACTCAGTACCCAGGACCTTAGACACCCTAAAGTAAATCAACCAAAACTAAAAGCTCTTCCATACATCTCCACTAACAACCCCCTCAACAATGAGGCCTTTGACACCATCCTCCAGAACATCCCTGTATTGAAAAAGGACCATAGAATGAACCAAATCCTACGAACACACGATATCATAAAGAGCAAAAGACAATCCAAGTCAATGAAAAACATCTTAACACATGCCAAAGTACTGCCAACCACAACAACGAAACCCACAGTAAAAAAATGCGATAGACCCAACTGTGGCCTTTGCATCAACCTAATAGAGGGTTCGGAATTCTATTTCAAAGATGGACAACGTATTATAGTAAAACACAATTTCTCATGTGCATCGGAAAATCAAATATATGTATTAACTTGTTCAGGTTGTCGAGAACAATACATAGGCCAGACCAAAGACAGCCTCCGCCAACGCATGACTGTCCATATATCCCAAATTAAAATACGGGAATACAGGAAAATACCACTGAGTGAACACATTGATACCTGTGCCGCCCAAAATCATCCCAACTTCAGAATCTTTCCCCTCTACAAATTTAAAGATAATGCCACCCACACCCAGCGCATCATCAAGGAATCTTACTTCATTAACAAATACGGACCCCGTCTAAACACTTCTCCCTAAGACGAACCCACAACATACACACGTCAACATACATACCTATATCAGCACAAATCTCTACCCACATATAAACACAATGACACACGTAAACACACATGCTCTATGGTGCAATACAAAAAAATATATGTGCATATATATGTATGTATATGTGTATATATATGTATATATGTAGTGAATATATGTATGTGTATATATATATATAGTGAATATCATTTCACACCTTTTATTGTTAAGATTTTTGATGTTCTATTAAGAGAACCGATTTTACTGAAAAAATCGAATAATGTACACCATTTTACCAGGGGGGAAAAAAATACTGGTCCCCCCCCCCACACACACACATATATACACAAACACATACACACGCGTACATCAACATACAAAGAGACTTATACACACACACACACACACACACACGCACTTCTCCGTATAAGACAAAAGCTGAAAAATATCTTTTGACATGCTAAAATACACCCCATTGCTTTCA
>OZ024740.1:95919504-95932004 GCA_964016885.1 Eledone cirrhosa
CCATTGAAAAACTTATGAATACCAACACAGAACAAACGACATTGCTCCATATCAAAAACCAAATGGGACACCTCTGGAAAAAACATCTAAAAACCAGAAAATTCACTTTCTGGAATATGATAAAAAACCTCAACAAAGCAGGAATTTACCAAAAATGGATTAACTCAACACCGATATTTTTACCACGTAAATTCCAAATAAAGCATATTACAAACGAACCTGAACCAGGAAGAAAACTCCGTGAACAAATGTCACTCAACAGGATAAACATGGAAATAGAACTTATAAAATTAAGGACCACCTCAAACGATCAAGAGTATAAGGATACTGATAAAAATATGGAGGAAGAATGCACTAAAAAGGCCGAGGGAACAACCCTACAAAATTTAATCAAATCGTGGAAACAGGACTGCGAGAATGCAGAAACTACTTCCCTTAAACGGTGGGAAAAATCCGAAAACTGGTTCCTCAAATATGAAGAAGACTTTAAAAGGACGCACCAAACAGGTAACCCCTTTATAAAGCATTTGAACATAACAAGAACTACAACAGACACATTTACACCACCAAACCCAACACACACTAACCACAGGCACATCCCCCAACCAACACAAACCAAATACGGCCAACTACACCAAAAGAAACACACCCAACCACCACAACACAGGTTTCCGTAGAAATACTCCCTACATAAACCAACGCGAAATAACATAGATCCAACTCACAACACAAACACCACATTCCTCAGAAGAAATCCACCCAGACTACTTGAAATCACAACAGAACTTACCCACAACCACACCAGACATCACCCTCAATCCAACAAAAGACAACCGCCCAACCTCAACACTCTGTACCACAGAAATAACGCACCCAGACCACATGAACCAACAACAGAACCCTTGCTCATCAACAACCACAACACATACCACCCCCACCATCACATTCACCCTCATGAAACAAGCTACAGACCCACACGCAACAGACCAACAAAATATAATCACACACAAAACTACATTCCTTTTTTAGGGAAAAGCCTGAAATACCAGGATACTCGATGCCCCCCCCCCCCCTCAGGAGAAACCAAAAATAATCAACCTCTCAAAGACATCTCTAACGAACACACAAATCAACATTTTAAGTAAGGGCCTGAAATTTACACCTACATCACGTAAACCAAACTTCCCCGAAATGAAGGATGAAATCATGGAATACTGCCGAAAGCTGCGACTAACGGAATTCTTCCACAACGACACCAACACTGAAGACGAATCACTGGTTAGAAATAAAAGCAATTTCTGCCCACAAAAGGGAAGAAATAAAGCACTGGACACGTACTGCGAACACATCACCAACTTTCCCTATGAAAAAATTACAAATAAACACACGAAATCAAACCTATCTACACACGAATGGAAAGAATTATTCACACTTAGAAACAACCCTGAGATAACTATCAAAAAAAGCCGATAAAGGCAGTACTGTTGTCATTATGAATACGGACTACTATAGGACCCTCGCACTTAACATTTTAGAAAACAACACATACTATGAAAAAACAGAAAACTACAAACACACCAAAACAATGGGGAACCTTTTGACCTTACTGAATAAATACCGCAACGGCTTAACCACAAAAGAGTTTAACTATATAAGCCACTTCAAATGCAATACAAGCTCTTTTTACGGCTTACCGAAACTCCACAAATGTAAACCCATAAACGATGCATGTGACACCTCAACCAACAATTACATTGAACTAACACCACCAGAAGACCTAAAACTCAGGCCAATTATAGCAGGCCCTACATGTGAAACCCACAGACTTAGCAACTTTCTGGATATCCTACTGAAACCCTTTCTACAACATATACAGAGCTACATACGAGATGACCTTGACATGCTGAAACACCTCCCTAAAACAGTAAGTGCAAATACAATTCTTGTCTCCTTTGACGTAATAAACCTCTACACAAACATACCTCACAACTATGGAATAACAGCAGTCCAATACTGGCTTAACACACACCCATCAGAAATACCGACACGCATCAACACAGATTTTATCACTGACGGACTCCGCTTTATCCTACAAAATAACTACTTCACATTCAATGGTTCAACATACAGACAAGTATCAGGTACGGCAATGGGCACGAAAGTAGCACCCACATATGCCAACCTAGTCATGGGATTCCTTGAACAACAAATATACAGTCAGTCCCTTCTCTTATTTGGAGACTCTTTCCACACACACCTCAAAGCCAATTGGAAAAGATATCTAGACGACTGCTTTATCCTATGTCAAGAAGACATGAACTCACTTACTACGTTTAAAAACATGATAAACAACATAGATAATAACATACAATTCACAATGGAATCCAATCCTAAGGAATTAGCCTTCTTGGATATTCTCATCTCTGTAATAGACGGGAAATTAGATACAGATATATTCTATAAACCCACAGATTCCAAGCAATACCTCTTTTTCACATCAAGTCACCCAAAACATACAGAACTTAACATTCCTTACAATTTGGCCAAACGTATATGTACCATAGTATCAGATCCACCTAAACGGGAGCAAAGACTAAAGGACCTAAAAGACACCCTTATCTTAAGAGCCTTTCCACTTGAAATAATCAACAATGGAATAGACAGGGCAAAACACCTAAATCCCCATCAACTTAACAATCCAAAACAGAAAACCACACTCAACACTCTGCCATATGTATCCACTTTCAACCCCAGAAATACCGAAATGTTTGATCACCTACACAAAAACCTCCCCATCCTACTTAAAGATGTAAAAATGAAGTCTATTCTTGAAACACACAAGATCCTTAAAAGTAAAAGACAACCCAAATCACTTAAACGCATTCTCACTGGACCAAATATACCCAAACCAATCCTCAACCCTACAGTTACCAAATGTGGTAGAACAAACTGTGGAACGTGCCTCTACCTCACTGAAGGACAAACATTTACATTCAAAGATGGCCAAACATTTAGAGTAAAAAACAATTTCACCTGCAACTCGGAGAACTTGATTTACGCAATAACTTGCGGTGGATGCAAACACAACTACATAGGACAGACGGGCAACTCATTACGCAAAAGAATGACCATCCACCGCCAACAAATCCGGGACGCTAACACAAGAAAAATCCCCTTGAGCAGCCATATTGCGAACTGCGCAGGAATGACACTACCCAACTTTCAAATCTTCCCCTTCTACAAGTGCTCAGATTCGTTCACACAGCAACAAAGAATAAACAAAGAAAATCTATTCCTTAACAAATTTAAACCAAAACTAAACGGGTTATCACCCCAATAGAATTGTCATAAAATATAAACACACATACGCACGGAATCACTACTATTAAAGACCAGAGACCAATTCTGTAGAATCAGGTTTATTCGTTGACAGACCATGCCTTTGTGTGACCAACACATACATGTTAAACCCTGCACGTGCACACACATATATCTATATATATATATGCGCACAGAGAATTCACCACTGTCGGTTGCGGGGCCCAATCTACATGAAGAACTCAATGTGATCAGAATGACTTGTATTTTAATTTCACTGTCCCAACTTCTTATATTATGGAAAAAATATATGTCTGTATGTATATATATATATATATATTTGTAGGCCATTTCTCTGTGTGTGGGTGTATGTATGTGTATATGTGTGTGTGTGTATGTGTGTGCATGTGGATGTATGTATTGTGTGTGCGTGTGTGTGTGTGTGTATGTATGTGTGTATCTGGATGTATGCGTATGTGTATATATATATATATATGCGTGTGTGTGTGTGTGTATATATATGTGTGTGAATGTGTATATATATGTGTGTATGTTTGTATGTGTGTATGTATATATATATATATGTGTGTGTGTGTATGTATGCGTGGGGGTGGGGGTGTATATATATATGTGTGTGTGTGTGTATATATATATATATATATATATATATGTGTATGTGTATATATATGTGTGTGTGTATGTGTGTATGTATATGTATGTGTGTGTGTATGTATGTGTGTATATGTATATATATATATATATGTATATGTATATGTATATGTATATGTATGTATGTGTGGATGAAGGGATGTGTGTATATATATAGGTGTAAGTGCACTAAATCCCTTTCTATCACGCTCCACTCTCCTACCCACCACAGGAAGATATGTGTATGTATATTGCTTCCACCCCCTCACTGACCAGCAGTTGGCCAGTTGGCCATTGCTAAATCTGACATTTATAAAATAACCCACACCCCAAATAACTTCTCATTCACTACCAGAAAGGGACACAGCAGTCAACCTGTTGTTGCTAACTAGATGAAAACTACTATGAAATCCCACAATGAATTTTATACTTGAATTTTCAAATCTCAAATTTTAACTCTTCGTATTATTAATTTTTCTTAATATTAATCAACATTTGAAAAGATGGCTTTTGCAGACCCATCGAAACCGGTCATTTTCTATACCCTTTATTATTTCCTTACCTTATAAAATTATATGTTTTTTCACAAAAAAGTATTCTGTCTCTTATATATTCCATGTGCCATTACCAACCTCAATTTTCTCTATAACCTTCGTTTTGTGTAGAAAATTACACTTTTCATATATATATATATATACACAATATATTAATAAATGGATCTTAACAATAAACTATATTACCCTTATCATAAACCAGGTGAGATACTTACATATATTAGCCCACACTCTAACCACCCACCGGCAGTCATCAGAGCAGTAATCAAATCTATCTCATATAGGATGTCCATGCTATCATCAAATGAGGATATATTTATAAACCATGCGGCATATTATAATAAGGCTCTTTCTGAATATATTTATGAACTAGATACCATTTACTAGATACCTAAATGCCATAGCACAGCACTTCACCACAACCATAATAAACTTAGCACTAGAACTAAAAATATCTTAGCATATACCCAGATTCGCCGTAATTTTAGAAGTAACTGCACTTATACAGGGAACTTTAATGGTGGCAGTGGCCTGCTTCCCACCCCAAGTAGCAAACTAAAAATCAACCCTAGAATAGGATTGAGCAATGGGATGAGAAATAACAAATGCCCAGTTAATAATAACCCTATGAAGGCCCCTACCAACTCTACTAGAACACCTAGAAGGAATATTCCTAGAATTATCCACTGGCTTAACCCCCCTTTCTCATCTAATCTCGCCACGAATATCCCTAAACGCTTCTTCTCTATCCTATCTAACCCATCCACCCCACCATAGATATTACAAACTCTTTAATAAAAACAACATTAAAATCTCATTCTCCACAACACCTAACCTAGCTAGCCACATCGCATTCAGTAACCATCATAAACTAAGACAGTATAACTCCCACACTGCGGTACCACCACCCCCATCAAATAAACTACGCCACTACACCAATACTTACTCTAGTAGCACAACTCCCCCATCTAATCCTTCTAGCACTGACCAACCGCTTAGGCTAAACAACCCTACTCTCACTAACCGCAGAAGCAACTGCAACTGCCGTTACCCTAATGCATACTCACTAAATTGGACACTGTCTGACACCCAATATAATTTATAGGTGCACGGTTAAATCTGCTTCGCATACCAGCTCCTATATCGGCTCTACCTCTAACCCTTTTAAGGTACGTTATAACGCGTACTCTTTTACCTTCCGAGACTCTAACAACAGATGTTCCACATCTCTATCTAGGCTCATTAAAAACCTTAAATTAACCAACATTGAACACTCACTAACATGGGATATCATGGCTAGGGCCCAACGGTTCAATGGACGAAGAAACTTCTGTGACCTCTGTCTTACCGAAGCATATTACATTACTCTATCACGACCTATACCGATCAACGATAGAACGGAGGTAACTATTAGCTGTCAACATCGAAGGGCTAATTCCTTCGCCAACAGTATTTGACTCAACATAGTCATCTAGCCCCATTTTTACTTGTAGCTAATAAGCTAAATCGTTATAGCTAACTTGGATAATAATAGGTTGTCTCCCTTACATTGTCTCTCAATTAAAAAATTAAAAAATTATCAATGCTTAACTCTAAACTCCACACAATTTCTAATCTCTCGAGGAGTTACTTCCCCTGAAACCAGCCTCTCGTTAGTAAGGTAAATATGTCCATTGGAGTCCATCTTGTTACCCATAGGCAGATCTCACACAATGCAGCCTCGACAGAAAAATACTGCTCAACTATGGCAGACAATAGATATACCCAGGACACCATAGTGAAATACCAATATATGGAACATATAACATTCTTTCCTTATTTTAATTTATATTATTTTTGAAGTTCCGATGAGCTGGTCCATTTTACCTAAGTCAACTGAACCAGATCAATAATGATCTATAACACTGGTCTGCGTTTCAAAGCTTTTTTAAAAAGGTCAAGGGTTTTCCAAATGATTTAGGACCCTTTTTGCATGCTGAATTCAAAAATACAGTTTATTTTTCTGGGTCAGGTCTGGTTTCTAAGATATAGTCTATTTCTTTACCAGCATATTTTTCTAAAATATCGCAATCCAAGCGTTTATGGGCTTTGCTTTTGCAAAACCGGGTCGTGGGTAACCTTTAATAATTATTTTTATTTCTCTTTTCAGGTCTAGAAAAATGGATCGGAAGTGTAAAAACCATCCTAATAGGTTCTGTTACATCTGCAGACATGTGGTTCTTCCAGACCGTCAAGCAAAAATCACGGATTTTGTGAAGAAGGCATATCACGCTTACTTTGGAGTCAAACTAGGGGACCAGGATAAGCTATTCGCTCCCCATATCTGCTGCAAAACATGTGTAGAGAACTTACGGGATTGGAGGAACAAGAAAAGGAAGAGTATGCCATTTGGTGTCCCAATGGTGTGGAGGGAAGGGAAATATCACGTTACCGACTGCTACTTTTGCATGACAAATCTAAAAGGCATCAATCGCAAGCACCATGTTCAATACCCTGATGTTCCTTCTGCCATAAAGCCAATCCCCATGGCCCCGATCTTCCTGTTCCTGAGCCAAATGTCACCATGGAATCTAGTTCTGATTCCGAATCTAGTGACATGATTGATACAGCTAAGTGTGATGAATACAGGTCAGAAGAGGACGACCAACCGGTGCCTTTGACCCAAGCCGAACTCAATAACCTGACACGAGACCTGAACCTTTCGAAGGAGTCTGCTCAGCTACTGGGTTCTCGTCTTCGAGAAAAACGTCTACTGGCGCCAGGAACAACATTATTTGGTATCGGGACCGCGAGAGAGAATTTAGAAAATTCTTCATGTTTGATGAGGCATTTTCACTGGTCTACTGTAGCAATATTGCTGACCTGATTGAATTACTTGGTCTGAAGTATGTTGCTATGGAATGGAAACTTGTCATTGACTCATCTAACAGAAGTCTCAAAGCAGTTCTTCTGAATATCGGAAACAAGTTTACATCGATCCCTGTTGGGCACTCAGTTGAAATAGAAGAATCCCACAAAAGCATGGAACGTCTGTTGTTTGCTCTGAAGTATCAGAAACATAAATGGTTGATCTGTGGAAATCTTAAAGTTGTTGGACTCATCCTAGGACTTCAAGGTGGTTACACAAAGTATCCATGATTTCTGTGCTTATGGGATAGCCGTGCTGATGACCAGCATTATGTCAGACAAGAGTGGCCATTAAGACAAGGATTAACACCTGGATCACACATCGTCTTGTCCCACCCTCTTGTTGAACCGAGCAAGATATTGCTTCCAACCCTGCACATCAAACTCGGTCGCATGAAGAACTTTGTAAAGGCATTGGACAGGGAAGGTGGAGGATTTGCTTTCCTCCATCAGAAGTTTCAACGAAAAAGCATGGAGAAAATTAAGGCAGGTATATTTGATATCCTTAAATAAGGGAACTCATCAAGGATACTAGTTTTGATGATGCACTGAATCCTGCTGAACTCTCTGCCTGGTTGTCCCTTAAGTCAGTCATTGAAAACTTCCTTGGCAACCACAGCAGTTCCCAGTATCAGAAAGTGGTTGATGAGTTAATGTATTATTTCCGCCGCCTTGGTGCGCGGGTGTCAGTGAAAATGCACTTCCTCCGGTCTCATCTGGACTATTTTCCAGAGAATTGTGGAGACATCAGTGAAGAACAAGGTGAGCGCTTTCACCAAGATATCAGTGTTATGGAGGAACGCTATCAAGGCCGATGGGATGTCAACTTTCTGGCCGACTACTGCTGGTGCCTAAAGAGGGATGCGCAGTCTGCTCAGCACAAACGGAAGTCCCTGAAGAGACCATTCATCCATGAGTAGCGTCCTTAGTTCATTATACTCTTCTTGCTATCTATTCAAAATATTTTGTAAGACTTCTGTGAATAAATCAGTCTAATATTTTCAATATTGCGTTTTATTCACCTTCTAATAGATCGGAATTTAGGATCTTTTTAATGTGCTAATATTTCATTAACCTGATCTGATTGAGTAAAATTAGAATGATTTTTCGATTCAGTGCAAAAAACTGGCCTAAAATCATATATTATATGTTAGACCTTCAAAAAATCGCAGACAAGTGTAATCATTTGATCCAGAAATATTATATTTACAAACAAACGAACCGGCATAATAATAAGTGTTCGGTAAACCGATAGTGCATGTATATATGTGTGCATATATGTATATATATACATACTACTGTACGTATGTTTACATATATGTATGTACGTATACATACATTCTTACACACACACACACACACATATATATATATATATATATATATATATATATATATGAAAGAAAAAGTTAGTCCTTCACCAGTGATCTTCCAACCATCATTGGTATGTCATCGCTTTAAAGACCATATACCTCCGGTTGGTGCGAGCAACGGCTAAAAAAAGTCGTTGGGACATGTAAATAAAGGGGACACGAGAGTGTCAACAAACAAAGATGATGAAGCAATGAGAAGTGAGGAAGAACGAGTCAAGTCCCAAATTTCCATGAATATAAGTTCGGTGAAATCGTGAACGAGAGAGAATAAAGACCATCAAACCTGGTTGAAATGTGAGCAAGGAAGGAATTCCGTACAGGTCTAACGAGAGGAAGCAGGAATCTAGTCTGTGAATTCGGTGAACATAAGTTCTGTGAAATCGTAGACGAGAGCGAGAAAAAAAGCGAACCAGCCTGACCAAGAGAGCGAAAGAAAAGAATTACGCACAGGTCAAACGAGAAGAAGGAGGAGGAGGAGAGGTAGTAACAGAGAGTGAGTGAGTGAAGGGTGAGGAAGAGGCTAACAGCGAGAGTGACTGTTAGAGAGGGGAAAGATACAGAGAAAGAGGAAGCAGTAACAACGAAATATCGGGTCTCAGCGGGGGAAAAAATATGTGTAAATATGAGAATAAACGTGCTGCGTGGTTGCATTACCAATGATTTTTAGAAGATTACTGATGAAGGACTAACTTTTTCACATGTAACCCATTAGCAGCCACGCAGCACGTTTATTCTCATATTTACACATATTTTTTCCCCCGCGATGACCCGTCTATTTCGTTCTTACTGCTTCCTCTTTCTCTGTATTTTACCCTCTCTAACAGCCTCTCTCTCTGTTAGCCTCTTCCTCACCCTTCACTCACTCACTCTCTGTTACTACCTCTCCACCTCCTCCTTCTTCCCGTTTGACCTGTGCGTAATTCTTTTCTTTCGTACTCTTGGTCAGGCTGGTTCACTCTTTTTTTTTTTTTTCTCTCTCTCGTCTACGATTTCACAGAACTTATGTTCACCGAATTCAAAGACTAGATTCCTTCTTCCCCCAGTTAGACCTGTACGGAATTCCTTCCTTGCTCACATTCCAAACAGGTTTGATGGTCTTTATTCTCTCTCTTTCACGATTTCACCGAACTTACATTCATTGAAATTTGGGATTTGAATCGTTCTTCCTCAATTTTCGTTGCTTCACCATCTTTGATTGTTTACACTCTCGTGTCCCCTTTATTTACGTGTCCCAACGACTTTTTTTAGCCGTTGCTCGCACCAACCGGAGGTATATGGTCTTTAAAGCGATGAAATACCAATGATGGGTGGAAGATCACTGATGAAGGACTAATTTTTTCATATGTAACAAATTAGCAACCACGCAGCACGTTTATTCTTATATATATATATATATATATATATATATATATATATATATATATATATATATATATATACTATTTATATATGTATATATTTATATATGTATATATATATATATATATATATATATATATATATATATATATATATATATATATATATATATATATATATATATATATATATATGTGTGTGTGTGTGTATATATGTGTATATATGTATGTATATAAATATATATATATAAGTTGAAAAAAATGAAAACGAAATTTCATTTCTCACTCTTAAGATGGCACTTACTTAAATGTAAGTATGTATGTATACGTACATACATATATGTATACAGACGTACAGTAGCATGCATATATATACATATATATATATATATACATATATATATATATATACATATATATATACACATATGCATACAGGTACACATACATATATGCACGCATCAGTTTAGCCGACGTTTATTATAACGCCTGCTTTGTTCGTTTGTTTGTCAACAAATCGAACAGCCTGAATTTATGCCATACGGTGTTAAGGCAACCACGTCACCTTTTTGTTCAACACTGACACAGGAACGATGTACTAGTTTCAAGCTTGTTAGCTATCATCAGCACCGTTTACCCATCAGCAAGAGTAAATGGTATTGACTACATTTCTATAAAATATGTTATTATATCTATGATTTTGGGGAAACATTTTCTTCCTACATTAGTTTTAACAATCAGATAAAAGGGGGGGGGGGGGGCGTAAACCAAATAATTTTTCTTTTCCTCTTATTGCGTTTAGTGTTAGAGAGAAGATTAGGTAAATAGTTAATATGTTCGGCGAAATCGCTGTTATTGAGGGCCTTATTATAATCACTACAGAAGGAGATAAGGTAGAAATTCTACGGCTAATGTTAGGAATAAGATTTGTAATGACTATAGGTGGATGGCAAGACACTTTGTGTATATATCTTAAATTCTCGTTAGGTTTATGATAAGGTTTAAAAGAGGCAGTAAGTAGATCAAGAAAGTTAGTATTAGTAAGATTCGTATCTATAGTCATTTTAAGGTTTAGGATACCAAAGGTATTGATTAAATCTTTACGGAATTTATCAAGGTTATGGTCGTTGGTGGTATGAGAAAATGTCAAACCGTCGTCTCGGTATAAACCGATATGATGGAACGGAAATTTCTCTTTAAGGGTGTGGAGGAGGAATAATCCTACTAAGTCACACACATCAGCACTATCATATGAGCCCATCGCAACATCAACAGATTTATGAGGGCTTGATTTTATAACCCAAATACTTTCATTAGCACAGAGTACTGTTTCCTAGCATGAAGATAATGTCTTATTCTAATTTAGAATTATTAATGAAAGGTCTTGCAAAATCTAAGGCTTTTGTTAATAAGGATTCAGTGATAGAGGGGTAAAAATCAACAATATCAAATAGGGTAGAACTACACTTATTTTTTCCTTGTATTTTCTTAAACCAAGACATAACAGAGGATATATTTAACCATTGTGATAAGTCAGTCATAATTCTTATTTGAAGTATAATTATTCTTGAGATTTTTTTACTCGGAAGGCCAACTAAAGGTTTAGCAAGGTTAATTAGTCTACAGCTAGGTCGATTAGTAAAGTCTTGTTTATGGTCTTTAAGGGTAATATATTTTTTACGTTTAGTTAGTGTTTCAATCTGGTTATCTATTTTTAAAATACTAGCTAGGTTTTTAGTTTCATTATTAATGGTATTGTAGATATTAATGTTAGCTATTTGATATTTGGCGGTACGGCTATTTGTTTAAAGTTGGTTATACGAAATATTATTTACTTCAAAAAGATGTTTAGTTTATCAGAAAAAACGAAAGCGTTAATAGAGTGTTTAAAATTAGAAATATCGTTAGAGAGTTTTCAGTGAAAATTATTGTGGGAAATACGGTATTTAATTTCACTAATTAAGTTAACTAGGTCTATTTCGAAGTTGCCCATGTCTTTAACTCTAGTTGGGTATTTGTGGGATTTAATGTCAAAATAGTGATTGGAATCAGCACAGAATTGTCCGTCGTAAATAATTGCCTTCCATTTCATTCTTTCAATGACTTGTTAAATTTTATCGATAAACAATTTGATTTACGTATGGGTTTTTGTATGCGTGTGTTGATTTCTTATTACGTGCGTGCGAACGCACGCATTTCTATACGTATGCACGTATGTTATGAACCCTGGCTCTTTATTGTAGACTTTTATGTGTAGGTATGTGGATGTGTGTGTAATATGGTTATATGCATGTTTATATATACGTGTGTAGGCACGTGGTTGTGTATGTGTATAATTATTT
>OZ024740.1:95942004-95967004 GCA_964016885.1 Eledone cirrhosa
AAACAAGTATTATAGAGTGTATAATACCCTTTGAAATAAGGTAGGAAGATGGGTATATTTTAAAAGAGGGGTATATTATGTGCCTTTGAGAAAAGATTCTAAATTGATAAAGAATTGAATATTAGCTGTATACTTTGAGAAATGTCTACAATAAAACTCACCTCCTACATTATATATATATATATATATATATATATATATATATAAAATTTCAGGTTGTCAATAATGTAATGTAGTGATAATATATCGTTACGTTACATAATAAATTCCTTTCCAAAAAAGCACTTTCATTTTATATTCATCTTTTCTATATATATATATATATATATATATATATATATAAAAACAAATAACGAAACGAAATTAATTTCGTTTCGTTTGTAACTCACTTTGTATGACTGACGCTTAAACAATTAAGTTAAAAATGTACATCCATATATGTATACTGAAATACTAGTATGCATATGAATACACACACGTATACATATGTAGATGTACCAAGTCTTTCACTGGTTACTTTACTGTGAGTATCCAGCTATTCTGTATGTAAACACACAGACAAACCGGTTTTTAGAGTCATACTGGTTTTTGAGGAAACACCTTTCCACTATTCTCCAGAAAGCCAGACAAGGAATATTGAACTAGTTTCGTTGTTGTTACAACTCATCAGCAATATTTACCTATCTACCGGCCTTTCTGGAGAATCGTAAAAGCACATATCGTTATATGCTTTTTCTATGAAAATTAGTAGTGGGCAGACTAATTTGCATAGAGTGTGAGTACGTACCGATTCAACGGAGACGATAAAAACAAATAACGAAACGAAATTAAATTTCGTTTCGTTTGTAACTCACTCTTGTATGACTGACGCTTAAACAATTAAGTTAAAAATGTACATCCATATATGTATACTGAAATACTAGTATGCATATGAATACACACACGTATACATATGTAGATGTACCAAGTCTTTCACTGGTTACTTTACTGTGAGTATCCAGCTATTCTGTATGTAAACACACAGACAAACCGGTTTTTAGAGTCATACTGGTTTTTGAGGAAACACCTTTCCACTATTCTCCAGAAAGCCAGACAAGGAATAATGAACTAGTTTCGTTGTTGTTACAACTCATCAGCAATATTTACCTATCTACCGGCCTTTCTGGAGAATCGTAAAAGCACATATCGTTATATGCTTTTTCTATGAAAATTAGTAGTGGGCAGACTAATTTGCATAGAGTGTGAGTACGTACCGGTTCAACGGAGACGATAAAAACAAATAACGAAACGAAATTAAATTTCGTTTCGTTTGTAACTCACTTTGTATGACTGACGCTTAAACAATTAAGTTAAAAATGTACATCCATATATGTATACTGAAATACTAGTATGCATATGAATACACACACGTATACATATGTAGATGTACCAAGTCTTTCACTGGTTACTTTACTGTGAGTATCCAGCTATTCTGTATGTAAACACACAGACAAACCGGTTTTTAGAGTCATACTGGTTTTTGAGGAAACACCTTTCCACTATTCTCCAGAAAGCCAGACAAGGAATATTGAACTAGTTTCGTTGTTGTTACAACTCATCAGCAATATTTACCTATCTACCGGCCTTTCTGGAGAATCGTAAAAGCACATATCGTTATATGCTTTTTCTATGAAAATTAGTAGTGGGCAGACTAATTTGCATAGAGTGTGAGTACGTGCCGGTTCAACGGAGACGATAAAAACAAATAACGAAACGAAATTAAATTTCGTTTCGTTTGTAACTCACTTTTGTATGACTGATGCTTAAACAATTAAGTTAAAAATGTACATCCATATATGTATACTGAAATACTAGTATGCATATGAATACACACACGTATACATATGTAGATGTACCAAGTCTTTCACTGGTTACTTTACTGTGAGTATCCAGCTATTCTGTATGTAAACACACAGACAAACCGGTTTTTAGAGTCATACTGGTTTTTGAGGAAACACCTTTCCTCTATTCTCCAGAAAGCCAGACAAAGAATATTGAACTAGTTTCGTTGTTGTTACAACTCATCAGCAATATTTACCTATCTACCGGCCTTTCTGGAGAATCGTAAAAGCACATAACGTTATATGCTTTTTCTATGAAAATTAGTAGTGGGCAGACTAATTTGCATAGAGTGTGAGTACGTACCGGTTCAAAGGAGATGATAAAGACAAATAACGATACGAAATTAAATTTCGTTTCGTTTGTAACTCACTTTTGTATGACTGACGCGTAAACAATTAAGTTAAAAATGTACATCCATATATGTATACTGAAATACTAGTATGCATATGAATACACACACGTATACATATGTAGATGTACCAAGTCTTTCACTGGTTACTTTACTGTGAGTATCCAGCTATTCTGTATGTAAATACACAGACAAACCGGTTTTTAGAGTCATACTGGTTTTTGAGGAAACACCTTTCCTCTAATCTACAGAAAGCCAGACAAGGAATATTGAACTAGTTTCGTTGTTGTTACAACTCATCAGCAATATTTACCTATCTACCGGCCTTTCTGGAGAATCGTAATAGCACACATCGTTATATGCTTTTTCTATGAAAATTAGTAGTGGGCAGACTAATTTGCATAGAGTGTGAGTACGTACCGGTTCAACGGAGACGATAAAAACAAATAACGAAACGAAATTAAATTTCGTTTTGTTTGTAACTCACTTTTGTATGACTGACGCTTAAACAATTAAGTTAAAAATGTACATCCATATATGTATACTGAGATACTAGTATGCATATGAATACACACACGTATAGATATGTAGATGTACCAAGTCTTTCACTGGTTACTTTACTGTGAGTATCCAGCTATTCTGTATGTAAACACACAGACAAACCGGTTTTTAGAGTCATACTGGTTTTTGAGGAAACACATTTCCTCTATTCTCCAGAAAGCCAGACAAGGAATATTGAACTAGTTTCGTTGTTGTTACAACTCATCAGCAATATTTACCTATCTACCGGCCTTTCTGGAGAATCGTAAAGCACATATCGTTATATGCTTTTTCTATGAAAATTAGTAGTGGGCAGACTAATTTGCATAGAGTGTGAGTACGTACCGGTTCAACGGAGACGATAAAAACAAATAACGAAACGAAATTAATTTTCGTTTCGTTTGTAACTCACTTTTGTATGACTGACGCTTAAACAATTAAGTTAAAAATGTACATCCATATATGTATACTGAAATACAAGTATGCATATGAATACACGCACGTATAGATATGTAGATGTACCAAGTCTTTCACTGGTTACTTTACTGTGAGTATCCAGCTATTCTGTATGTAAACACACAGACAAACCGGTTTTTAGAGTCATACTGGTTTTTGAGGAAACACCTTTCCTCTATTCTCTAGAAAGCCAGACAAGGAATATTGAACTAGTTTCGTTGTTGTTACAACTCATCAGCAATATTTACCTATCTACCGGCCTTTCTGGAGAATCGTAAAAGCACATATCGTTATATGCTTTTTCTATGAAAATTAGTAGTGGGCAAACTAATTTGCATAGAGTGTGAGTATGTACCGGTTCAACGGAGACGATAAAAACAAATAACGAAACGAAATTAAATTTCGTTTCGTTTGTAACTCACTTTTGTATGACTGACGCTTAAACAATTAAGTTAAAAATGTACATCCATATATGTATACTGAAATACTAGTATGCATATGAATACACACATGTATACATATGTAGATGTACCAAGTCTTTCACTGGTTACTTTACTGTGAGTATCCAGCTATTCTGTATGTAAACACACAGGCAAACCGGTTTTTAGAGTCATTCTGGTTTTTGAGGAAACACCTTTCCTCTATTCTCCAGAAAGCCAGACAAAGAATATTGAACTAGTTTCGTTGTTGTTACAACTCATCAGCAATATTTACCTATCTACCGGCCTTTCTGGAGAATCGTAAAAGCACATATCGTTATATGCTTTTTCTATGAAAATTAGTAGTGGGCAGACTAATTTGCATAGAGTGTGAGTACGTACCGGTTCAACGGAGACGATAAAGACAAATAACGATACGAAATTAAATTTCGTTTCGTTTGTAACTCACTTTTGTATGACTGACGCGTAAACAATTAAGTTAAAAATGTACATCCATATATGTATACTGAAATACTAGTATGCATATGAATACACACACGTATACATATGTAGATGTACCAAGTCTTTCACTGGTTACTTTACTGTGAGTATCCAGCTATTCTGTATGTAAACACACAGACAAACCGGTTTTTAGAGTCATACTGGTTTTTGAGGAAACACCTTTCCACTATTCTACAGAAAGCCAGACAAGGAATATTGAACTAGTTTCGTTGTTGTTACAACTCATCAGCAATATTTACCTATCTACCGGCCTTTCTGGAGAATCGTAAAAGCACATATCGTTATATGCTTTTTCTATGAAAATTAGTAGTGGGCAGACTAATTTGCATAGAGTGTGAGTACGTACCGGTTCAACGGAGACGATAAAAACAAATAACGAAACGAAATTAAATTTCGTTTCGTTTGTAACTCACTTTTGTATGACTGACGCTTAAACAATTAAGTTAAAAATGTACATCCATATATGTATACTGAAATACTAGTATGCATATGAATACACACACGTATACATATGTAGATGTACCAAGTCTTTCACTGGTTACTTTACTGTGAGTATCCAGCTATTCTGTATGTAAACACACAGACAAACCGGTTTTTAGAGTCATACTGGTTTTTGAGGAAACACCTTTCCTCTATTCTCTTGAAAGCCAGACAAGGAATATTGAACTAGTTTCGTTGTTGTTACAACTCATCAGCAATATTTACCTATCTACCGGCCTTTCTGGAGAATCGTAAAAGCACATATCGTTATATGCTTTTTCTATGAAAATTAGTAGTGGGCAGACTAATTTGCATAGAGTGTGAGTACGTACCGGTTCAACGGAGACGATAAAAACAAATAACGAAACGAAATTAAATTTCGTTTTGTTTGTAACTCACTTTTGTATGACTGACGCTTAAACAATTAAGTTAAAAATGTACATCCATATATGTATACTGAGATACTAGTATGCATATGAATACACACACGTATAGATATGTAGATGTACCAAGTCTTCCACTGGTTACTTTACTGTGAGTATCCAGCTATTCTGTATGTAAACACACAGACAAACCGGTTTTTAGAGTCATACTGGTTTTTGAGGAAACACATTTCCTCTATTCTCCAGAAAGCCAGACAAGGAATATTGAACTAGTTTCGTTGTTGTTACAACTCATCAGCAATATTTACCTATCTACCGGCCTTTCTGGAGAATCGTAAAAGCACATATCGTTATATGCTTTTTATATGAAAATTAGTAGTGGGCAGACTAATTTGCATAGAGTGTGAGTACGTACCGGTTCAACGGAGACGATAAAAACAAATAACGAAACGAAATTAAATTTCGTTTTGTTTGTAACTCACTTTTGTATGACTGACGCTTAAACAATTAAGTTAAAAATGTACATCCATATATGTATACTGAAATACTAGTATGCATATGAATACACACACGTATACATATGTAGATGTACCAAGTCTTTCACTGGTTACTTTACTGTGAGTATCCAGCTATTCTGTATGTAAACACACAGACAAACCGGTTTTTAGAGTCATACTGGTTTTTGAGGAAACACATTTCCTCTATTTTTCCAGAAAGCCAGACAAGGAATATTGAACTAGTTTCGTTGTTGTTACAACTCATCAGCAATATTTACCTATCTACCGGCCTTTCTGGAGAATCGTAAAAGCACATAACGTTATATGCTTTTTCTATGAAAATTAGTAGTGGGCAGACTAATTTGCATAGAGTGTGAGTACGTACCGGTTCAAAGGAGATGATAAAGACAAATAACGATACGAAATTAAATTTCGTTTCGTTTGTAACTCACTTTTGTATGACTGACGCGTAAACAATTAAGTTAAAAATGTACATCCATATATGTATACTGAAATACTAGTATGCATATGAATACACACACGTATACATATGTAGATGTACCAAGTCTTTCACTGGTTACTTTACTGTGAGTATCCAGCTATTCTGTATGTAAATACACAGACAAACCGGTTTTTAGAGTCATACTGGTTTTGAGGAAACACCTTTCCTCTAATCTACAGAAAGCCAGACAAGGAATATTGAACTAGTTTCGTTGTTGTTACAACTCATCAGCAATATTTACCTATCTACCGGCCTTTCTGGAGAATCGTAATAGCACACATCGTTATATGCTTTTTCTATGAAAATTAGTAGTGGGCAGACTAATTTGCATAGAGTGTGAGTACGTACCGGTTCAACGGAGACGATAAAAACAAATAACGAAACGAAATTAAATTTCGTTTTGTTTGTAACTCACTTTTGTATGACTGACGCTTAAACAATTAAGTTAAAAATGTACATCCATATATGTATACTGAGATACTAGTATGCATATGAATACACACACGTATAGATATGTAGATGTACCAAGTCTTTCACTGGTTACTTTACTGTGAGTATCCAGCTATTCTGTATGTAAACACACAGACAAACCGGTTTTTAGAGTCATACTGGTTTTTGAGGAAACACATTTCCTCTATTCTCCAGAAAGCCAGACAAGGAATATTGAACTACTTTCGTTGTTGTTACAACTCATCAGCAATATTTACCTATCTACCGGCCTTTCTGGAGAATCGTAAAGCACATATCGTTATATGCTTTTTCTATGAAAATTAGTAGTGGGCAGACTAATTTGCATAGAGTGTGAGTACGTACCGGTTCAACGGAGACGATAAAAACAAATAACGAAACGAAATTAATTTTCGTTTCGTTTGTAACTCACTTTTGTATGACTGACGCTTAAACAATTAAGTTAAAAATGTACATCCATATATGTATACTGAAATACAAGTATGCATATGAATACACACACGTATAGATATGTAGATGTACCAAGTCTTTCACTGGTTACTTTACTGTGAGTATCCAGCTATTCTGTATGTAAACACACAGACAAACCGGTTTTTAGAGTCATACTGGTTTTTGAGGAAACACCTTTCCTCTATTCTCTAGAAAGCCAGACAAGGAATATTGAACTAGTTTCGTTGTTGTTACAACTCATCAGCAATATTTACCTATCTACCGGCCTTTCTGGAGAATCGTAAAAGCACATATCGTTATATGCTTTTTCTATGAAAATTAGTAGTGGGCAAACTAATTTGCATAGAGTGTGAGTATGTACCGGTTCAACGGAGACGATAAAAACAAATAACGAAACGAAATTAAATTTCGTTTCGTTTGTAACTCACTTTTGTATGACTGACGCTTAAACAATTAAGTTAAA
The DNA here is from genome assembly GCA_964016885.1 of Eledone cirrhosa. Taxonomy (NCBI): domain Eukaryota; kingdom Metazoa; phylum Mollusca; class Cephalopoda; order Octopoda; family Eledonidae; genus Eledone; species Eledone cirrhosa. The sequence continues at coordinate 95,949,415 of OZ024740.1, forward strand.
AATGTACATCCATATATGTATACTGAAATACTAGTATGCATATGAATACACACATGTATACATATGTAGATGTACCAAGTCTTTCACTGGTTACTTTACTGTGAGTATCCAGCTATTCTGTATGTAAACACACAGGCAAACCGGTTTTTAGAGTCATTCTGGTTTTTGAGGAAACACCTTTCCTCTATTCTCCAGAAAGCCAGACAAAGAATATTGAACTAGTTTCGTTGTTGTTACAACTCATCAGCAATATTTACCTATCTACCGGCCTTTCTGGAGAATCGTAAAAGCACATATCGTTATATGCTTTTTCTATGAAAATTAGTAGTGGGCAGACTAATTTGCATAGAGTGTGAGTACGTACCGGTTCAACGGAGACGATAAAGACAAATAACGATACGAAATTAAATTTCGTTTCGTTTGTAACTCACTTTTGTATGACTGACGCGTAAACAATTAAGTTAAAAATGTACATCCATATATGTATACTGAAATACTAGTATGCATATGAATACACACACGTATACATATGTAGATGTAGCAAGTCTTTCACTGGTTACTTTACTGTGAGTATCCAGCTATTCTGTATGTAAACACACAGACAAACCGGTTTTTAGAGTCATACTGGTTTTTGAGGAAACACCTTTCCACTATTCTACAGAAAGCCAGACAAGGAATATTGAACTAGTTTCGTTGTTGTTACAACTCATCAGCAATATTTACCTATCTACCGGCCTTTCTGGAGAATCGTAAAAGCACATATCGTTATATGCTTTTTCTATGAAAATTAGTAGTGGGCAGACTAATTTGCATAGAGTGTGAGTACGTACCGGTTCAACGGAGACGATAAAAACAAATAACGAAACGAAATTAAATTTCGTTTCGTTTGTAACTCACTTTTGTATGACTGACGCTTAAACAATTAAGTTAAAAATGTACATCCATATATGTATACTGAAATACTAGTATGCATATGAATACACACACGTATACATATGTAGATGTACCAAGTCTTTCACTGGTTACTTTACTGTGAGTATCCAGCTATTCTGTATGTAAACACACAGACAAACCGGTTTTTAGAGTCATACTGGTTTTTGAGGAAACACCTTTCCTCTATTCTCTTGAAAGCCAGACAAGGAATATTGAACTAGTTTCGTTGTTGTTACAACTCATCAGCAATATTTACCTATCTACCGGCCTTTCTGGAGAATCGTAAAAGCACATATCGTTATATGCTTTTTCTATGAAAATTAGTAGTGGGCAGACTAATTTGCATAGAGTGTGAGTACGTACCGGTTCAACGGAGACGATAAAAACAAATAACGAAACGAAATTAAATTTCGTTTTGTTTGTAACTCACTTTTGTATGACTGACGCTTAAACAATTAAGTTAAAAATGTACATCCATATATGTATACTGAGATACTAGTATGCATATGAATACACACACGTATAGATATGTAGATGTACCAAGTCTTTCACTGGTTACTTTACTGTGAGTATCCAGCTATTCTGTATGTAAACACACAGACAAACCGGTTTTTAGAGTCATACTGGTTTTTGAGGAAACACATTTCCTCTATTCTCCAGAAAGCCAGACAAGGAATATTGAACTAGTTTCGTTGTTGTTACAACTCATCAGCAATATTTACCTATCTACCGGCCTTTCTGGAGAATCGTAAAAGCACATATCGTTATATGCTTTTTATATGAAAATTAGTAGTGGGCAGACTAATTTGCATAGAGTGTGAGTACGTACCGGTTCAACGGAGACGATAAAAACAAATAACGAAACGAAATTAAATTTCGTTTTGTTTGTAACTCACTTTTGTATGACTGACGCTTAAACAATTAAGTTAAAAATGTACATCCATATATGTATACTGAAATACTAGTATGCATATGAATACACACACGTATACATATGTAGATGTACCAAGACTTTCACTGGTTACTTTACTGTGAGTATCCAGCTATTCTGTATGTAAACACACAGACAAACCGGTTTTTAGAGTCATACTGGTTTTTGAGGAAACACATTTCCTCTATTTTTCCAGAAAGCCAGACAAGGAATATTGAACTAGTTTCGTTGTTGTTACAACTCATCAGCAATATTTACCTATCTTGCGGCCTTTCTGGAGAATCGTAAAAGCACATATCGTTATATGCTTTTTCTATGAAAATTAGTAGTGGGCAGACTAATTTGCATAGAGTGTGAGTACGTACCGGTTCAACGGAGACGATAAAAACAAATAACGAAACGAAATTAAATTTCGTTCTGTTTGTAACTCACTTTTGTATGACTGACGCTTAAACAATTAAGTTAAAAATGTACATCCATATATGTATACTGAAATACTAGTATGCATATGAATACACACACGTATACATATGTAGATGTACCAAGTATTTCACTGGTTACTTTACTGTGAGTATCCAGCTATTCTGTATGTAAATACACAGACAAACCGGTTTTTAGAGTCATACTGGTTTTTGAGGAAACACCTTTCCTCTATTCTCCAGAAAGCCAGACAAGGAATATTGAACTAGTTTCGTTGTTGTTACAACTCATCAGCAATATTTACCTATCTACCGGCCTTTCTGGAGAATCGTAAAAGCACATATCGTTATATGCTTTTTCTATGAAAATTAGTAGTGGGCAGACTAATTTGCATAGAGTGTGAGTACGTACCGGTTCAACGGAGACGATAAAAACAAATAACGAAACGAAATTAATTTTCGTTTCGTTTGTAACTCACTTTTGTATGACTGACGCTTAAACAATTAAGTTAAAAATGTACATCCATATATGTATACTGAAATACTAGTATGCATATGAATACACACATGTATACATATGTAGATGTACCAAGTCTTTCACTGGTTACTTTACTGTGAGTATCCAGCTATTCTGTATGTAAACACACAGGCAAACCGGTTTTTAGAGTCATACTGGTTTTTGAGGAAACACCTTTCCTCTATTCTCCAGAAAGCCAGACAAAGAATATTGAACTAGTTTCGTTGTTGTTACAACTCATCAGCAATATTTACCTATCTACCGGCCTTTCTGGAGAATCGTAAAAGCACATATCGTTATATGCTTTTTCTATGAAAATTAGTAGTGGGAAGACTAATTTGCATAGAGTGTGAGTACGTACCGGTTCAACGGAGACGATAAAAACAAATAACGAAACGAAATTAAATTTCGTTTCGTTTGTAACTCACTTTTGTATGACTGACGCTTAAACAATTAAGTTAAAAATGTACATCCATATATGTATACTGAAATACTAGTATGCATATGAATACAGACACGTATACATATGTAGATGTACCAAGTCTTTCACTGGTTACTTTACTGTGAGTATCCAGCTATTCTGTATGTAAACACACAGACAAACCGGTTTTTAGAGTCATACTGGTTTTTGAGGAAACACCTTTCCTCTATTCTCTAGAAAGCCAGACAAGGAATATTGAACTAGTTTCGTTGTTGTTACAACTCATCAGCAATATTTACCTATCTACCGGCCTTTCTGGAGAATCGTAAAAGCACATATCGTTATATGCTTTTTCTATGAAAATTAGTAGTGGGCAGACTAATTTGCATAGAGTGTGAGTACGTACCGGTTCAACGGAGACGATAAAAACAAATAACGAAACGAAATTAAATTTCGTTTCGTTTGTAACTCACTTTTGTATGACTGACGCTTAAACAATTAAGTTAAAAATGTACATCCATATATGTATACTGAAATACTAGTATGCATATGAATACACACACGTATACATATGTAGATGTACCAAGTCTTTCACTGGTTACTTTACTGTGAGTATCCAGCTATTCTGTATGTAAACACACAGGCAAACCGGTTTTTAGAGTCATACTGGTTTTTGAGGAAACACCTTTCCTCTATTTTCCAGAAAGCCAGACAAGGAATATTGAACTAGTTTCGTTGTTGTTACAACTCATCAGCAATATTTACCTATCTACCGGCCTTTCTGGAGAATCGTAACAGCACATATCGTTATATGCTTTTTCTATGAAAATTAGTAGTGGGCAGACTAATTTGCATAGAGTGTGAGTACGTACCGGTTCAACGAAGACGATAAAAACAAATAACGAAACGAAATTAAATTTCGTTTCGTTTGTAACTCACTTTTGTATGACTGACGCTTAAACAATTAAGTTAAAAATGTACATCCATATATGTATACTGAAATACTAGTATGCATATGAATACACACACGTATACATATGTAGATGTACCAAGTCTTTCACTGGTTACTTTACTGTGAGTATCCAGCTATTCTGTATGTAAACACACAGACAAACCGGTTTTTAGAGTCATACTGGTTTTTGACGAAACACATTTCCTCTATTCTCCAGAAAGCCAGACAAGGAATATTGAACTAGTTTCGTTGTTGTTACAACTCATCAGCAATATTTACCTATCTACCGGCCTTTCTGGAGAATCGTAAAAGCACATATCGTTATATGCTTTTTCTATGAAAATTAGTAGTGGGCAGACTAATTTGCATAGAGTGTGAGTATGTACCGGTTCAACGGAGACGATAAAAACAAATAACGAAACGAAATTAAATTTCGTTCTGTTTGTAACTCACTTTTGTATGACTGACGCTTAAACAATTAAGTTAAAAATGTACATCCATATATGTATACTGAAATACTAGTATGCATATGAATACACACACGTATACATATGTAGATGTACCAAGTATTTCACTGGTTACTTTACTGTGAGTATCCAGCTATTCTGTATGTAAATACACAGACAAACCGGTTTTTAGAGTCATACTGGTTTTTGAGGAAACACCTTTCCTCTATTCTCTAGAAAGCCAGACAAGGAATATTGAACTAGTTTCGTTGTTGTTACAACTCATCAGCAATATTTACCTATCTACCGGCCTTTCTGGAGAATCGTAAAAGCACATATCGTTATATGCTTTTTCTATGAAAATTAGTAGTGGGCAGACTAATTTGCATAGAGTGTGAGTACGTACCGGTTCAACGGAGACGATAAAAACAAATAACGAAACGAAATTAAATTTCGTTTCGTTTGTAACTCACTTTTGTATGACTGACGCTTAAACAATTAAGTTAAAAATGTACATCCATATATGTATACTGAAATACTAGTATGCATATGAATACACACACGTATACATATGTAGATGTACCAAGTCTTTCACTGGTTACTTTACTGTGAGTATCCAGCTATTCTGTATGTAAACACACAGGCAAACCGGTTTTTAGAGTCATACTGGTTTTTGAGGAAACACCTTTCCTCTATTCTCCAGAAAGCCAGGCAAGGAATATTGAACTAGTTTCGTTGTTGTTACAACTCATCAGCAATATTTACCTATCTACCGGCCTTTCTGGAGAATCGTAAAAGCACATATCGTTATATGCTTTTTCTATGAAAATTAGTAGTGGGCAGACTAATTTGCATAGAGTGTGAGTATGTACCGGTTCAACGGAGACGATAAAAACAAATAACGAAACGAAATTAAATTTCGTTCTGTTTGTAACTCACTTTTGTATGACTGACGCTTAAACAATTAAGTTAAAAATGTACATCCATATATGTATACTGAAATACTAGTATGCATATGAATACACACACGTATACATATGTAGATGTACCAAGTATTTCACTGGTTACTTTACTGTGAGTATCCAGCTATTCTGTATGTAAATACACAGACAAACCGGTTTTTAGAGTCATACTGGTTTTTGAGGAAACACCTTTCCTCTATTCTCCAGAAAGCCAGACAAGGAATATTGAACTAGTTTCGTTGTTGTTACAACTCATCAGCAATATTTACCTATCTACCGGCCTTTCTGGAGAATCGTAAAAGCACATATCGTTATATGCTTTTTCTATGAAAATTAGTAGTGGGCAGACTAATTTGCATAGAGTGTGAGTACGTACCGGTTCAACGGAGACGATAAAAACAAATAACGAAACGAAATTAATTTTCGTTTCGTTTGTAACTCACTTTTGTATGACTGACGCTTAAACAATTAAGTTAAAAATGTACATCCATATATGTATACTGAAATACTAGTATGCATATGAATACACACATGTATACATATGTAGATGTACCAAGTCTTTCACTGGTTACTTTACTGTGAGTATCCAGCTATTCTGTATGTAAACACACAGGCAAACCGGTTTTTAGAGTCATACTGGTTTTTGAGGAAACACCTTTCCTCTATTCTCCAGAAAGCCAGACAAAGAATATTGAACTAGTTTCGTTGTTGTTACAACTCATCAGCAATATTTACCTATCTACCGGCCTTTCTGGAGAATCGTAAAAGCACATATCGTTATATGCTTTTTCTATGAAAATTAGTAGTGGGAAGACTAATTTGCATAGAGTGTGAGTACGTACCGGTTCAACGGAGACGATAAAAACAAATAACGAAACGAAATTAAATTTCGTTTCGTTTGTAACTCACTTTTGTATGACTGACGCTTAAACAATTAAGTTAAAAATGTACATCCATATATGTATACTGAAATACTAGTATGCATATGAATACAGACACGTATACATATGTAGATGTACCAAGTCTTTCACTGGTTACTTTACTGTGAGTATCCAGCTATTCTGTATGTAAACACACAGACAAACCGGTTTTTAGAGTCATACTGGTTTTTGAGGAAACACCTTTCCTCTATTCTCTAGAAAGCCAGACAAGGAATATTGAACTAGTTTCGTTGTTGTTACAACTCATCAGCAATATTTACCTATCTACCGGCCTTTCTGGAGAATCGTAAAAGCACATATCGTTATATGCTTTTTCTATGAAAATTAGTAGTGGGCAGACTAATTTGCATAGAGTGTGAGTACGTACCGGTTCAACGGAGACGATAAAAACAAATAACGAAACGAAATTAAATTTCGTTTCGTTTGTAACTCACTTTTGTATGACTGACGCTTAAACAATTAAGTTAAAAATGTACATCCATATATGTATACTGAAATACTAGTATGCATATGAATACACACACGTATACATATGTAGATGTACCAAGTCTTTCACTGGTTACTTTACTGTGAGTATCCAGCTATTCTGTATGTAAACACACAGGCAAACCGGTTTTTAGAGTCATACTGGTTTTTGAGGAAACACCTTTCCTCTATTTTCCAGAAAGCCAGACAAGGAATATTGAACTAGTTTCGTTGTTGTTACAACTCATCAGCAATATTTACCTATCTACCGGCCTTTCTGGAGAATCGTAACAGCACATATCGTTATATGCTTTTTCTATGAAAATTAGTAGTGGGCAGACTAATTTGCATAGAGTGTGAGTACGTACCGGTTCAACGAAGACGATAAAAACAAATAACGAAACGAAATTAAATTTCGTTTCGTTTGTAACTCACTTTTGTATGACTGACGCTTAAACAATTAAGTTAAAAATGTACATCCATATATGTATACTGAAATACTAGTATGCATATGAATACACACACGTATACATATGTAGATGTACCAAGTCTTTCACTGGTTACTTTACTGTGAGTATCCAGCTATTCTGTATGTAAACACACAGACAAACCGGTTTTTAGAGTCATACTGGTTTTTGACGAAACACATTTCCTCTATTCTCCAGAAAGCCAGACAAGGAATATTGAACTAGTTTCGTTGTTGTTACAACTCATCAGCAATATTTACCTATCTACCGGCCTTTCTGGAGAATCGTAAAAGCACATATCGTTATATGCTTTTTCTATGAAAATTAGTAGTGGGCAGACTAATTTGCATAGAGTGTGAGTATGTACCGGTTCAACGGAGACGATAAAAACAAATAACGAAACGAAATTAAATTTCGTTCTGTTTGTAACTCACTTTTGTATGACTGACGCTTAAACAATTAAGTTAAAAATGTACATCCATATATGTATACTGAAATACTAGTATGCATATGAATACACACACGTATACATATGTAGATGTACCAAGTATTTCACTGGTTACTTTACTGTGAGTATCCAGCTATTCTGTATGTAAATACACAGACAAACCGGTTTTTAGAGTCATACTGGTTTTTGAGGAAACACCTTTCCTCTATTCTCTAGAAAGCCAGACAAGGAATATTGAACTAGTTTCGTTGTTGTTACAACTCATCAGCAATATTTACCTATCTACCGGCCTTTCTGGAGAATCGTAAAAGCACATATCGTTATATGCTTTTTCTATGAAAATTAGTAGTGGGCAGACTAATTTGCATAGAGTGTGAGTACGTACCGGTTCAACGGAGACGATAAAAACAAATAACGAAACGAAATTAAATTTCGTTTCGTTTGTAACTCACTTTTGTATGACTGACGCTTAAACAATTAAGTTAAAAATGTACATCCATATATGTATACTGAAATACTAGTATGCATATGAATACACACACGTATACATATGTAGATGTACCAAGTCTTTCACTGGTTACTTTACTGTGAGTATCCAGCTATTCTGTATGTAAACACACAGGCAAACCGGTTTTTAGAGTCATACTGGTTTTTGAGGAAACACCTTTCCTCTATTCTCCAGAAAGCCAGGCAAGGAATATTGAACTAGTTTCGTTGTTGTTACAACTCATCAGCAATATTTACCTATCTACCGGCCTTTCTGGAGAATCGTAAAAGCACATATCGTTATATGCTTTTTCTATGAAAATTAGTAGTGGGCAGACTAATTTGCATAGAGTGTGAGTATGTACCGGTTCAACGGAGACGATAAAAACAAATAACGAAACGAAATTAAATTTCGTTCTGTTTGTAACTCACTTTTGTATGACTGACGCTTAAACAATTAAGTTAAAAATGTACATCCATATATGTATACTGAAATACTAGTATGCATATGAATACACACACGTATACATATGTAGATGTACCAAGTATTTCACTGGTTACTTTACTGTGAGTATCCAGCTATTCTGTATGTAAATACACAGACAAACCGGTTTTTAGAGTCATACTGGTTTTTGAGGAAACACCTTTCCTCTATTCTCCAGAAAGCCAGACAAGGAATATTGAACTAGTTTCGTTGTTGTTACAACTCATCAGCAATATTTACCTATCTACCGGCCTTTCTGGAGAATCGTAAAAGCACATATCGTTATATGCTTTTTCTATGAAAATTAGTAGTGGGCAGACTAATTTGCATAGAGTGTGAGTACGTACCGGTTCAACGGAGACGATAAAAACAAATAACGAAACGAAATTAATTTTCGTTTCGTTTGTAACTCACTTTTGTATGACTGACGCTTAAACAATTAAGTTAAAAATGTACATCCATATATGTATACTGAAATACTAGTATGCATATGAATACACACATGTATACATATGTAGATGTACCAAGTCTTTCACTGGTTACTTTACTGTGAGTATCCAGCTATTCTGTATGTAAACACACAGGCAAACCGGTTTTTAGAGTCATACTGGTTTTTGAGGAAACACCTTTCCTCTATTCTCCAGAAAGCCAGACAAAGAATATTGAACTAGTTTCGTTGTTGTTACAACTCATCAGCAATATTTACCTATCTACCGGCCTTTCTGGAGAATCGTAAAAGCACATATCGTTATATGCTTTTTCTATGAAAATTAGTAGTGGGCAGACTAATTTGCATAGAGTGTGAGTACGTACCGGTTCAACGGAGACGATAAAAACAAATAACGAAACGAAATTAAATTTCGTTTCGTTTGTAACTCACTTTTGTATGACTGACGCTTAAACAATTAAGTTAAAAATGTACATCCATATATGTATACTGAAATACTAGTATGCATATGAATACACACACGTATACATATGTAGATGTACCAAGTCTTTCACTGGTTACTTTACTGTGAGTATCCAGCTATTCTGTATGTAAACACACAGGCAAACCGGTTTTTAGAGTCATACTGGTTTTTGAGGAAACACCTTTCCTCTATTCTTCAGAAAGCCAGACAAGGAATATTGAACTAGTTTCGTTGTTGTTACAACTCATCAGCAATATTTACCTATCTACCGGCCTTTCTGGAGAATCGTAACAGCACATATCGTTATATGCTTTTTCTATGAAAATTAGTAGTGGGCAGACTAATTTGCATAGAGTGTGAGTACGTACCGGTTCAACGAAGACGATAAAAACAAATAACGAAACGAAATTAAATTTCGTTTCGTTTGTAACTCACTTTTGTATGACTGACGCTTAAACAATTAAGTTAAAAATGTACATCCATATATGTATACTGAAATACTAGTATGCATATGAATACACACACGTATACATATGTAGATGTACCAAGTCTTTCACTGGTTACTTTACTGTGAGTATCCAGCTATTCTGTATGTAAACACACAGACAAACCGGTTTTTAGAGTCATACTGGTTTTTGAGGAAACACATTTCCTCTATTCTCCAGAAAGCCAGACAAGGAATATTGAACTAGTTTCGTTGTTGTTACAACTCATCAGCAATATTTACCTATCTACCGGCCTTTCTGGAGAATCGTAAAAGCACATATCGTTATATGCTTTTTCTATGAAAATTAGTAGTGGGCAGACTAATTTGCATAGAGTGTGAGTATGTACCGGTTCAACGGAGACGATAAAAACAAATAACGAAACGAAATTAAATTTCGTTTCGTTTGTAACTCACTTTTGTATGACTGACGCTTAAACAATTAAGTTAAAAATGTACATCCATATATGTATACTGAAATACTAGTATGCATATGAATACACACACGTATACATATGTAGATGTACCAAGTATTTCACTGGTTACTTTACTGTGAGTATCCAGCTATTCTGTATGTAAATACACAGACAAACCGGTTTTTAGAGTCATACTGGTTTTTGAGGAAACACCTTTCCTCTATTCTCTAGAAAGCCAGACAAGGAATATTGAACTAGTTTCGTTGTTGTTACAACTCATCAGCAATATTTACCTATCTACCGGCCTTTCTGGAGAATCGTAAAAGCACATATCGTTATATGCTTTTTCTATGAAAATTAGTAGTGGGCAGACTAATTTGCATAGAGTGTGAGTACGTACCGGTTCAACGGAGACGATAAAAACAAATAACGAAACGAAATTAATTTTCGTTTCGTTTGTAACTCACTTTTGTATGACTGACGCTTAAACAATTAAGTTAAAAATGTACATCCATATATGTATACTGAAATACTAGTATGCATATGAATACACACATGTATACATATGTAGATGTACCAAGTCTTTCACTGGTTACTTTACTGTGAGTATCCAGCTATTCTGTATGTAAACACACAGGCAAACCGGTTTTTAGAGTCATACTGGTTTTTGAGGAAACACCTTTCCTCTATTCTCTAGAAAGCCAGACAAGGAATATTGAACTAGTTTCGTTGTTGTTACAACTCATCAGCAATATTTACCTATCTACCGGCCTTTCTGGAGAATCGTAAAAGCACATATCGTTATATGCTTTTTCTATGAAAATTAGTAGTGGGCAGACTAATTTGCATAGAGTGTGAGTATGTACCGGTTCAACGGAGACGATAAAAACAAATAACGAAACGAAATTAAATTTCGTTCTGTTTGTAACTCACTTTTGTATGACTGACGCTTAAACAATTAAGTTAAAAATGTACATCCATATATGTATACTGAAATACTAGTATGCATATGAATACACACACGTATACATATGTAGATGTACCAAGTATTTCACTGGTTACTTTACTGTGAGTATCCAGCTATTCTGTATGTAAATACACAGACAAACCGGTTTTTAGAGTCATACTGGTTTTTGAGGAAACACCTTTCCTCTATTCTCCAGAAAGCCAGACAAGGAATATTGAACTAGTTTCGTTGTTGTTACAACTCATCAGCAATATTTACCTATCTACCGGCCTTTCTGGAGAATCGTAAAAGCACATATCGTTATATGCTTTTTCTATGAAAATTAGTAGTGGGCAGACTAATTTGCATAGAGTGTGAGTACGTACCGGTTCAACGGAGACGATAAAAACAAATAACGAAACGAAATTAATTTTCGTTTCGTTTGTAACTCACTTTTGTATGACTGACGCTTAAACAATTAAGTTAAAAATGTACATCCATATATGTATACTGAAATACTAGTATGCATATGAATACACACATGTATACATATGTAGATGTACCAAGTCTTTCACTGGTTACTTTACTGTGAGTATCCAGCTATTCTGTATGTAAACACACAGGCAAACCGGTTTTTAGAGTCATACTGGTTTTTGAGGAAACACCTTTCCTCTATTCTCCAGAAAGCCAGACAAAGAATATTGAACTAGTTTCGTTGTTGTTACAACTCATCAGCAATATTTACCTATCTACCGGCCTTTCTGGAGAATCGTAAAAGCACATATCGTTATATGCTTTTTCTATGAAAATTAGTAGTGGGCAGACTAATTTGCATAGAGTGTGAGTACGTACCGGTTCAACGGAGACGATAAAAACAAATAACGAAACGAAATTAAATTTCGTTTCGTTTGTAACTCACTTTTGTATGACTGACGCTTAAACAATTAAGTTAAAAATGTACATCCATATATGTATACTGAAATACTAGTATGCATATGAATACACACACGTATACATATGTAGATGTACCAAGTCTTTCACTGGTTACTTTACTGTGAGTATCCAGCTATTCTGTATGTAAACACACAGGCAAACCGGTTTTTAGAGTCATACTGGTTTTTGAGGAAACACCTTTCCTCTATTCTCCAGAAAGCCAGACAAGGAATATTGAACTAGTTTCGTTGTTGTTACAACTCATCAGCAATATTTACCTATCTACCGGCCTTTCTGGAGAATCGTAACAGCACATATCGTTATATGCTTTTTCTATGAAAATTAGTAGTGGGCAGACTAATTTGCATAGAGTGTGAGTACGTACCGGTTCAACGAAGACGATAAAAACAAATAACGAAACGAAATTAAATTTCGTTTCGTTTGTAACTCACTTTTGTATGACTGACGCTTAAACAATTAAGTTAAAAATGTACATCCATATATGTATACTGAAATACTAGTATGCATATGAATACACACACGTATACATATGTAGATGTACCAAGTCTTTCACTGGTTACTTTACTGTGAGTATCCAGCTATTCTGTATGTAAACACACAGACAAACCGGTTTTTAGAGTCATACTGGTTTTTGAGGAAACACATTTCCTCTATTCTCCAGAAAGCCAGACAAGGAATATTGAACTAGTTTCGTTGTTGTTACAACTCATCAGCAATATTTACCTATCTACCGGCCTTTCTGGAGAATCGTAAAAGCACATATCGTTATATGCTTTTTCTATGAAAATTAGTAGTGGGCAGACTAATTTGCATAGAGTGTGAGTATGTACCGGTTCAACGGAGACGATAAAAACAAATAACGAAACGAAATTAAATTTCGTTCTGTTTGTAACTCACTTTTGTATGACTGACGCTTAAACAATTAAGTTAAAAATGTACATCCATATATGTATACTGAAATACTAGTATGCATATGAATACACACACGTATACATATGTAGATGTACCAAGTATTTCACTGGTTACTTTACTGTGAGTATCCAGCTATTCTGTATGTAAATACACAGACAAACCGGTTTTTAGAGTCATACTGGTTTTTGAGGAAACACCTTTCCTCTATTCTCTAGAAAGCCAGACAAGGAATATTGAACTAGTTTCGTTGTTGTTACAACTCATCAGCAATATTTACCTATCTACCGGCCTTTCTGGAGAATCGTAAAAGCACATATCGTTATATGCTTTTTCTATGAAAATTAGTAGTGGGCAGACTAATTTGCATAGAGTGTGAGTACGTACCGGTTCAACGGAGACGATAAAAACAAATAACGAAACGAAATTAATTTTCGTTTCGTTTGTAACTCACTTTTGTATGACTGACGCTTAAACAATTAAGTTAAAAATGTACATCCATATATGTATACTGAAATACTAGTATGCATATGAATACACACATGTATACATATGTAGATGTACCAAGTCTTTCACTGGTTACTTTACTGTGAGTATCCAGCTATTCTGTATGTAAACACACAGGCAAACCGGTTTTTAGAGTCATACTGGTTTTTGAGGAAACACCTTTCCTCTATTCTCCAGAAAGCCAGACAAAGAATATTGAACTAGTTTCGTTGTTGTTACAACTCATCAGCAATATTTACCTATCTACCGGCCTTTCTGGAGAATCGTAAAAGCACATATCGTTATATGCTTTTTCTATGAAAATTAGTAGTGGGCAGACTAATTTGCATAGAGTGTGAGTACGTACCGGTTCAACGGAGACGATAAAGACAAATAACGATACGAAATTAAATTTCGTTTCGTTTGTAACTCACTTTTGTATGACTGACGCGTAAACAATTAAGTTAAAAATGTACATCCATATATGTATACTGAAATACTAGTATGCATATGAATACACACACGTATACATATGTAGATGTACCAAGTCTTTCACTGGTTACTTTACTGTGAGTATCCAGCTATTCTGTATGTAAACACACAGACAAACCGGTTTTTAGAGTCATACTGGTTTTTGAGGAAACACCTTTCCACTATTCTACAGAAAGCCAGACAAGGAATATTGAACTAGTTTCGTTGTTGTTACAACTCATCAGCAATATTTACCTATCTACCGGCCTTTCTGGAGAATCGTAAAAGCACATATCGTTATATGCTTTTTCTATGAAAATTAGTAGTGGGCAGACTAATTTGCATAGAGTGTGAGTACGTATCGGTTCAACGGAGACGATAAAAACAAATAACGAAACGAAATTAAATTTCGTTTCGTTTGTAACTCACTTTTGTATGACTGACGCTTAAACAATTAAGTTAAAAATGTACATCCATATATGTATACTGAAATACTAGTATGCATATGAATACACACACGTATACATATGTAGATGTACCAAGTCTTTCACTGGTTACTTTACTGTGAGTATCCAGCTATTCTGTATGTAAACACACAGACAAACCGGTTTTTAGAGTCATACTGGTTTTTGAGGAAACACCTTTCCTCTATTCTCTAGAAAGCCAGACAAGGAATATTGAACTAGTTTCGTTGTTGTTACAACTCATCAGCAATATTTACCTATCTACCGGCCTTTCTGGAGAATCGTAAAAGCACATATCGTTATATGCTTTTTCTATGAAAATTAGTAGTGGGCAGACTAATTTGCATAGAGTGTGAGTACGTACCGGTTCAACGGAGACGATAAAAACAAATAACGAAACGAAATTAAATTTCGTTTCGTTTGTAACTCACTTTTGTATGACTGACGCTTAAACAATTAAGTTAAAAATGTACATCCATATATGTATACTGAAATACTAGTATGCATATGAATACACACACGTATACATATGTAGATGTACCAAGTCTTTCACTGGTTACTTTACTGTGAGTATCCAGCTATTCTGTATGTAAACACACAGGCAAACCGGTTTTTAGAGTCATACTGGTTTTTGAGGAAACACCTTTCCTCTATTCTCCAGAAAGCCAGACAAGGAATATTGAACTAGTTTCGTTGTTGTTACAACTCATCAGCAATATTTACCTATCTACCGGCCTTTCTGGAGAATCGTAACAGCACATATCGTTATATGCTTTTTCTATGAAAATTAGTAGTGGGCAGACTAATTTGCATAGAGTGTGAGTACGTACCGGTTCAACGAAGACGATAAAAACAAATAACGAAACGAAATTAAATTTCGTTTCGTTTGTAACTCACTTTTGTATGACTGACGCTTAAACAATTAAATTAAAAATGTACATCCATATATGTATACTGGAATACTAGTATGCATATGAATACACACACGTATAAATATGCAGATGTACCAAGTCTTTCACTGGTTACTTTACTGTGAGTATCCAGCTATTCTGTATGTAAACACACAGACAAACCGGTTTTTAGAGTCATACTGGTTTTTGAGGAAACACCTTTCCTCTATTCTCCAGAAAGCCAGACAAGGAATGTAGTACTCACACTCTATGCAAATTAGTCTGCCCACTAATAACTTTCATAGAAAAAGCATATAACGATATGTGCTTTTACGATTCTCCAGAAAGGCCGGTAGATAGGTAAATATTGCTGATGAGTTGTAACAACAACGAAACTAGTTCAATACTCCTTGTCTGGCTTTCTGGAGAATAGAGGAAAGGTGTTTCCTCAAAAACCAGTATGACTCTAAAAACCGGTTTGTCTGTGTGTTTACATACAGAATAGCTGGATACTCACAGTAAAGTAACCAGTGAAAGACTTGGTACATCTACATATGTATACGTGTGTGTATTCATATGCATACTAGTATTTCAGTATACATATATGGATGTACATTTTTAACTTAATTGTTTAAGCGTCAGTCATACAAATGTGAGTTACAAACGAAACGAAATTTAATATCGTTTCGTTATTTGTTTTCATCGTCTCCGTTGAACCGGTACGTACTCACACTCTATGCAAATTAGTCTGCCCACTACTTATTTTCATAGAAAAAGCATATAACGATATGTGCTTTTACGATTCTCCAGAAAGGCCGGTAGATAGTTAAGTATTGCTGATGAGTTGTAACAACAACGAAACTAGTTCAATATTCCTTGTCTGGCTTTCTGGAGAATAGAGGAAAGGTGTTTCCTCAAAAACCAGTTTGACTCTAAAAACCGGTTTGTCTGTGTGTTTACATACAGAATAGCTGGATACTCACAGTAAAGTAACCAGTGAAAGACTTGGTACATCTACATATGTATACGTGTGTGTATTCATATGCATACTAGTATTTCAGTATACATATGTAAATTTTTAACTTAATTGTTATATGTATATATAATATATATATATATATCATATATATATTTATATATATATATATATAATATATATCATAATCTATAAAGCTCAGCGTGTGGTCATGCTCCTTTCTTATAGAAACTACAATATAGAATTTCTTCAATTGAAATTTACAATTCAGTTTTCCAAATAGTTACGATTGCGTCTTGGCACATCTCATTTTTTCAATTTCACCCACAATTATGCAATAAATAGATAAAACTCAATATTTTACAATTTTTCTCAATCATTTAAACTGCTAAACTCTTTCCACTACCATTCAAAATCTATACAACTTCATACTTTCTGCTACTTTTTCTTTCCAAGCTTGATGGTGATACTGTCCGTATTACTCTGTCATATCATCTGCTCACCTCTATCTACAACCCACACATTTTGCTACTTTCTCTTTCATACATTCAAATTATTACATTTCATACGAAACGACAATTATTCAAAAGCAACAGATACATTTATTCAACAACAAGCGATAAATCTTTTTTAAAACCTCTTTTCCAAACGTATACAAACACACACTCACTTCAATAACAACAACAACAATCTGCATTTTTATAGATAATGATAAACAATAATATCCTCTATGAGGTCACTAAACCTGCTAGAAACAGCAGCTAACTCTCCCCCATACCATACCCCTCCCTACTGTCTTAAATTTAGAAAA
>OZ024740.1:95969504-95972004 GCA_964016885.1 Eledone cirrhosa
AGACGGGAAATTAGATACAGATATATTCTATAAACCCACAGATTCCAAGCAATACCTCTTTTTCATATCAAGTCACCCAAAACATACAAAACTTAACATTCCTTACAATATGGCCAAACGTATATGTACCATAGTATCAGATCCACCTAAACGGGAGCAAAGACTAAAGGAACTAAAAGACACCCTTATCTTAAGTGCCTTTCCACTTGAAATAATCAACAATGGAATAGACAGGGCAAAACACCTAAATCCCCATCAACTTAACAATCCAAAACAGAAAACGACACTCAACACCCTGCCATATGTATCCACTTTCAACCCCAGAAATACCGAAATGTTTGATCACCTACACAAAAACCTCTCCATCCTACTTAAAGATGTAAAAATGAAGTCTATTCTTGAAACACACAAGATCCTTAAAAGTAAAAGACAACCCAAATCACTTAAACGCATTCTCACTGGACCAAATATACCCAAACCAATCCTCAACCCTACAATTACCAAATGTGGTAGAACAAACTATGGAACGTGCCTCTACCTCACCGAAGGACACAAATTTACATTTAAAGATGGCCAAACATTTACAGTAAAAAACAATTTCACTTGCAACTCGGAGAACTTGATTTACGCAATAATTTGCGGTGGGTGCAAACACAACTACATAGGACAGACGGGCTCCTTATTACGCAAAATAATGACCATCCACCGCCAACAAATCCGGGACGCTAACACAAGAAAAATCCCCTTGAGCAGCCATATTGCGAACTGCACAGGAATGACACTACCCAACTTTAAAATCTTCCCCTTCTACAAGTGCTAAGATTCGTTCACACAGCAACAAAGAATAAACAAAGCAAATCTTTTCCTTAACAAATTTAAATCAAAACTAAACGGGTTATAACCCCAATAGAATTGTCATAAAATATAAACACACATACGCACGGAGTGACAGATATGTGTGTGTATGTGTGCATGTATATAATTATCACTACTATTAAAGACCAGAGACCAATTCTGTAGAATCAGGTTTATTCGTTGACAGACCATGCCTCTGTGTGACCAACACATCCATGTTAAACCCTGCACGTGCACACACATATATCTATATATATATATATGCGCACACATAATTCACCACTGTCGGTTGCGGGGACCAATTTACATGAAGAACTCAATGTGATCAGAATGACTTGTATTTTAATTTCACTGTCCTAACTTCTTATATTATGGAAAAAATATGTGTATGTATGTATATATATATATATTTGGAGGCCATTTCTCTATGTGTGTGAGTGTATGTATGTGTATATATATGTGTGTGTGTGTGTGTGTGTGTATGTATTGTGTGTGTATGTGTGTGTATGTATGTGTGTATCTGGATGTATGCGTATGTGTATATATAAGTGTGTGTGTGTGTATATATATATATGTGTATGTGTATATATGTGTGTGTGTGTATGTATGTGTGTGTGGGTGTGTGTGTATGTGTGTATCTGGATGTATGTGTATGTATATATATATGTGTGTGTGTGTATATATATGGGTGTATATGTGTGTGTGTATGTGTGTATGTATATGTATGTGTGTGTGTATGTATGTGTGTGTATATGTATATATATATATATATATATGTATGTATGTATATGTATGTGTATGTGTGTGTTGATGTGGGTATTTGTGTATATATAGGTGTAAGTGCACTAAATCCCTTTCTATCACTCTCTCCTCTCCTACCGACCACAGGGAGATATATGTATGTATATTGCTTCCACCCCCTCACTGACACACAGCTGGCCATCTGGCTAAATCTGACCTTTATAAAAAAAAACATTCCCCACAAATAACTCCTCATTCACTACCAGAAAGGCACACAGCAGTCAACTTGATGCTACCAAGATGAAAACTACTATGAAATTCCACACTGAATTTTATACTTGAATTTTCAAATCTCAAATTTTAATTCTTCTTATTAATTTTTCTTAATATTAATCAACATTTTAAAAGATGGCTTTTGCAAACCCATCGAAACCGGTCTTTTTTATACCCTTTATTATTTCCTTACCTTATAAAATTATATGTTTTTTCACAAACAAGTATTTTGTCTCTTATATATTCCATGTGCCATTACCAACCTCAATTTTCTCTATAACCTTCGTTTTGTGTACAAACTTACACTTTTCATATATATATATATATATATATGTTTCGTTTCTGAATTTGTTTAGCAAGATTCTTTATCTGAAATCGTGTGTTGAAACCGATATTGTTATACTTTGGGAGGGTCATGTTGCCAATAAGAAACACACGCACCAGTTGCCTTCACTTCAATTTATTATATATTTATAAATTTATAAATTTATGAATTTCTGGTTGGTTGGTTCCACAACCAGATAGTTGTTTATATATAGTCATAGTTCTTTCGTCACACACTATGTGACCTCTTCAGTGACTGGGGATTCCTCTCTTCGTTTCTGTGCCTCTCCTTTGTTCTGTCCTACGC
>OZ024740.1:95977004-96007004 GCA_964016885.1 Eledone cirrhosa
GAGATTCGATGTGAGATACTATAGGCTATGGAGTTGAGAGTTTGCTTAGGGTGGTTGGAGGCATAATTAATATAAGAGAGGCACTCTCCAGGCTTATGGTATAGCTTGTATAAGCCCGTACTCAACTCCAGGGTCACGTCCAGGAAGTTGACAACACTGTGGTTGAGGTCCATAGTTACGGATAGGCCGTATGACTTGAAGAACCTGTGTATATGTTTGTTAAGTTTCTCTATCCTAGGGGGTTTATGGTTCCTAACGGTAAACAGGGCGTCGTCCCTATATACACCTCCTTGTAGGGTCGGTATCTCTTCCCTCAGCTTATGTAGGAGGTATATCCCGACCAGGTCATTTGCTTGCGCTGAGTTACTGGACCCCATCGTAACATCGAAGTTATCAGGACGTTTGGTTCTGGTCCAGTGGGAGCCTTCGATCTGGATAATGGTTCTACGCGCCGCTAGAATTATGTCTATTTCTTTTTTAGTGAGGCTAGTGTTAGATCTAGCTAAGATAAGTACCTTATTTAAGAGTATGGGGGAGATAGAGGCGTAGTAACTATCTATATCAAACTGGATGAATTTCAGGGTGGCTTTATCCGGCAACTCGGTGTTGCCCCAGAGGCAGACCTTAGCCTTTCTATTAAGCTCCAGTATTACTCTGTCGAGGATCACTTTACTAATCTTACCTATATATGATGCAGAGGGGCATATTAGTCTAATAGAGGGGCTTTCATTAAAGTCATATTTGTGATCCTTAAGAGAGAATTTAGGCGTCAGAGGGACATACGGTTTAGTGTACTTTTCTATTTCTAAGCTGGTGACTATATCCTTCCCTACTCTATTTATGTCATTTAGGGTACCAGAGGGTGTTTTTTTTGTAGTGTTTGTGTAGTTCCTTATAGATGAATTTGTTATACTTACTCGCGTCCATCTTGTACATCTTTTTTGTTTTGTCGGAGGTAACGAAGAGGTGCGGGTCATTCTTGATCTTAGTTATTAGTGTATCAAGGGACGTTAAGAATGGATTGCTGAATTGGTGTTTCTTTCTGAACTTAACCTTTTTGATCATTTTCAGCAGGTCCTCTTCAAAGGAGTCCAGTAAGGTGTTGTGTCGGTGGGTTTCGGTATGTTTTGAAGCCATACCTCTCTTTGCGTTCAGAAAGGTTACGGATGTTCTTATCCAGGTGGGAGGCATTCCATCTGACTCTCCTATAAACGAATTAGTAGCGTCTATAAACAGTTTAAGGTAAGTTTTTCTGTTGGGTAAGGGGATACACTTGAGAGACATATACATATAAATATATATGTACATATATATATATATATATATATATATATATATATATATATATATATATATATATATATATGTATATATATATATATATATGTATTTATATATATATATATATATATATATATATATATATATATATATATATATATATATATATATATATATATATATATAAATACATATATATATATATATATATATATATATATATATATATATATATATATATATATATATATATATATATTTATTTATTCAGGTTTGAGGTTCACCACTGGATAGAGCTGGTCACTTCCGTATGGTCAATCTTAATGTAATAATATGGAGAGTACCCAAAGTAAACCAGTTCAACCGTCTTTGTTTTTGTAGTTGGTGGTGCTAGTACGGAGTTAAATATTATAATGAAATTACAGGAGGCTGGACTAGTGTAAATCCTTGATAGGTTTATTATACTATGATCATTTCAATGGCTGGTTTCCGTATGAATGCGGTGATATCATCAGGTATTCGAAATATAATAAGTGAATGTAATAGATAAAATCCATGTGGCTGAAAATTAAAGACCCGAGGACGACCGCCATCCAGCATCTTCCACCTTTGTCGGTCGCCCTCAAGTGACATGGCTAAAGCTTACAGTGTGCTACTACCAGTCAAATAAAGGAAAACAGAAAGGGAAAGGAACATAATTCAGCGTTAGTATCATGCCACAAGAAAAAAGAAAGAAAGAAAGAAAGAAGAGAGAAGAAGGAGGAAGGAAGAAAAGGAAGAAAAAGGGAAGTCAGGGTTAATGTCAGCTATAAGAAGAAAGAAAGAAAGAAAGAAAGAGGTCAAATATAGGCAATCAAAAAGGGGGAGGAAGATAAATCAGCGCTAATATCATGCCACAAGGAGAAAGACAGAAAGAAGGCGAAAGAGAAAGAAGAAAAGGAAGAAGAAGAAAAGGCAGGGTTAATGGCTACAAGAAGAAAGATAGAAAGAAAGAGGAAGAGAGGTCGATATTAATGTCAGACTACAGTCAGGCCACGAATGGCACGAAAAAAAAAAATTTTTAAAGAGACCCGTATCTTAGCAGAGGTAAATATAGTGGGGGTCAAATAAAGGGAAACAGAAAGGGAAAGGAACATAAGTCAGCGTTAGTATCATATTCCACAAGAAAAAAGAAAGAAAGAAAGAAGAGAGAAGAAGGAGGAAGGAAGAAAAGGAAGAAGAAGGGAAGTCAGAGTTAATGTCAGCTATAAGAAGAAAGAGAGAAAGAAAGAGGAGGAAAGGTTGGTATTACACTCAGGCCAAAAATGTCGCGAAAAAAAATTATTTTAAGGGACCCGTATCTTAACAACTACTACCGGTCAAATATAGGCAAACCAAAAGGGGGAGGAAGATAAGTCAGTGGTAATATCATGCCCCAAGGAGAAAGACAGAAAGAAGGGGGAAGAGAAAGAAGAAAAGGAAGAAGAAGAAAAGTAAGGGTTAATGGTTACAAGAAGAAAGATAGAAAGAAAAAGGAAGATAGGTCGATATTAATGTCAGACTACAGTCAGGCCGGGAATGGCGCGAAAAGAATATATTTTTAAAGGGACCCGTATCTTAGCAGAGGTAAATATAGTGGGGGTCGGAATGTTATAATGTGTGAGCAGAAGATTGGAACGTTACATTTGTGTTTAGATTTATAGGATGAAGTTAAAAAAATTAATATTTAATGTTAACATTATAAAGTTAAAGAAATTAGAAAATTGAAAGTTAACCAGTTTGACATTTTAAAGGTTGCGAGGTCTAAGCAAAGAAATAGTCTTTTATGAAGAAACTTAAATGTTATTATAGACTAAAGATTGTCTTTGTTTAGCCGTCAAACAGCATGCGCCGACTACAAGCTTGGGCAGCCCACCCACTCCGAGTGATATCGCCTAGCGAAAGATATGGAAATCGATTTTTCCGAGCACTCTAGGAATGTATAACAGACTTCAGGTGCGTCAGCAGGAAGTCAGCACGCATCGTTAGGCCATCCTTGTACAAAACCAGTACTATTCCTTTACCCATGAGGGGGATTTGCTTAAGTAGAGGGAGGCGTCATACATCCAATAGTTATGATTAGATCTGTAATTTAAAGGTACTATATGGCAGTCAAAAAACCGGCTGCGAGCCGGGCACCTGGGGCGAATCAGGCCACTCCGAGTAGATTCATTTACGCAAAGAAGGGAAAATTTATTTTTCCAAGAACTCAAGGTAGGCATATGCGCCAGGGGCTCGCTCCCGCCATCAAGAAAACCAACCTAACAGTCCGACAGAAAGTTGGAACGTTAAAATATTGATTAGATTT
Organism: Eledone cirrhosa; assembly: GCA_964016885.1. Taxonomy (NCBI): domain Eukaryota; kingdom Metazoa; phylum Mollusca; class Cephalopoda; order Octopoda; family Eledonidae; genus Eledone; species Eledone cirrhosa. Next base: position 95,980,612 of record OZ024740.1, read on the forward strand.
ATAGGATGAAGTTGAAAGAATTCAGAATAACATTATAAAATTAAAGAGTAAGAAGATTGAGAATTGAACAATTAGAAAATTGAAAATTAAACATTAAACATTTAAAACACTTTTTTGAGGTTTTGGGTTGCGGGTTTTAGTTAAAGAGAGTCTTTTATGAGGAAACGTTAATAAGTTATCCTAGTGGGATGTAGAGTAAGTGATATAGTCGGGTAATATTTATTTTTGTTCAGAGGGGGAAACATTCTAGTGTCGTGTGCTAATGGGTATAAGTGAGTAAAAGTCCCAATAAGAGGAGTAGAAATACATGGACACTTGACCGGTAGTAGCACACTGTAAGCTTTAGCCATGTCACTTTAGGGCGACCGGCACGGGTGGAAGATGCTGGATGGCGGTCGTCCTCGGGTCTTTGATTTTCAGCCATATTTCGAATACCTGAAGATATCACCGGATTCATACGGAAACCGGTCATTGAAATGATCATAGTATAATGAACCTTTCAAGGATTTACACAAGTCCACCCTCCTGTCATTTCATTATATATATATATATATATATATATATATATATATATATATATATATATATATATATATATATATATATATATATATATATAGAGAGAGAGAGAGAGAGAGAGAGAGAGAGATATAGATATATATGTCAACATTTATAAAACAAATGTATATTATCTGATGAAAGAGTGCCAAAACTGCCTTGGTTGCCCTGAAATATATATAATAAAATAATTATGGTTTTATAAATATAGTTTCCATTTAGTAATATATGGATTATTTACTCGAGTAATCTGTTGAGTGTTTTATATCAGTTATAAAACGTTTAAGCTTGTTGAATGTCAACAAATTAAATATAACTCCTGCATATATATATATATATATATATATATATATATATATATATATATATATATATGCAGAAGTTATATTTAATTGTTACTGGAGTAAATATTTAATATATTAATAAATGGAAACTATATTTATAAAACTATAATTATTTAATTATATATATTTCAAGGTAGTTTTGGCGCGCTTTCATCAGATAAAATACAAAATGTGTTTCATAAATGTTGACATACCCGTAGAAAAACAATCTTGACGGTTGAAGGTTTGCTGGATAGTCGAAAAGAATGTTATTGAGGGTAATTCAAAGTTCTGTTTGAGTATGCAAATGAATGTCCGAAAAATTGAAAAACACCGGTTATTTAAATTATACGTTTGGAAGAAGAGAGATAAAAAAAGAGAGAAAAAGAGAAAGAAGAGAGAGAAAAGAAAGAGAGAAAAAATGATTATATGCAGAGTTATAGTGTAATTTGCGATATAGTTATTTTGCGTAATAATTTATTTAGTTCTTGTAAACATCATTTAAATTCAACTTTTAGATATATATATAAAATGTAATTACACGTTTTATCTTCCTTACATAATGTTTACTCTATCCAAACACCGATACTCTCATCTCTTAAATTATATCCATATATGTTCAGAAATTTAATGTAATTCTAATTTTAATATCTTTTATCCATAAATATATATAATTTACTTCTCAAACGTCTAATTTACTTCTTAAAACCTTGACTTTTTAAATATTTTTAATTCATAAATATCTTTATTTTTGCCTTCATTTATCTTACTTACAAAATAACTCATAATCTTTTTAGAATGATTATTTAAAACTTAAAAAATGTTTTTTAATTTTTTGGAAAATTATTTAAAAAATATTCTTTTTGGGTCAACTAATATTTTTATATTTTTTGAATTTTATATTTTCCAATATTTTAAATATTTTTAAATATTCTTAATATTTGAATTTAAGTATTTTCAAATATTTCTTAATACATCTTTATATTTTTGAATAATTTTAGGTTTGTAATTATAATTTATTAATAATATTTAAATGTTTTTAAATATTTTAAAAGATGTTTGTGTATCTTCGGATTCTTTTTGAGATTAAAAAAAATCTCTTAAAACTGTTTATAGTTTTTTTATAGTCTTAATTTTTATAGTTTGATAGTCTTAATTTTTATAGTCTGAAATTTTAAATGGTTTTAGTATATACTTTTAATTAATTATCTAATATTTTGTAAACTTTCGTAATTTTTTCGTAATCTTTGTAATTTTTTTAACTATTTGACTGACAACCAGTAACAAACTCTCGCTAAATATATCTTTTAAACATATTTTTGTCAAACTTATCTCATAATAACTAGTAAATAAACAAAACTATATTTTCAATATTTTTTCAATATAAAACATTATACATTTAAATAATGTATCATCTATAACATGGCATACACATCTATACTCATATATTCTTATTAATATATTTTAATATATCTTTATTTTTAACATATTTTTTAACATATCTTTATTTTTAATATAAATATAGCATAAAAAACATGATGTATTTACGATATACGTACTCATCCTCGGTCAAGCTTATTTCTTCGCTCTTTCTTCCTTCCCTTTTTTTCACTATAACTCATCATATAATAATTTTTTCTCTCTTTCTTTTTTCTGTCTTCATTCTCTTTTTCTCTCATTTTTTCTCTCTCTTCTTCCAACAGTATAATTTAAATAAATGTTTTCTTTTCAATTTTTTCGGACATTCGTTTGCATACTAACACATAACTTTGAATTACCCTCAATACAAAAATTGTCCACTATCTACCGAACCTTCAACCGTCAAGATTGTTTTTCTACGGGTATGTCAACATTTATAAAACACATTTTGTATTTTATCTGATGAAAGCGCACCAAAACTGCCTTGGTTGCCCTTGAAAATATATAGTTTCCATTTATTAATATATATATATATATAATATGTATCATAATCTATAAAGCTCAGTGTGTGGACATGCTCCTTTGTTATAGAAATCTACGATATAGAATTTCTTCAATCGAAATTTACAATTCAGTATTCGAAATAGCTTCGATTGCGTCTTGGCACATCTAATTTTTTCAATTTCACCCACAATTACGCAAAAAATAGATAAAACTCAATATTTTACGATTTTTCTCTTTCATTTAAACTGCTAAACCCTTTCTACTACCATTCAAAATCTATAGAACTTCATAATTTCTGCTACTTTCTCTTTCCAAGCTTGATGGTGATACTGTCCGTTTTACTCTCTCATATCATCTGTTTGCCTCTATCTACAACCCACACATTTTGCTACTTTCTCTTTTATACTTCAAACTTACTGATTTATTTACAAACGTATACAAACACACACTCACTTCAAATGATAAAAAAACATTTATAGCAATTAAACAACGTGCGTGATTTATAACCACACTAACTTTTAGTTGCTCAATTATTACATTTCATACGAAACGACAATTATTCAAAAGCAACAGATACATTTATTCAACAACAAGCGATAAATCTTTTTTAAAACCTATCAACGAACGTGGATTCTTACAGACTTTGAGTCGAATCGGTTTGAAGTTGTGCAAATGTATAAACATGGAACATGTGCACACACACAACAACAACAATCTGCCTAATGATAAACAATAATATCCTCTATGGCCAACCTTGTGAATTCTTTTATGTTGTGCAAAGGGATGTCCTTTAAGTTCACCGACTATTTCTCCATCATATTCCTTGCTTAACAGCATTAAGTGTTCAACATAATTAGGAGCTTTAACTTGTTATAACTTTGAGTTGTTATAACTTTGAGTTTTTATAACTGTAAGTTGTTAACTTTGCTGGCTTACACACCGACCTTACATCCGAAGAAATTAACATTATACTCCTAGCTAGGAAAACCATAATTGAATTCAACGGTGACTTGTGGACCAGGAGGATTGGCCAGACAATTTCGACATCACCATGGGATCCACGGACTCGGCCCAGGTGACGGATCGAGTGGGCCTTTAGTTCTTTGACTGTCTCGGAGTGGAAATGCCGCACTTAGGAGGCGGCGCTTACCGTGACGACGTTTTGTTTACAGTGTCGTTCCATAATAATTGTATGGTAGAGGGGGTGAGGAACAAACTAAGCAAATTCTTCAAGAACATAGACCTAAGTATAGTATTTGAAGATAACTTAAAGATAGTTAATTTTCTAGATGTTACACTTAACCTTAATTCAGGATTCTTCCAACGCTACCACAAACCCAACGAAAATTTAAACTATGTCAACGCAAAATCGAACCACCCTAGAATAGTCACTAACGGTATTACCAAAAGCGTCACTAGTAAAATTTCAGGACTATCTTCCAATGAAGATACCTTTAATAAGATCTCGAATTACTATAATAGCGCCCTGAACCGCGCGAGGCATACCGAAGGAATCTCAATCAAACGTCTATTAAATAGTAGTAGCAACATTGCCTGCGATAGCTTAGGCCTAAACAGTGACACTTTAGTTAACAGCATGCGTGATACGAGGGAGGATTTATATAGACTTCATGTTGTATTGCCGCCTAGTCCCAATGTTGATGGTACCAATGGAAACAACCACCCAGGTACTAACACGGGGTCTGAGCAGCGTAACGCCAGCGGAAACTCTAATAGTAACCTTAATTGTAGAACTGATAAAACTACCGTTGAACGTAATATGGAACGAGGGTCGAGTAAGGGGAATAGGGATAGTGCAGCAGACGCATAATGGATATAACCTCGGCTATCGAGGGAGATCCGAATAGCTGCACCGCCCTGGATACTTGGGACGTTTCCGAACAGAATCGTGACACCCCCAGGACACCATCGACCCATAGGCAATTTCCAGTTACAATAGACCAGTAACTACGAGGGAGACAGGTAATTCTAATATAGTTAGTAAGAACAATTCTGTGGTAAAACCCCCCTTACTCCACTGGCCTGACCACTATTATAGCTAAACTGTTCTTTAGGGCCTTAGACAAATGCGTCCCTAGATCACACAGATATTATAAAATATTCAATAGGAATACCATCAAGCTATCCTACTCCACAACTAGTAACATAGCTCAGAATATAGCTAAGATGAATTATAGTAGACTTAGGACAGCCCAAGTTGGAAATAAACATGGCAGGAACAATGGCAGCTCTATGGAGGAACTGACTCATACACGTGAGGCGAGTCGGGTCTCCCCAACCCTAGGGAACTTACCCATAGAGCAGACAGGAACCGAGACCCGACCCCAAAGGTACCATGGTCCATCTGGAACAACCCAGGTCGATAGCAAAAAATGTAACTGCAGGAGCACCGCCAACTTCCCCATGGCTGGGAAATGCCTTACCAAAAACATAGACTACGACCGTAAGGTATCCACTCATGATAGAACCTTCAGGTATGTTGGGGCAAGTGCCACGAAATTTTATGGATAGATGGTATAATCACCGCCATACCTTTAATAGATTAGATTTAAAAAATAGCACGGCGCTTTCTGAATTATTCCGGAAGCTTAAACATCAGAATATAGAACACTCCTTATCCTGGTCCATAATTTGCTCAGTCAAACCGTATAACAACAGCATTGACGCCTGCAATTTATGTATAGCTGAAACCTTTAATATTATTAGAGACGGCCCCCTATTAATTAATAGTAGAGCAGATTTATTTCAGCAACTGCCAACATAGAACCTCGAAATCCTTCCGCAGGAGTTTTGGAAGGTAATCTACAACTAACTCATCCCTCTCTACTTTAGCCATAGAGTTCTCTCAATAAACAGACAGTGACACACTCAGGTAGTTAGACGGCTAAGATTGTTTGCGCAATTACAAACGATACTCGGCCTGTTTCCACGGAGTTCTCAGAGCTGAGTGGACTTTTTTTAGCTAGTAAATAGTTACATTGATTACACACTCAGAAACCTAGTTAGTAATTGATTACACACTATGGCAAGACCGATTACGCGCACCTACCTTTACTTTAAGCTATCCTAACCATTGAATTCTCTCGGTTGGGATATAGCTCGTCGTATTACGCACTCATTTAGGACCGATTACGCTCTCTACACATAACTCTACACACAGTACCCGTTTTCTTTAGACACTGAGCTCCCACAATTACAACTGGTCACGTTCCTACCGACTGAACACTACACAAGGCTTTAATCCGTGATCATCTAACCATGGTGTGCTCACAGTTACGGATTGAACAATAATACTTACACACCATTAATCGGCCTACACACATCCTCTGGGTTTTACTATCCTTTGTTATTATACTTTACCTCCTGTGTTGGATAACATACCTACACCACTCAAACACCTATCTTAAAAGCCCAATCTCCCATATGACGGGAAATCGCACTTACAGACGCATTAACCCAATACCCTACCCTAAACGGAGCCCCTTGCTGGCCTACAATGCTGTTGCTTGAACGCACGGTTTTGGGGACTCGGATTCTCAATGGGACGGTGGTACATACTGAGTTCGATATGAGCTGATTGCTTGCTCTCACATGGATGTGTATATACCCAAACATACACTTTTTGTGGACGACACGGATGTGTATATACCATAACATACGCTATTTCGAGATACGGATGATACAATTCAATCTATACACGTACAGCAAAACACTGAACTGAACTTACTTGCTTGTGTGTGTGTATGGGGCTGTGGTTAAACCAATATTTCCAATTTACATCGTCAAATTTAGATTTGACCAATCTAGCATCTGTTGTTTTGTGAACTAACTTTCGGTGAATGCTGTGTTTGTATATTCTCATATTTATTGTTTTTATCTCTGATATCGCTTCGGTGTGTGTGAGAGTGTGTGTGTACCAACCCACACTTCTATAGTTCTACAGGTTTGATACTGTGTTGATTTGTGTATGTATATATGTATATTTTTTTTTTTACCTCGAACCGGTGTATGTGGGTGTGGAGTGTGTATGTATCCACTCACATTAACTGTGACCGACTATATCTCTACAGATTTGATTGATGTCGAGCGCCTTTTGCAGCGATAGAAACCAGACAATTCATTTTCACCTGATGAGATCAGGGATAATCGATCATGACTTCACGATCGATCTATCTCTTATTGAAACATGTGTCGTGATTAAATGAATGGAATTTTACCTTGCCTTCGCATTTTCATTTTGATATTTATACTCCGTTTTACATCATCTAGCTGTTCCCTTGAATGGAATTGGAGATATAAAAAATCGTGTAGAACTTAATATTGCTAACATTGCACCGTTTTAAACAACCAATAATACACCTTACTATATAACAACTAAATATATGTATATATATATATATATATATATATATATATATATACATATATATATATATATGATATATCTTTATATATTTAAAAGCGAGGATGTGTTTGTGTCTGTGTACAATTTTAGATACCTAAGGCTTTTACAATTACAAACCTAATTTGACCAAATTTGATGTGCACGATGCACATGTCGCTAAGATGGTCACATCACTAAAATGTTTCCAATCGACCCACGTTGAGCAATAAAAGATCGATATTAAAATTATCGGTAGCAAAATTGATGTAAGGGAGATAACCAACTTTATTGACAATCCTTATAAAGAGAGTGAGATATGGAGACCTTCGTTTTCAATTTTAAAACAACAATCATCGACTGACGAAATTTCAGAAATATAAACATCAGATTCATTTGAAGATAAATCACTAATATTATCGTTTGTTTCTTGTTTATTCTTTGTTACATTCTCAAAGTTAAAAGACCCTTGTTGTTTTAACTTGTTTCACTATATTAAGTGTTAATTTTCGCGGTAAGCGCCTCATCACGCAGCTGTTTCGAATTGACCAGATGTTGATGATGGTTTGTTTATGATTAAATCAATCCTTATAGGACTTTCCATTCAAACCATTGGTACCTACAGCTTTTACATATTTAAAGTAATTTCATCCACATTGAGGCAGGCATTATCTATGCTTTCCAGATGTATTCGTACACATCGAACTTTTTGACAATGTAGGAACATACTGAACAGGATTCTTCCTGAATGTCCACGGATATATAAATCTGTTGATACTGTATGTGATCCACAGGATGCGGTCAACTATCAAATTGAATGAACCTTGCTTTTCGCACGGAAAATTCTACGTTAAATGTTTAGTTGTTTTGCATGGAGCTTTTAGGTGAATATAAATTAAGGACATATGTGTGTATATGTATATATATATATACATATATATATATGTATATATATATTTTGGTAAACGGTATAGAAAATGCTGACAAATTGTTCACAGTGAAAAATAGTTTAATTAGGAATAAGTGAGAATTAGTAATAGTATTGATTAGTATTCAGTTTTGGTTTTTAGTTTTACCGGTTGCGCATTTCTAATGCTTTTCAAAAATAATTTTGAGATAGAGCGTCCGTGATGTTTGCTCTGATCTGATTAGTTTTGGGAATTCTACCTGTTTTTATGTTAAAAAAGTGGCTCCAGCGGTATTAAAATAAAATGTGCCAATTCGTGTTGCAAAAATGATTGTGGTCAAAACAATTTTGATTGGTCGGTAGAGGTCATGTGAATGTAAACAATTGATTTTGCGCCAAATGTAGGTTTGTGTCGGCTGACTGAGAAATAAGTCTTTCACAACAAATATGTGTGTGTGTGTATGTGTGTGTAGTAGTAGGAAAGAGGTTCGTTGTTGTGATAATGGTCAGCAGGATGTGTGTGCGAACCGCAGCCTGTTGACAGTTCAAATGCCTATTAAGACTATATATATATATATATATATATATATATGTATGTATATAGTTGAGTGCACATATGTAGATGTATGTATATGTTTACATCTATTTATGCGTATGTATGTTTTTAAGTGAGTATCAATATAACTATACCTCTATCTATATGTGGGTATATGCACTTTGTGATCTATAAAATTTATGTTTTTTGACTATATGTCAACATACATTTATCTGAGTTTGATTATAATACATGGACATATTTGAAAGTATTTTAAGACGTATCATACGCTGTATTATACTATGTACAATGTACCACACCGTACTATATTATGTTACATTATATTATATTATTTCATTATCTTATTATAATTTTCATCTTTTAACATATTATCTTTCCTGGTCATGACTTTAATTTACTAAAAACTCCATACAACACAACTCAACATTTAATTGTTACATTCCTTTTAAACTTCACTATAATATATACATTTACCTATCAATATGACAATCCCCTTTTTACTCATAGATTTTTTATAGCAATTCTATTGTTAACACCATTCAACCATTCCTTTCAAAGTGTCATGACCTCAACAAACGTAAGTTATTTTTCATATTAACATCATATGGGAAAAAACAATCTGATTGGTTTGTTCTTCAGCTACCTCCAAATAAGGTCATATAACTCAATTTACTACTAATTTTGAATAAAATTATCATTGCTTTTGACAACAGCTGGTGATATATATATGTAAGTAAATATTTTCCTTATCTGATATTTTGTAACTAACCTTACATAGATCGATAACGAAGTATGGTTACGATGTATTATCATCAAAACACACCCCACCAAAACCTGTGAACAAAACCAAGTGCAGTATCCCCCAAAACAGAAAAAAACAATTATCAGAAAAATAAAAAAAAAAAACCAAAACATTAACACACTAAAATACTGCCAACAGCAACACAGACATTCGATGGCTATCGCCCTGCTTGAGCAAAACAAATGTAACCTCCAGCAATGCATGATGACCATCATCAACAAACAGAGAATAGCTGAAGAGAGGTGGGCCATTGAGAAAATCAAACTCAACCCCAAAGTGCTCTTTTCATTTGCTAAATAACACAAGGTCCCTGTCTCCACTGTTGCTCCGTTAGTTGAGGAAACTGGCACACGCCAAGACAATGCCAAACCCATGAGCGAGATACTGCAGAAACAATACTGCCCTGTTTTCAGCAATCCTGATATGGCCGATCTGGGCTATATCAGTGATTTTAATACCCAACACACTATATCAGACATAACGTTTGGCGCCCATGATGTCTTAGCGGCAATAAACGAAATTATACACAATTCAGCAGTAGGCCCCGACAGGTTCCCTGCTTGTGTCCTGAAGGTGTGTCGACACCAACTTGCATCTCCTCTTACTAATCTGTGGAGGAACTTACTGGACACTGGCTATATTCCTGAAAACTTTCTGTCCCAGTCCGTTGTCTCAGTCTTAAAAAGGGAAATAAGTCCCTTGCAGTGAACTACCGTCCGATCTCACTCACTTCTCATAATATCAAGGTATTTGAGAGGGTGGTGAGATCACGAATAACCCACTTTCTTGAAAGCAACGGCCTGCTGAAGTCCAGCCAACATGGGTTCCGTAAAGGAAGGGACTGCCTAACGCAGCTCCTGCATCACTTTGACGATGTCTTGAGAGCCTTTGGAGAGTGCCCCACCACTGATGTCATCTACTTTGATTTCAGCAAGGCCTTTGACAGGGTTGATCATAAGATTCAACTGAAAAACTATCCAATATTGGTGCCTTTGGAAGATTACTACAGTGGATCAAATGTTTCCTGACAGGCAGAACCCAGCATGTTGTAGTCGAAGGAATAACATCAAGCCCTGTCAAGGTCAGCAGTGGCGTCCCACAAGACACTGTGTTGGGTCCACTTCTTTTCATCATCAACATTAATGACATTACTGACATCATCAAGCACAGTAATATAAGAATCTTCGCATATGAATCCAAGCTCCAAGGGGTCATCAATGAGGTGGGTGACCGGAATTACCTTTAGTCAGAACTACTGGCTGTTATCCAATGGGCAGAAATGAATAATATGCTGTTGAATGATGATAAGTTTGTATTAATGCATTTTGGAAATAAGGGTGCCCTGAAACTACCATACTCTCTTCCTTCGGATGAATCTCTAGTGGCATCCAATAACATCAGATACCTGAAAGTAATTGTGGACAACAACATAAGCTGGGCCACTCATATAAACAGCAATGTTGATATGGCCAGCAGAATGTGTTCCTGGATTCTCAGAACTTTCCAGTCGAGATATTCCACACTGTTTTCCTTCTTTTCCCCGCTTTTTCCCGACTCAACCTTGAATACTGTTTTCCACTGCGGTCACCCCACACGAAACAAAGTATCATGAAATTTGAAGCACGCCAAATTTCAATTACAAAAAAGATAGATGGCATGACTGGCCTTGACTATTGGAGTCGATTAGAAAAGCTCAAATTTTATCCTGTCCAACGTCGCCGTGAACGCTATATTATCTCCATGATGTAGAAAATATTGCATCAGCTTTGCCCAAATGATGTTGGCATCAACTTTAATGTACACCCAAGGCATGGGCCCCGTGCTATCCGCCCACGAAACAAATCTCACTCGCATCTCAAAACAACAATACGGCACAATTATTTCACCTCGATTAGCCCAGCACTCTTTAACATTACACCGAAACACATCAGAGCAAAGACAGACCCCACCAAGTTCAAGAAGTCTTTGGATAAATTCCTTCAAGAAATCCCTGATAAGCCTCCTAAACCCGGATATTCCTCCGTAAACAATAACTCTCTCCTCGAGTAGGACCATGGTGCCAAAACACTAATTTGTAAGACTTCGCCAGGTGGTGAAATGAATTTAGAACTGGCCTATGTTATGCTGGCCGAAACGTATCAAAGTTATCAACGTTAAGTTATATATAATATATATATATATATATATGTATATATATATATATATATATATATATATATATTTATATATATATATATATATATATATATATATATATATATATATATAACGAAGGAAATGTGGTAAGGAACCAGATGGACCATAACGCACCAAAGTACTCAATACTTAGGGTAGTAGTGTGGATAATAGGAACGAGTAGGACCCCGACTGCTGAGCTCAAGCCGTTTCGACGGCTAATTCTGGACTAAAGGAACATTTTTTATCCTGGTATATGAATAGCCGAGTCTCTCAGGGGTAATTCCATATATGGTTAAAGTGATTGTCACAAGGATTGGTCAAAAGTTTGTTGTTGAGACATAATAATTCTATCATGGCAAATTCTATTTTGCCATGATAGAATTATTATGTCTCAACAACAAACTTTTGACCAATCCTTGTGACAATCACTTTAACCATATATGGAATTACCCCTGAGAGACTCGGCTATTCATATACCAGGATAAAAAATGTTCGTTTAGTCCAGAATTAGCCGTCGAAACGGCTTGAGCTCAGCCGTCGGGGTCCTACTCGTTCCTATATATATATATATATATATATTGACGAAACATAAGTCAATTGCATGAACTAATAATCCTTTATTTACTGCTATATATATATATTTCGATGATAGCTATTGAATGGCTATGACTTCATGAGGCAGTTAGTCAGTTCTTAGATATGCCAGCTCTGTGTTTAGTGTTGATGGTATCAGAACCTTGGGACATATGAGCTTGTGAGGAATAATTTAATGATGTCAGCCGGAAAGCACCGATTCTTTGCTTGAACTTTAATATGTTAATTTAATAAATATTATATATATATACATATATATACATATATATATATATATATATATATATATATATATATATATATATATATATATATATATATATATATATATATATATATATATATAATATATATATATATATACGCATATAACATATATATATATATATATATATATATATATATATATATATATATATATATATATATATATATATATATATATATATATATATATATATATATAATATTTATTAAATTAACATATTAAAGTTCAAGCAAATAATCGCTGCTTTCCAATTAATTGGATCTTCTGAAATTAAAAAAGTCAGTCTATTAACGCAGAAGTAAATATTTCAAAAAACGTTGCAACCGAGGGAAGACAGGAAGACGATACTTTGGTTCGTGGAAACGTTCCCCGGCAAAGAACGGGAAAAAACGAATATGATACGTCATTACTTGGAGCGTGAAAACAATTACACGCAAAGACAAAACCACGTAAGTGGTATAACTGAAGCCGTAGACTAAAATTCTATTTAGGAAACCGAATGATTCTCGGCTTCAGTGTTAAGAATAAAGTAAATAAAATACAGACGTAATTGTCTATTAAATATATACACACACGCATCCATATACGTACATACACAAGCATATGCGAAAACACTCACAATGGATATGCAAATATAAGCACGTACACAAAAAATACGGACGCACACACAGAACCAACGCAACTCCTGTACCCGCACACATACGAAGGTATACACCAAATACACATACAAATATATATAAAATAAATATATATATATATGTGTGTGTGTGTGTATGTGCATGTATACACATAATTAAATAAATGTATACAAGTATACACACATAAATACGTATCTAACGCGCGCACACACATACCTACATGTAAATAGACATATGTTCACTTACGTACGTCCACCAAAACAGAAAGTACACATATACACACATCCTACATACGTACGCACACGCATACTCACACAGACGCAAACCTTACGTATACACATAACCAAATGCACATGTACCAGTGTATATAATATATAAGCCATACCATATACAAGGAAATATACGTACTAGAAAGTATACGTACCTTCACAAAACATACAGGTACAATATACTTATCTATACAAATAAGTAATGGTATAAACATAACATATACTTTCCTACCACATGAAGACGTAATATATCCGTGTGTAGTTCGTACTATCCGTTAGGGTATAATGTGGGGCTGTAATACAGGAAAGTTTGGTGCAATTTATGTTTACAAGCCGAAATTGCCTCAGGTTTTTGTTTAAGATGTGGTCTCTGGCGTAGAGTATTTCCAGGACCTCAGCGGCGCAGACGTCACATGGTCTTTTATTTACGTTATAAGATCTAGCCTCTAGCTAGGATCTCCCAGTGTAATTTATATTGGGTGTGGTTGTCATTTCGTCTTCAGATATAAGTTAAAATTGACGTCATATTCCTTTTTCAAGGGTTCAGAAAAGAATGAGTTTGCCTGTAAAGACGCCTCCTGAATCTATTGGCGGTTAACTCTATGTAGGCCCTACGGGACGTGGGGGTTTCAATCTTACATACCGCTCCAAATAATGTTGTATTATCTTCGTTTTTTTTCGTTCCTTGCCAGGGAACGTTTCCACGAACCTAAATATCGTCTTCCTGTCTTCCTTCGGTTGGAACGTTTTGTGAAATATTTATTTCTGCGTTCATAGATTGACTCTTATAGTTTCAGAAGATCCCATTAAGGGTGAAAGCAGCGATTCTTTGCTTAAACTTTAATCTGCTAATGTAATACATATTTGCTCTATGGTTCTTATCTATTGGATATATATTTATCCTTATCGAGTTCTCTTTGAATTTTATTCTTCAAATTTATTATTATTATTAGTATATATACAATATATATATATATATATATATATCTATATATATATATATATATATAAATATATATATATATAAATATATATATATATATATAATATACATATATATATATATATATATATATATATATATATATATATATATATATATATATATATATATATAATACATATATATATATATATAATATATATATATGTATATATAATATATATATATATAATAAATATATATATATATAATTTATATATATATATATATATATATATATATATATATATATATATATATATATATTAGAAAGTGAGGTTTTTTTTACAAAATGAAAAATAACCGAGGTGTCCTACACGAGTGAAAGTATAAAGAAAAAGAGATGAAATCGAAAATGCAACTGAAGTCTTATTTTTTAAAAAAATATATATATTTATTTGGTTCCTTTACCGGTTTCGCAGTTCTTCTGCTTTTCAAAAGGTGAGTTGAGATGGAGGGTCTATATATATATATATATAAATGATCATATATGTTGGTTGTTTACCACCTCAGTATGCAGATTGGAGCACTCGATAAAGTACGCAGGTTGGTTGGGTTACTCCGGTGTAATGTAAAATAAAGTAAGTAAGTCAAATATTTAAGATTTGGCCTCGTTTATTACTGCTATATATATTTCGGTGACAGGCTTCATTGGCTGTGACCTGCTCAGGCAGTCCGAATTGGTGTGATAGAAACAGGTTTATACGTTGTTAAAGTGCTTTACTCCGTCAATACCCCGATGTGTCCAGCTCCTGATTGGGTTGTTATTTCTCTGACGATATGAATACAGTTCCTCGGAGAAATAACAACCCAAAAAGGAGCTGGACATATCGGAGTATTGAGGGAGTAAAACACTTTAACAAATGTGTACCTGTCTCCACGACACACATTCGAACTGCCTGAAGAGGTAAGAGCCAATGAAGGCTGTGACCGAAATATATATATACCAGTCCATCTTTAATAAACGTGGCCAAATCTTAAATATTTGACTTAATGACTCCATTTTATATAAATATATATATATAATATATATATATATATATATATGTAGATAAATCTACCAAGAGTTTACGGTAGTGTCCAATCCGTATGAAGAACTCAATGTATTCCGGATATCATGGAATGTATTTGGTATGTATATTTAATCTTGATAATTTGTATAATTTTGTATAATTTTGTACATAGATCTGTTGAATATGCATACCAATTCTAACACATATATATCCTAGAAACGATCGTTAAATAATGAACTCTTTTTGTTTAATATAAGAAATTGTTTATTCATTATTTGTTTAATATTTTATATATATATATATATATATATATATATATATATATATATATATATATATATAAAATATATAAGAATGTCCATCATCAGTAGTCTGCTGATTACCATTGGTATTTCTTCGCATTAAAGACTAGATACCTAAAATCAGTGCGATATCGAAATTAAGTTATCGGGATAGAGGAAACAGAGGAAAGGAAACAAACAATATGGTAGTAATGCATCGTAAAGTGAGGAAAAGTGAGACAAGTCAATGAATCTTAAGGGCTTACGTCCGACAAATCAAATGACGAGAAGCAACAGACGCATACGAGCCACGAGAAAAGTGAGAGAGGAAAGAATATTTCACTCAGGTCAGACGGGGGGAAGTGAGAGAGAAGGAATACCAGAGAGTAATTTAGTCACAGTGTGAGGAAGGGGCCAGTCGAGAGGAGGTGACCAGCAGCGGGAGTGGAGGAAAGCAAGAGGTGAAGGAGAGAGAAAGTGGAGAGCAGTAAGGTAAACAGAAAAAATACGAAACTCATTGAAGGGAAACAAATATACATGTGAATGAAAAACAGCGTGCTGTGTTGTTGCGATTATGAACATGAATAAAAGTAGACCATGTTCATATTCGCAACAACGCAGCAAGCCAATTCTCATTCACATCTATATTTTTTCCCTTTGCTGTGGTTCGTAATTTTTCTGTCACCTTACTGCTATCCACTTTCTCTGTCCCCCTTCTCTCTCATTCACCTCTTGCTTTCCTCCACTCCCGCTGCTGGTCGCTCGCACTCGGCTGGTCCCTTCCTCACACTTTCACTCACTGACTCTCTGCTACTCCTCCTCTCTCACTTTTCTCGTGGCTCGGACACGTCTGTTTCTTCTCCTCATTTGATTTGTCGGACTTAAGCCCACAAGATTCGTTGACTTGTCTCTCTTTTCCTCTATTTACGTGCATACTACCATGTTGTTTGTTTCCTTTCCTCTCTTTTCCTCTGTCCGATAATTTAATTTAGTTATCGCTGGCACTGATTTTAGGTATCTAGTCTTTAATGCGAAGAAATACCAATAATAATCAGCAGGCTACTGATGACGGACATTCTTGTTTGAAGGTCTATCTTTATTCATATGTTCATATTCAACAACGCAGCACGCACTTTTTCATTCACATATAATATATATATATAATACATATAAATATATATATATATAGAGAGAGAGATTACAGTAATCAAAGTTCAGTATAAGTCATTTATTTGCTTACAATTGTTTCCTCCAAACCGAGGTTTGGATTCTTCGGAGCAGTTATTTATAACATACTTGACCTCCTTTTCAACCCAAGAGACACATAAAACATATGGGCATATTGATCAACAGTGGGGTGACATTCATCAAATGAAATAGCATGGCAATTTACATATAAAGTGTTACCTGATAAAAATAAAGTGTTACATGATAATAATAAAATAAAATAAAATAAAATAAAATAAAATAAAATGTAATAAAAGCAAGAGTGAAAATAAGGATAAACATGAAGCGTTGGCAGTCTATGAAGATAAAGCAAGAGGAAAGCTTAGAGTAGTCAGTGCATGAAGCAATTTCGCGTGTAGCATGCACGCTTGTCTTATCTATACATGATTAGAGTGCGTCAGAATGATATTTGCAGGGTCAGGCAGTTGAAGCAGGCAATCGATCTTATAATATATGCTGAATTATTAGGTCATTAATTCTCATACATCTGTATGATATACAGTCACGGATGCGGGGAAACACCAAAATGTCAAAAACCTTCAACATACTATAAACCTTGTTGTATCGTAGGTAAGGTCGTACCACTGTCGTTGCTCACACCACCACTCACATAATCCATGAGACGCAATATATATATTACTTACTGGTAATAGGATAGTAATTAAAGACTATCTCTCACTATTTAGGGTTTGTGTATATATAATATATTACCATCAAAGGTTTTATTGCATACATAACCATAAATAGTACCCTTAATACTATATATATATATATATATATTTATATATATATATATATATATATATATATATATATATATAATATAGGATAGTGTATGACCCCGGCAGCAGAGATCGATCCGTTTCGACGGCTATTTCTGGACTCCAGAAATAGCCGTCGAAACGGCTTGAGTTCTGCCGCCCGGGTCATACTTTCTCCTATTACCCACTCGACTACCCTAAGTATTGAGTACTCTGGTGCGTTATGGTCCATCTGGTCCCTTACGACAATCCCTTCGTTATATAATATATATATATATATTATGTAAAACAAAAATTCAAACACACACACACACAACACACACACACACACACACACTCACACACACACACACAAGCACACAAATAAATATACATATCTTTACTTTCTTCATTCAATAGAAAATCTGAATTCTGACACCCCTGCGAACTACCCATATTCACTGAACCAGATCATTTCTCCCATCCAATTTCTCTTGACCATTATCTTTTACTTGTCATAAAATTCTCTAAAAAGGCTACAGAATGGATTTCCAAATAAGGGCGCGAAAATTTAATGAAAACTTGTTCACGTGATAGCCATAATTTCATTTATAACCAATCAAATTACGTTTATTAAAAAAAACCTTCGTGAGCCCCCTTTTTTTAAGTAAAAAGAAATTCAAACACTCATATATGATAAAACAACCTGTGACCCCCCCCCTTTGTTTGAAGAATATTGGCACGCGAACTAGCGCGAAATTTATTATAATTATTGATCAACCAATCAAATGACTTCTCGAAAAACCTGGCATTTCGAGCCACTTTTTCCATATAAAACAAGTAACATTCAGAGACCAACCAGATGTGAGAAAAACCACAGACCCTACATCTCAACTCACCTTTTGAAAAGCAGAAGAACTGCGAAACCGGTAAAGGAACCAAATAAATATATATATATTTTTTTTTGATAAGACTCCAGTTGCATTTTCGATTTCATCTGTTATTCTTTATAATTTCACTCGTGTAGGACACCTCGGTTATTTTTCATTTTGTAAAAAAAACCTCACTTTCTAATATATATATATATATATATATATATATATATATATATATATATATATATATGTATATATATATAACGGCGATGAATTAGTCTGCGAGGTTTTTGATATGAAATCGTGTGTCGAAACAAATATTGTTATACTTGGGGAGGGTCATATTTGTGTAACATTGCCAGAATTAATAAGAGAAAACACTCACTGTTAGGTTGGTTTTCGCTTTTCGCTTCTTTGTCTTTTATATCGGTAATCTAATTTATTCGCTCCTCAATGTTGCCATTCACTGACCAACGGTCAAAAATAAAGATACAATATAGACACAATCACATATATATAGTTTATCAAAGTTCTTTCGTTGCTCATCTGCAACTACGTCAGTGGTCCTATTGTTTCCTCGCGTTGCATTGTATTTTCTACGCCATCTCTATTTAATCTGTTTATATATTTATTTATTTGTTTATTTTATTTTGTCTTCTTTGAGATGCGTTTGCGTGTGTGTATAGTGTTTTGTTTGATGTGTGTTCGTGATTGGGTCACTCGTACCAAGTCTGCGATCAGAATATTAAACTTAGCACTACTGGACATTGCTGATATTTGGAGGCCACCCGTTTAGCATAGTGTGAGTGGATAATTTGGGCTCTCTCATTTATAGCGTTAATCCAGAGTTCCGCATCTAATACAGGTAGTCTATTGTTAGGGTGTTTGGAAGGGTAGTCGATAGTTACAGTTATACGCTGGTGTATGGAATTAGCTATCTGCTGGATGCTTTCCATTGTGCTACGTTCTAAATCAAACTTGTTAGTGCTCTCTTGTGGGGATGTTTTTATAACTATATTGATATCGTCTACGTAATGAGAGTACATGATGAATGGAACCTGTAGAAGAATTGGTTACCCACAAGCAGCGCACAAGAGATGGTGAGCTAGCATGTCTACACACGGATAAGTCTGGTAGGATGCCAATAGATAGCATGCCGAACTACATCAATGCTATGCAACCCCACATCACCAACATGAGCGAAATTGTACAGCAAATACATGATGGGAGAGAGAAAATCCTCAACGCTCACATGATAATGTGGACCGACATCCTAAAGCCAAGCAGACGCACTGCCAACAACTTCCAGGCGTCTAACAATGGCATACCACACTTGTATGGGTTCCGCAAAGGTCACAAGACAGTCGACGACCCGATAACAGGACCACCAACAAGACCCGTATGCGGAGCAACTATACCTAGCAACTACAGGATCTCCTACTTCCTGTCAATGGTTATACGCCCCATAATCAATATGTCCCCAGATGTATGTGACAGTACAGAGGACCTCCTCAGCAGAATCAGTGAGTGCATCATAAACAGGAACATATCCAACTGCATAATAGGCAGCATGGATGTGGTATCACTGTACCCATCCATTAACATTGATTTTGCTGGGTAAAAATGTGTGGAGATGATCATTGAGAGTGAGGTGGAGTTATGTACGTCGACACAGACGAACTGGTCCTCCTACGTAGACTTACCTACGACACTGACTACCTAGACAACCATGACCTTAGACGTTTCTGCCCCAGTAGACCCATAATAGGTATACCGCCCCACCCCCACCACTATAACCTCAATGGCTAAAAAGACTCCCATGGGAAGGTGAATTGGGTGGACAAAAGCTATACGTACCTCCCAAAACAATGATCAGGTAAGAAAAACGGTCGCACATGCAATAGGAGCTAGTATCAAAACTACCCTAAAGTGCCACATATTCAAGTTCAACGAGAAGATCTACACCCAAAATCAGGGGGCAGCCATTGGCGTCAGCATAGCTGGTGACGTTGCCAAACATTTTATGGTATGATGGGAAAGGAGACTTAAATATCTCCTTAATGAGAGCTCCATAGACCTCATCATGTACTCGCGTTACGTAGACGATATCAATATAGTTATAAGAACATGCCCACAAGAGAGCACTAACAAGTTTGATTTAGAACGTAGCACAATGGAAAGCATCCAACAGATAGCTAATTCCATACACCAGAGTATAATTGTAACTATCGCCTACTCTTCCAAACACCCTAACAAAAGACTACCTGTATTAGACACGGAACTCTGGATTAACACTATAGACGAGAGAGCCCAAATTCTCCACTCACACTTTCCTAAACCCATGGCCTCCAAATACCTGATACTCAAAACCTCAACAATGTCCAGTAGTGCTAAGTTTAATATTCTGATCGGAGACTTGGAACGAGTGATGAAGAACGTGTCCCCCATGTGCGACCCAACAGAAATGGAAAGACACATCCAACACTTCATCAACCGCATGCAATTCTCTGGTTACAAACAAAGAGACAGAATCAGAGTATACGAAGGAGCCACAGAGAAGTATAAGACCCTCATAGAACTGGACATGAAAGGAATTTGCCCTTTATACAAGAGACAATCATGGAATAGCTTAGACAGGGCTAAACATAAGATAGGGAAAGCCACCTCATCGTACGACACCCAGAGATACCAGAGTGTCATGTTTGTGGGCGCTACCCCTGGAGGGAAATTCGCTAACCAGTGTAGAAAGGCCCTGAGAAAGACCCACTTAAAGATTAAGGTGGTCGAAAAGCCAGGAACCACCATAAAATCCCTGATCAGCAAAACCTACCCTTTTAAGAAAAGCCACTGTACTAATAGGAAATGTATCATATATAAGTTAAACCCCCGGATAAACTTTAAAACTAGAAACGTAGTCTATAGCATAGGATGTACAGAGGCTACTTTACGAAACATACATAGGCGAGACATCTCGTAGCATAAGTGAAAGGATAGACCAACACTGGGGGAAACTAAAAGGACGAAAAAACGGTTCAGTACTATACGTACATGCCAGACAACAACACGACGGTAACATAGACAACATAGAAATTAGAATAATATCTAAACATAGAAATGACCCAGCAGATAGGCAAATCAGAGAGGCCAGTGAAATAGAACTTAGTAGGCCAAGGCTAAACAGAAAAAATAAATGTAATAATAACAACACCCAAACAAACAACACTGACTTAAGAGAAGTATAAATAAATAAATAAATATATAAACAGACTAAATAAAGATGGCGTAGAAAATACGATGCAACGCGAGCAAACATTAGCACCACTGACGATGCTGCAGATGTGCAACGAAAGAACTTTAATAAACTATATATATATGTTTGTGTCTATATTGTATCTGTATTTTTGATCGTTGGTCAGTGAATGGCATCATTGAGGACCGAATAAATTAGGTTACCGATATAAAAGACACAGAAGCGAAAGCGAAGACCAACCAAACAGTGAATTTGTTCTGTTATTAATTCTGGTAATATTACACAAATATGACCTTCCCCATATATATATATATATATATATATATATATATATATATATATACATATATATATATATATATATATATATATATATATATATATATATATATATATATATATATATATATATATATATATATATATATATATATATATATATATATATATATATATATATATATATATATATATATTGTCGAAACATAAATCATGAACTCATAATCCTTTATTTACTGCTATATATATTTCGATGATAGCCATTGAATGACTATGACCTCATCAGGCAGTTAGTCATTTCTTAGAATGCCAGCTCTGTTTTTTGTGTTGATGGTTTCAGAGCCTTGGGACATAGGAGTTTGTTAGGGATAATTTAATGTAGTCAGCAGGAATAATCTTAATTTTCATTGGTCAGTTTGTAGATGCTAGTAGGGTTGGTATTTGACCTTAAAGAGGCAGGTGGTGTTCTAAAGTTCAAACCGTCAGGCAAGATGACAATAGTTCCATATGACTGATTTCCACAAAAAGCATTCCTGGTCAGATATATATTCAATTGAGGTTTATAGTATGTAATTCGATATTACAGTTCATTCTTAAATTGAAGAATGTATGTGGGGTGGTACTACTGAAAATTATGGTTAGAGTCAAACACTAGAAAGTTTACATATAAAAAGACTTATGTTGGTTGATTGCACATACACTCACACCTACTCCCGCAGACACACAGACACATCCACACATACAATTGAGGAATGTATGTGGGGTGGTAATACTGAAAATACTTAGACAGTTTACAAATAAAAATACTTTTGTTGGTTGACTTGTACATACACTCACACCTACCCCCACAGACACACACACATTTACACACACGAATCTATACAGGTGTGTATATATATGTATGTACGCACAAGTGCATATATATACAACAGAGGCCCCCAAATCCAAGTATATGGCAGACATAAAACGAGGTGGGTGTTATTTTTAAAGAAAAGTAAAGTGGGTGTTTGGAAAAGTTATTGTTTAGACTAGACAAAAGTAGAGTGTGATATATATCTTCACAGCAATAGGTCAGGGGCTTTGGAGCTTAGGCGAATCCCTTAGTACAGACATATATAAGGACAAACACCCACACACACTTGTATACCTCTGGATCGTGTGTATGTTTATATACACATGTGAACTCATACAAGAGAGCATATACAAATATACTCTTAAGCATACACTCGACAATTTTTCAAATGCAACCTGGGGTATTATTATTTCGTTGCGTTCACATAAGTGTGTACATTCACGATATCCCAGTGTACACACACAACGTAGGGTTGCGGGCACGCATTCATGCGTAAATGGTTAGTACCTTAGGATAATTGTTATTCCTGTGTGGGGCTCTCCCGGCGGGTGGGTTGGGGTAACTCAGGTTCAATAAACGTGGTTTTGCTGACTCCTAAACAGTAGAGCTTCCGATGGACAATCCACCGTAGGAACCACAAATTATGGGTGGGTGTTGTTGCCCATTGGTCATTGGTACGGGGTCTAGGGAACCTACGGGGGGGGGCACAACCTGGGTTTATCCATATATCTTGAGGAAAGTTCCCGTTCTTAGGTGTCTGCAGGCGCCGAATAAGTCGGCACTTCTGTTTAATAGCTTGGTTCCGCCATGAAGTATCTCAAGTGTCTCACTAAGACAGAGGTTGCAAATACCAGATCCACCTCTGTCTAGGGGACCCTTTCTAACTACGGAGCAGACCAGAGAGTGCGGGGCCTTTTCAAGTTTCATCTTCCAGATCAATTCAGAAAGGGCCGTACATTTCCTCTTTTCTATTCTGTTAAATGAATGGCGATGGTTATACCACCTTTCTTTGAAGCTCGTCGCCCTGGAACCTATGTAGTGGTGCTCCGATTTAGGGGTTGTGACCTTGCATCTGTAGACTACGTTTTTCGTCATGCATTCATTACTAAGGGAACATAGTGATGGGTCTCTACAATTGCATGACTTCTTAAGGCCCTGCACATATAGCCCATGGTTACCATCATGCGGGATTAGCTGGATAGCCACCGCAATCAGCACAGGGTCGTTGAGCTCCGCTATGCTAGTTGGGCCTGTCCGGGGTCTGGTGCGTCGCGCTGCTGGTTCCGATGGGTGGTTCCGGGGTATACGGTAGTATTAGAGGCAGTGAGCCTATTCCTATTTATGCCGCCTATGTGCTGGGCTACGGAATATTTTATGGTTCCTGTGGTCCCTAGGGAAACATTTATCCAGTAATCTAAATAATGTTCTAGCCAGGCTGCTACGTAGACCCACCGAATACGGGGGGTTATACCATGTGACCTTCCTGGTCCTATTCTTGTGGGGTTGTTATGTGTCCGCCGTGATCCATCGCGGGGTTGTGCACAGCTCAGGACGAGCTTGGTTGGCGTCACTCAGTTGTTCAGAGTGGTCACTATCATGAGGGTTATAATAGCCCACCGTGGGGCTATAAACCTGCGCGGTGCGACCTCCCTGCTCAATGAGTGTTCGGCGGGTGGTGGGGCCGGTTCAGGGGTGGCTATGCTCTGAACCACAGTGGTCTTCAGCATTGTAAATATTAGACCGATGGGGTATGCAGGACCTTCTACCGGGCGTGGAGGAGGGATAGGGATCTGGGAGTGTTACTCCTGGTCACCGAGGTATTATCTGTGTGACTCATGATCCTGAGGGCATTTGCCCGGGGCACCCTTGGGTTATCTCTATCATGCCCCTTAGGGTTATAGATGATCCAATGGCTGTGGGACGCCTTAGATAGTGCTGAGTTATAATAATCAGCGTTACTATTGGCAGACAAGTTAGAGATCCTGTGAGAGACACTATAAACTACGGCCCTAACTATAGATCTAGGGTGATTGGACCCAGCGTTGATATACACCAGCTTCTTATTGGGTTTATGATATGGGAGGTGTAGCTTGGTGTTGAGGTTGAGGGTGGTGTCCAGGAAATTCACTACTTTTCTATTGGGTTCCATCTGTACTTTAAATCCTACCTTGCTAAAAATAAAAGTGTCTAATTCTCCTCTTCATATTTTCGACCATTTTGGTTCTGTGGTCCACGACGGTGAATAGTGCATCGTCTCGGTACAGTCCGCCACGCAGGTTGGGTATTTCGCTCCTGATCTCGTAGAGTATGTATATCCCAACAAAGTCCGTTAGCTGTGCGGAGTCACTGGAGCCCATTGTAATGTCAAAATTGTTTGGCCAGTCACTCCGCGTTCATATATCCCAACCGAATCAGATCAGGGTCTTTCTGGCGGCGTGTATGATTCGGACATGTGGCGCGTAAGGTCTGTCCTATTCATCGCGAATATGAGTGCCTTCTTCAGGAATATGGGCGAGATAGAAAATAAGTAATAGTTGATGTCTAATTGTATGAAGCTAGTTCTATGTTTATCAGGTAAAAATGTAGACCAGTCCAGCACCTGGCTGGTGCAGGAGCAGAGTTGTAACCTAATCTGACTGTTAAATGTTGGCAGGATCCTATCTATCTCTTTATATCTCTCTCTCCCTCTCTCTCTCTCTCTCTCTCTCTCTCTCTCTCTCTATATATATATATATATATATATATATATATTAGAAAGTTAGGTTTCCTACAAAATGAAAAATAACCGAGGTGTCCTACACGAGTGAAAGTAGAAAGAAAAGAAGATGAAATCAAAAATTCAACTGGAGTATTATTTAAAAAAATTATATATTTATTTGGTTCCTTTACCGGTTTCGCTGTTCTTCTGCTTTTCAAAAGTACAGCTGAGATGGAGGGTCTGTGGTTTTTCTCACATCTGGTTGGTCTTTGAATGTTACTTGTTTTATATGGAAAAATTGGTTCGAAACGCCTGGTTTTTAGAGATGTAAATTGATTAGTTGGTCAACAAGTACAATATATTTCGCGCCAGTTCGAATTACAAAGTTCTCCAAACAAGGGGGGGGGGCAGTTTGTTTTTCCATATATGAATGTTTGAAATTTTTTTACTTAAAAAAAGGGCCTCACGAATTTTTTTTTAAAAATGTAATTTGATTGGTTATAAATTAAAATATGGCTGTCACGTGAACAAGTTCATTAAATTTCGCGCCCGTATTTTTGGAATTTATTTTGTAGTCATTTAGAGAATTTTATGACAATAAAAAACGTGGCTCACGAAGGTTTTTATTTTTTAAATGCAATTTGATAGTTATTAATGAAATTATGACTGTCACGTGAACAACTTCATTAAATTTCGCGCCCGTCTCTGGGAATTTATTTTGTAGCCTTTCAGGAATTTTATGAAATGCAAAAGAATGGTCAAGAGAAATGGGATGGG
>OZ024740.1:96012004-96044504 GCA_964016885.1 Eledone cirrhosa
AGAATTTAGAGTGTATCTGAAATAAAGCTTATTAACAATTAAATGTTTGGATCATTGTGACCTCATTATTAATTAATAGGTTGAAATAGAAAGAAAACAATGGCACTTTATAACTAGATGCATCGTTTATAGTGACGAGTACCTGCTAAATAATTCATAGATTGACCAAGTAACTATCATGGAATATGTTTTTCTACATAATCCCTGGAAAGAAAGAATACTGTTATTAATGAGAAAAGTTGAAATTAATGCATGCAAGATGTAACATCTCGAGCATCGCTCCTTCATAGGCAGTCTATGAACTTTTCAGCCCACCCTCGTATGTAACATTATTTTATAAAAACGAAGTTGGTGTAGGTTTAAGTGTTTACAAGTAAAAGAAAGTATGAATTAACGGAAGACGGACGAAATATATACATTTCAATTTAAGTATTAAATTAGGTAAATTAGTTTAATAATTGTAATTGTGATTACCGAAGACTAGTTGAGTACAATTTAATCGGTACTTATATATAATGTCTTAATTGTAGTCCCTGCCTCAATGTTGAACATTAAATATTATTTTGTGACAGTGATTTCATACGTTATTATTGGAGTGAACATATATTTGGTAGTGTCGTAAGTTTCGTATATTTTTTTGTGTTGCGTATGTCACATAAGATTTTCATATAGATGACCTATTAATAATGTTAGTTTTCTGATGTTTACGTTTGGGTCGATTCAGGATTTCTTATTTTGTCAAAGAAATACAATATTTAACATAAATCTAAGAATTGGGAATATCTCCGATAATGATGTATATGATTAGTGCAGAAAATATATGAAATGACTAAATTGAATATGGAAAGGTTACAAAGATATATGTGTGCATCTACTTTCATAGCAAAGTTGAATTTATTACAAGCAATAATATGCGTTCATGAATATATTATACATGATCATAGTAAATGGACCATCAATTGTGTGGCTGACAATACCAACAACCCCATAAGGAAATTAATCCGTAATTGAGAAGTGTAAAAATATGTTTGTTTACTTTTGGCACAAGGCCAGCAATTATTCCAGTGCATTACTGGTACATTATTTTATCGACCCCTCGGCAGGATTTGAACTCAGGTCGTAAATGGACGTAACTCTACGTTGGAAAGCATAGCGTCCGACTCTCTACCGATACAGCAAAACCACCGTTTCGTCATTGTCGATTAGGGTGCAATCGGAGACTTATATATTAAAAATTCATCGCAGGCATTGGTACATTTCAATTGCGATCAACTTAAAAAATCCTTAATCTGCGTCAAGCTTTTGGATAAATGAATATACATAAATACTAACACAATCGCAATACATTAATACTTATTGTCGTATAATTTGATAAAACTGCAATATCCGTATATATCGTTGATCCTAAATTAATATATCACAGCGAAAGAATTGTTCTACAAGTCTTTTGGTGCGGTTTCCCTAATTTAGATATCTTCTATCGAATGCTGTGAATTAAAAAAATGTTTTTAATGGAATTAGTAGCACCCATAAGCCGAATAGAAGGGTTATTATTCAAATTCTGTTTGTGATATTTCAACGAAAAATGAGGAGTGACAGGATTCAATAGTTTGCTCCATATTCCGTTCATTTTCTTCTGAAGCGCTCCTCTGACCAGAGGCATAGATTGCATTAATCAAACAATGATCGCTTTTCCTGTAATATTTGTTTTGCTGTTGCAGGTAGTCAATGGTCAGGACTACTCTGGATATGGTGTTAATTATTATTTTAGTTGGAAAGGACACGCATAATATTGAAATCGGTTAAATGTGTTTAAAACATGTTGCAAATGCTTGCTTTTGCTTCTAAATTAGGTTTTCCTCATGGTTTCTACTAATTGCTTCTCAAACAATAATAAAGCGACTTTGCTTGGGATACAATTGTACATTTGATTCTGAAATTTACCTGTTGATTTATGAAACACCATACTATAGAGCGTTTGTGTCTTTTTGTATTAAAATATGATATTTGGTAGTAATATTCAGACATATTTTAATATATGGTGAAAGAAGTAACTGGTTGTTTTGACTTTCAATCTGTTTTCATAGTAATATTTGCTCTATTGTTTGCGCATGCCAATTGCCAATGTATATATATATATATATATATATATATATATATATATATATATATATATATATATATATATATATATATATATATATATATATATATATATATATACATATATTTATACATACATATATATATATATATAATACAGGGATCTGCATTAGAGTATTCCGCAGTTCACAGTAATAATAATATTAGATCAAAGAAGAACAGAGAATTATCAACTGAGCTCAAATACAAATATATTACACACAGAGAAGTGTGTTACTCTAATTCCGATCCTTGTATAATTAACGAGCTCCAAATTCGAATAGTTGGGAGGCTCTCTCTACCATTTTCCTCAATTTATGAGAGCCGTTATTTAATGCAAATAACACGTGTTTTCGCCCTACTCTGGGCAGCGTGTATATTTGCGTTCTCTCTTTCCATTATGGTAAATGTGTGGCGGACAATTCTACAGTTTCTGACTGAGGAACCTGTGGACTTATACGCTACAAATTTGAGTGGCGAAACGAAATAGATTCGTATCAGCAAGCTTTTAGTTATAAGGTTGGAAATTTAAAACTCTACTTCGGAGATGTGATTCTGACTTAGTGTACTTTCTATTTAATTGCCAAACTGTAGGTGTTGTTTTCCATACAGTAACGGTTAAACCCACATGTAATAATTCTTTACACACATCTCACTGTGTAACACACTTCTCTCTGTGTAATATATTTGTATATATATATATATATATATATATATATATATATATATATATATATATATATATAAAAACAAACATAAATTATCGAGATTCACATTTCGGCCCACGAAATAATGAAAAACAACCTCAGAGATGTGCGGCAAGTGCTCAATGATTCAGATGAACCAGAGCTATAACAAACGTTAAAGGCCAACCAAACTGAGACGATGGTTAAACAATCATTCGCATAGCTAAAAAAATGATCAAGTAATTCGGGTAGAGAAAATTTACCCGGACCCCTGGAAGGTTGATAAAATCCAGTATATGGGTTTCTGCGGCTCCTAAATCATGTACCGTCCGCTTACATAAATAATGTCAGGCTTCTGGTAAGATGATTGAGCAAGGAAGTCACTTTCTCAACAGGTTTTAGTTCAATACTAATACAAGGACTGACTATTGCTGACCCCACGTGGGGATCGGCAAGGGAGGCAAAAGAATGCAAAAACATCACAAATTGAAAAGAGTTCTCGACAGAAGGGTTACAATTAACATAAGATATTCATCAGTCAATAGGATCAACTAAAAAATCAATAAAATTAACTGGTCAATAGCTAGAGTCTGGAGAATAATACAAACATAAATTATCGAGTTTCGCATTTAGTCCCCAAAATAACGAAAAACAAACTCCGAGATGTGCGGCAAGTGCTCAATGATTGAGACGAACCAGAGCTATTACAAAAGTTAAAGGCCAATCACACTGAGACGATGGTTAAACAAACATTCCCATAACCAAAAAAAACGATCCAGTAATTCGGGTATTGAAAATATACCCGGACCCCTGGAAGGTTGATAAAATCCAATACATGGGTTTCTGCGGCTCCTAAATCAAGTACCGTCCGCTTACATAAATAATGTCAGGCTTCTGGTAAGATGATTGAACAAGGAAGCCACTTTCTCAACAGGTTTTAGTTCAATGTTAATACAAGTACTGACTATTGCTGACCCCACGTGGGATCGGCAAGGGAGGCAACTCCTATATCAGGCGAATGAATTCAGTTGTTTATATTTTTGCAAGAATGCAAAAACATCACAAATCGAATAGTGTTCTCAACAGAATGGTTAAAATTAACATAAGCTATTCATCAGTCAATAGAATCAACTAAAAAATCAAGAAAATTAACTGGTCAATAGCTAGAGTCTGGAGAATAATACAAACATAAATTATCGAGATTCGCATTTCGGCCAACGAAATAACGAAAAACAACCTCCGAGATGTGCGGCAAGTGCTCAATGATTCAGATGAACCAGAGCTATAACAAACGTTAAAGGCCAAACACACTGAGACGATGGTTAAAAATCATTCGCATAGCAAAAAAAAAAACGATCAAGTAAATCGGGTATTGAAAATTTACAAGGACCCCTGGAAGGTTGGTAAAATCCAGTATATGGGTTTCTGCGGCTCATTAAAGTACAGTCTGCTTACATAAATAATGTCAGGCTTCTTGTAAGATGATTGAACAAGGAAGCCACTTTCTCAACAGGTTTTAGTTCAATGTTAATACAAGGACTGACTATTGCTGACCCCACGTGGGGATCGGCAAGGCAAGCAACCCCTATATCTGCCGAATAAATTCAGTTGTTTATATTTTTGCAAGAATGCAAAAACTTCACAAATCGAATAGAGTTCTCAACAGAATGGTTAAAATTAACATAAGCTATTCATCAGTCAATAGAATCAACTAAAAAATCAAGAAAATTAACGGGTCAATAGCTAGAGTCTGGAGAATAATACAAACATAAATTATCGAGATTCGCATTTCGGCCCACGAAATAACGAAAAACAACCTCCGAGATGTGCGGCATGTGCTCAATGATTCAGATGAACCAGAGCTATATCAATCGTTAAAGGCAAAATACGCTGAGATGATGGTTAAACTATCATTCGCATAGCCCCCAAAAACGATCAAGTAATTCGGGTAACGAAAATGTACCAGGACACCTGGAAGGTTGGTAAAAGGCAGTATATAAGATTCTGCGGCTCCTAATTGAAGTACCGTCCGCTTACATAAATAATGTCAGGCTTCTGGTAAGATGATTGAACAAGTAAGCCAATTTCTCAACAGGTTTTAGTTCAATGTTAATACAAGGACTGACTATTGCTGACCTCACGTGGGCATGGGCAAGGGAGGCAATCCCTATATCAGGCGAATGAATTCAGTTGTTTATATTTTTGCAAGAATGCAAAAACATCACAAATGGAAGAGAGTTCTCAACAGAATGGTTAAAATTAACATAAGCTATTCATCAGTCAATAGAATCAACTAAAAAATCAAGAAAATTAACTGGTCAATAGCTAGAGTCTGGAGAATAATACAAACATAAATTATCGAGATTCGCATTTAGGCCCCAAATAACGAAAAACAAACTCCGAGATGTGCGGCAAGTGCTCAATGATTCAGATGAACCAGAGCTATAACAAACGTTAAAGGCCAAACACACTGAGACGATGGTTAAACAATAATTCCTATAACGAAAAAAACGATCAAGTAATTCGCGTATTGAAAATATACGCGGAGCCCTGGAAGGTTGATAAAATCCAATACATGGGTTTCTGCGGCTCCTAAATCAAGTACCGTCCGCTTACATAAATAATGTCAGGCGTCTAGTAAGATGATTGAACAAGGAAGCCAATTGCTCAACAGGTTTTAGTTCAATGTTAATACAAGGACTGACTATTGCTGACCTCACGCGGGGATCGGCAAGGGAGGCAACCCCTTTACCAGTGGAACTAATTCAGTTGTGTATATTTTTGCAAGAATGCAAAAACATCACAAATCGAAGAGAGTTCTCAACAGAAGGGTTAAAATTAACATAAGCAATCATCAGTCAATAGAATCAATTAAAAATCAAGAAAATTAACTAGTCAATAGCTAGAATCTGGAGAATAATACAAACATAAATTATCGAGATTCGCATTTCGGCCCACAAAATAACGAAAAACAATCTCCAAAGATGTGCTGCAAGTGCTCAATGATTAAGATGAACCAGAGCTATATCAATCGTTAAAGGCAAATCACACTGAGACGATGGTTAAACAATCATTTGCATAGCCAAAAAAACGATCAAGCAATTCGGGTATCGAAAATTTACCCGGACCCTTGGAAGGTTGTTAAATGCCAGTATATGGTTTTCTGCGGTCCTAAATCAAGTACCGTCCGCTTACATAAATAATGTCAGGCGGCTGGTAAGATGATTGAACAAGGAAGCCACTTTCTCAACAGGATTTAGATCAGTGTTAATTCAAGGACTGAGTATTGCTGACCCCACGTGGGGATCGGCAAGGGAGGCAACTCCTATATCAGGCGAATGAATTCAGTTGTTTATATTTTTGCAAGAATGCAAAAACATCACAAATCGAATAGAGTTCTCAACAGAATGGTTAAAATTAACATAAGCTATTCATCAGTCAATAGAATCAACTAAAAAATCAAGAAAATTAACTAGTCAATAGCTAGAGTCTGGATAATAATACAAACATAAATTATTGAGAATCGCATTTCGGCCCCAAAATAACGAAAGACAAACTCCGAGATATGCGGCAAGCGCTCAATGATTCAGATGAATCAGAGCTATAACAAACGTTAAAGGCCAAACAAACTGAGACGATGGTTAAACAATCATTCGCATAGCCAAAAAAACGATCAAGTAATTCGGGTATCAAACATTTACCCGGACACCTGGAAGGGTGGTAAAATCCAGTATATGGGTTTCTGCGGCTCCTAAATCAAGTACGGTCCGCTTACATAAATAATGTCAGGCTTCTGGTAAGATGATTGAACAAGGAACACACTTTCTCAAAAGGTTCAATGCTAATACAAGGACTGACTATTGCTGACCCCAAGTGGAGATCGGCAAGGGAGGCAACCCCTGTATCTGGCGAATGAATTCAGTTGTGTATATATATACATATATATATATATATATATATATATATATATATATATATATATATATATATATATATATATATATAAATATTTTATATATATATATATATATATATATATGTATATATATATATATACATATATATATATATATATATATATATATATATATATATATATAAATATATATATATATATATATATATATATATTTATATATATATATGTATATATATATATATATATATATATATGTATATATAAGTATATATATATATATATATATATATATATATATATATATATATATATATATATATATATATATATATTGCTTTGTATCTGGAGATCTCTCTGCACTTGTCGGCACATGGTATCATGGGCTCATCACAATGTGACAATAATTGTCAGAAGTATAGTGTTTGTACCAGAGTTTTCAAGTCGCTGGCTGGATTAAAAAGTTACACTCATTCAGCGCATTGGTAGGAGTTCTCCCACATGGATATAAAGTATTGGCCGTACTCGAAAACGAGTTGGCAGCCATTATATATATATATATATATATATATATATATATAAGTATATATAAAAGCAAATTATAAATGTAAACATGTAAATATGTTTTTAAAACGGTGCGCGAGTTTGAAAATTAGAAATTAGAAATTATAAGCTTTCACCGTATTTTAGACTAAAGAAATTTCTAGCCTGATAGTGGGGTTTATAACCCACGGAGAAATGGAAAAAGATGAGTATTGCCGTACATGGAAGTCGAACCAACATCTTTGGTTATCCAGACCACTGTGCTAACATTACACCAATACACATCCCGTCTCCTTCCATTCGAATTAGAAGCTATGAACTTAGCAAGTGAATGATAAACAAGCAAATTATAAATGTAAACATGTAAGTATGATTTTCAAACGGTGCGCTAGTTTGAAAATTAGAAATTAGAAATTATAAGCTTTCACCGTATTTTAGACTAAATACATTTCTAGCCTGATAGTGGGGTTTATAACCCTCGGAGAAATGGAAAAAGATTAGTGTTGCCGTACTTGGGAGTCGAACCCACATCTTTGGTTTTCCAGACCACTGTGCTACCATTACACCAATACACATCTCGTCTCCTTCCATTCGAATTAAAAGCTATGAACTTAGCAAGTGAATGATAAACAAGTAAATTCTAAATATAAACATGTAAGTATGTTTTTGAAACGGTGCGCGAGTTTGAAAATTAGAAATTAGAAATTATAAGCTTTCACCGTATTTTAGACTAAAGATATTTCTAGCCTGATATTGGGGTTTATAACCCTCAGAGAAATTGAAAAAGATGTTTACATTTATAATTTGCTTGTTTATCATTCACTTGCTAAGTTCATAGCTTCTAATTCGAATGGAAGGAGACGGGATGTGTATTAGTGTATGGTAGCACAGTGGTCTGGATAACTAATGATGCGGGTTCGACTCCCATGTACGGCAACACTCATCTTTTTCCATTTCTCCGAGGGGTATAAACTCAACTATCAGGCTAGAAATTTCTTTACTCTAAAATACGGTGAAAGCTTATAATTTCAAATATATATATATATATATATATATTTTATATATATATATATATATGGTGGCTGCCAACTCGTTTTTGAGTACGGCCACTACTTTATATCCATGTGGGAGAAGACCTACCGATGCGATGAATGAGTGTGACATTTTAATCCAGCCAGCGACTTGAAAACTCTGGTACAATCACTACACTTGTGACAATTATTGTCACATAGTGCTGAGCCTACGATACCATGTGAAGACATGTGCAGAGAGATCTCCAGATATAAAGCAATGCCTATGCCGTGGAGCTTTTATAGTGAGCAGAGGCAAATACATATATATACACATACACATAGACACATATACACATATATACATATATATACACACATATACATATATATATATGTATATACATATATACACACACATATACATAGATACATATATATATATATATATATATATATATGTATATATATATATATATATATATATATATATATATATATATATATATATATATATATATATACATATATATGGATACATATATATATATATATCCATATAAATGTTGACTGCCAACTCGTTTTCGAGTACGGCCACTACTTTATATCCATGTAGGAGAACCCCTACCGATTCGTTGAACGAGTGTGACTTTTTAGTCCTGCCAGCGACTTCAACACTCTGGTACAAACACGACACTTGTGATAATTATTGACACATAGTGCTGGGCCCATGGTACCATGTGACGACAAGTGCAGAGAGATCTCCAGATATAAAGCAATGCTTGTGCCCTGAAGCTTTTATAGTGAGCAAAGGCACTGCACAAAGCCAGTCCCACTCTCTTAACCAAGATGATATTTACCAAAAAGAAGAACAAGTCAACATCATTGGATACCATCAGGGTTGCAGGTGTTATATCAGAGTTTTCCTTCTCCTAGAACTCTGCCTTGACAAAGGCTAAGGGGTCATCTCTCCCGGTGATTTTGGTTGGCAATGGACTCTTAAGAGCTGATTTGCCCTTTGACAGGTTTTGGTTTTTAGTCCTGCAGGATGTCCAATGTCTCCCTCCTCACCATGAAACCTTAGTGGGGTTGCAAGTTTAGTCGCCAACGACCCGACCATGAGACAGGTTGTACTGGGATACATGTTACCAGTAGCATCAACATATATATATATACACACACACATGGGAATTGAACATCTGAAACTACTTCGCTTTTCCTTATTCTATATATATATATATATATATATATATATATATATATATATATATATATATATACATATATATTTATATGTGTGTGTGTGTCTGTGTGTGTGTGTGTGTGTGTGTATGTGTGTGTGTGTGTGTGTGTGTGTGTGTGTGTGTGTGTGTGTGTGTGTGTGTGTGTGTGTATGTGTGTGTGTGTGTGTGTTTATGAAACAATAATAATAAAAATAACAAAACAAACACGGTACATGGAATAATTACATAAGATTAACGCTTGAAATAGCAGGAAGAGAGTGAGTCTTAACCCCTTCGTCTTTCAGACAAGTTAGAAATAGATGATAAATAGAGAAGAAAGAGTGATGCTAGAAAGAACGGTGAACATGAGAAAATAATTGGGGAAAACAAAAGCCACACGTGTGTATTCGTTCGGCCATCTTAATAGAATAAATGTTGCATTGCTTTTTTCAACTAGACTTAATTTTCAAGGGTTCATTTCTCACTCAATAACGCTGCTGAAAATAGAATCTTAGCTATAATAAAGAAATGAGTGCAGACTGCGTATGGTTTATTTCTTTTAATCGAGTTAGTAAAAGAAGTTGGAAAGTTTGGAAAAATAAGAAATTAATATTACATAATTTATGTACTAAATTTCGTAATTTTTTATTAAATTTAATATAAATAATTCTATTGGTTATTTAAAATTGACTTCTTTTCAAATTTCAAATTTCTACACTTCCATATATATGGAAAGAAAGAGTGAATGAAGATAGAGATACACAAAGATAGAGTGGTTATGATTTTCAACACGCTGACGTATGTGTGTGTGTGCACATACATACATCTATATGTATGTGTATATAACTATTATTAGCATATCACTATAATCCTGGAAACACAAACTTATAAAAATACACGCTTATGGACATACTTTCACACACATACACATACTTACATACATATACCTTTACACACATATACATTCACACATATACATTTACACAAACACACACACACATGGTCGTGATTGCAGCGTTTGATGAATTGGAAATGTGAACATAAAACAAGTATAACGTTTTAATTATTTATTAACAACAGAGTTTAACTCTTCAAAAGAAAAACTCATTCATATAAACATGTAATACAATGTTTACAGAACGAAGACACAAACAAATATAATATATACAAAAGAAAGGAAAAGGAAAAGAAGAAAGAGAATAAATACACAAGTACGTAATACACACATATTAGACCACATAAAACAAAATGCAGGCGAAAGAGTGTAAAAAGAGACGCTACCGGAGCAAAAGATAGCAATATAGCGAGGAGCACTGGGAAACCACTCTAATAAGTTTTGAGGCAAGCCAGCACGCTTGCAGCGTTACCTGGTGTGATGGCGAGGCTGAGGTGTGTAACAACCAAGTGCCCTCACAACCATCAACAATTAACTCTGTTTGGCGAGCCGCCAGTGAAGATAAGAACCTCGCTGTCAGTACCCTGACTACCCCAAACGTCTCGAACGCCACAACCTTGATCATATAGTTAGATGACAGAACACGGTATCTTAGGATTTTGTCCCGTTCAGCTCCAGATGCTGTAGCCTCTCCCTTTCCGCTCTATCCAGGATGTGGGAAGTAGCAAAAGTCACTAACTGTGAAGTCCCAGGGAAGGCACCTGCTTCTTGACTCGGAGCACAGAGTAAGACCGTCACGTCGTTTCCCATAAATTCTGGACAACCCAGATGGTTCCACAATTGAGCGGATGTTTGTCCGGGACAAAGTTCTTAAGAGGTAATAGAACAGTGTGTGTGTATGTGCACGCGTGCGCGTGACGTTGTCGGCATTCCTAAATTAGAGATACGTGTGTGTGTGTCATTGTTTTAAATTTAGAGCCATATATGTGTGTATCGCTTTCGTTCCTGTTACACACACATACATTCACACAAACACACATACATATTGTGTGATGGACAGAAATTCCTCAAATTTATATATATGTGTGAAACAGTTAGAGAAGTTCAAGTATATTGGAACCGTGTTCATGAGTGATGGAATGCAGGAGGCTGAATTAAGTGCAAGAATTTCAAAAGCTTATGTAGTTATGCGCCAGCATCAGCATTCAGCAATTAGAAGAAGGGGGTAGGTGTAAAAGCCAAACTCGCTATGTTGCTGGTATTCCTGTCAACTCTTACCGAGGATCATGTATCTTGAGTAATGACCAAAATAATACAATTTCAAATAAAAGCGGCAGGAATGAGATTCGTCCGAAGGGTCTTTTGGAGTAACGTCACTTGATAAAGTGCATACCTCAGAGACCAGATTGCCACTCCTGGTAGAGCCGCTACTTCTCCGAATTGAGAGATCATAACTCTGATATTATGAGCATGTGGTAAGAATGTCTCAGTAAAGAATCGCTGGACACATTGTAAGGCAAAACCAACCGGCAAGAGACCCAGATGTAGACCCTGAGCAAGATAGTTGGATAATATCCATGAGCTGAGTTGGTCATGCTTTGGGATCCAGCTGGATCAGTTAGAGATGTTTGCTTCTGACTGACTCAATGGAAGGAGTGTTTGAGAGGGATTCTGCCCCCACGACCCTCTCAGAAATAAGTGGGCGAAGAAGATATTGTCAATTTACTTTTCAATTTACATATATATATTTGCGCATAATACCAATATCCACACTACATATGCCAGCAGAAAACGGCACGTGGGCGTTTTTTCTGCTAGTGCATATAATTCCAGCAGCACTAAATGAGTGCGATACGAACTGTTGGGAATTAAATCAACTTTAGAAGAGTCTAGTCGAAAGAAACTATGCAATATGTGTCTATTATGAATAGAGTAAAACACGTAACGGTTCACGCACCCTTCATATATATATATATATATCTGCCTAGATCGATATCCAGTGATATATACATATAGATAGGGGGTCTGCGATTTTTTAAGCAATGAAACTGACGCAAATGCAATCTCAATATATCCTTTACAGAATGAAATAATTCACTATATTTATAGAGATAACTCACCGTAACAATATTTGTATACGATGTAAAGGAGTTATATATAGATATTTTTTATTCAAATCATACCAATATTATCAACTTATATATTTTAGATACAGAAAATCTGTATGCGTGATGTGTGATAATTCACATGAAGTGTTGATGCTTACGTGAACGGCTAATGCAAGCATAATCAAGTAAAATATTTTCCATAGACTCCGTGGTTATAGCTTTTCTAGTAGCACAATAAACAATCGTGAATCTTGCAGTGATTATCAAAACACATGCAGATCTGATATGTTGTAGTTCAGTGCTTT
This sequence comes from Eledone cirrhosa, assembly GCA_964016885.1. Taxonomy (NCBI): domain Eukaryota; kingdom Metazoa; phylum Mollusca; class Cephalopoda; order Octopoda; family Eledonidae; genus Eledone; species Eledone cirrhosa. The sequence goes on from OZ024740.1 coordinate 96,024,833, forward strand.
GGCAGTCAATAATCATCAAATAGAAATACACCAGGACGAACCAGATAAAGCAGCAGAGTGCAATGGTTACAATAAATCACTGAACCACATTACATGTCGAGAACACAGACGGTAATAAGCTAGAAATAATACAACTAAATGTTACATCAACAATTGTAAAGATAGTTCATCTGGTGAATCTCCAGAAACTCTTTGGTACTATTTGTTCCACTTTGTTAACTATTAGTCACAGAGAAGCCATACAGAAACCCATCTTTAAGAAACCACCAAGATTGGAATTTCAATAGATGTTTACGAAATCTACAAAATCTTTGAGTACGAGAAGATTCAACAACGGATACTTCTAGCTGTTTTACTGCCTCCCCTGTTTCCGCTTTTCTTTTTGATTATTCTATGCATAATCTGCCTCACATTGGCTTTAAATATTTCAAATTTAATTTCTGTTATTTTCTTTTCCCCTTTTACCTTTTTTACATTTTAGATTTTAGTTGTTTTTTTTATTTTTTTATTTTTCTTATTATTTGTCTCACTAGGTATTTTTTTATTACTACCTGTAAGGAGTACTCGATAATGCCCCTAGTCTGACATGGCTTACTAGATCTATACGGATGTTTGAATTGAATAAATCAATAAAATTAATCAATGGTTGAAAAAGCTTCCAGGAACCAATCTCTATCGTCTTGAAATATCAATAACACGTACATAACATATTCCTATTAGAATGTCATGAATAAATATGGACATAATTTGGTTGGACTCAATTCAAACTCAATTCCGTTATTTAAGAACTGGCATGCATATACCACCAGAAGCACAAACGAACATTAATATCAAAATCATAAAACACATAGAATTCATGAAAAATATGTGACGGCAATAGTAGTAGCAATGTGGAATATATTATAAAAAACAATAACAAAATAAACTCTCCAACGTTTGCGATGTTTTTGTTTATATTGTAATTCGGTGTATTTCTTTCAAACAGAAAAATAGATGGTTAAATGCGTGATTACACATTTCACGTCTTAGGAAATCTCAGTGACTGCAATAATGAGATGTCAATCTTTCAAACACGAGATAATATATAGAGAGCTTTTAAGTAGTAAGACACCTGGTCACAGCTCTCTCTATCCAATTACTTGAAAACTACTAAGTTTTCAATGTAATGAATAAATGCTTCTGTCTCAAAAGTGTGTTTCCTATTAGACACTGGTTCTTGTACAAAACATGTTCATACTTGTATTCCAGAACATTTTATTATGCGCCTTCTTCGGTTATTCATAAGGATAACTGATTTTCTCGTAGTATAAATTTTATTAAAGGACATTGTATGGACATGCACTAGGCCATAAATGTAGTTGAAATTGGGCCCATTTTCTCCTTGTAACTAATAATCGTTTCTACTTGTGGCACAAGGCCAGCAATTATCCAGTGTATTACTGGTACTTTATTTTATCGACCTCGCAAAGATGAAAGACAAAGTTAACCTCGGCGGGATTTGAACTCAGAATGGCAAGGGCCTTTACTCTACGCGTCAAAGCATGGCGTCCGACCCTCTACCGATACTGTCAATAATGATTTCTAGTATAGGCACGAGGCCAGTAGGTTACTGGTGCTTTATTTTATCGACCCTGTAGGGATGAAAGGCAAAGTTAACCTCGGTGTGATTTGAACCCAGACCGTAAAGGACCGTAACTTTATGCTGCACAGCATGGTGTCTGACTCTATACGATACTGCCAATCGACCGCCCTATCTGAGTAACTAATAATAAGATATTCTTGATAGAACACCACGTAACTCTATATCATTATATCTTCCTCTACAATTTGGTTTGGCAGTATCGATAGAGGGTCAATCAGACGCCATGCTTTGAAGCATATAGTTACGTCACTTTATGATCTGAGTTCAAATCCTGCCTTGGTTAACTTTGCCTTTCATCCTTACGGGGTCGATAAAATAAAATACTAGTAATATACTGGTTAAGTGCTGGCCTTGTGTCAAAAAGTAGAAACAATTATATCTTCCTTCTACAATTTGTTTTTCCTGCATTTCTTATATACTCATATTTATTTTTCTTATACTGTTCATAATTTTAAAATACATAACTTCGTAGTTATACATCTGATGGTAAACACGAATGAAAACGATATTGCAAATAACATTGGCCTTATTTCATTTTATCAGTAAGCCAGACATTTCTACAACCATGTAATAGATGTCTGTTTTGTCGAAATTTTTACTCATATATTGCATCTTTATCTATAAATATAGTAATGGCATATATTCAATCAAACTTATTTGCGGAGAACGTTCATAGAATGCGTTGCTATATTTGCTCTCTCAGTACTTGGAATTCAAATGGCATCGAAGTTAATTTACACTTTCATTTTTTCAACGTATAGTACGAATCCAGCACTTGGCCTTATTTTCCCTTTGCATTCGTCTCCCTTAATCTGTTCGAAACAATCACACTTTCATTGGAATGAGTCGAACTTGACAAAAATGTGTTCCACCGGGTTTACATTGTCCAGGAAACATCGTAATTCAATACGGTGCGCCTATAACTAGATCAATAATAACAGGTTCATCCTTCAAACACTATTATTCTAAGATAGTAAATGTGTCTGTTCCCTTATAAAACTTAAAGGGATGAGTTTCTGTTTATTTCGAAAATACATTTTTCTGTTGCTCTATAAACAAACAACGTACCTGTGCAAATAGTGTGCATGAAGCTGAGCATTATACATATATGTATACCTTCAAATTAAGTCTGAAACGTAATCAGTGGGATATAATATGTGAAAGTATTCGTCGATGAATAAGACGTACAATTCTTATGACGGTATTCCACATCTTTTCTGACTACACAATCTATCTCAGAACATTCGGTGTCCCAAAATTTGTGTTAAGAATATTTCCACATATTTCCGGTAGTTGCATCAAAACTCATGTTTAAATCAAACTTCAAATCCCCAAGGCCTGCTCTGACGCGAGGTAACATCAATAGATGCGATAATATTTGTTCGTATTTACGTTAGAGCTTTCCTGAAATTACTGGGAAACGAAGTGTGTTTTCATTTTCTTCCTTGTTTTTTAATTTCTCCAGAACAGTGTTTAGATAATTTATGTGTTGAATGTTGCTCCCAATCGATTAGCAGTTGTATTGATAGCATTTGAAACAGTACCACGATTTCGACAGGTTATGATCACGAAGTTTGTATATTTGATGTTGAAATTTCCGTGTCACACCTTTTCGTCTCTTTCTGTATTCTGTCCGATTTGTCAGCGTGTTCATTGCGGCTTTTCTAATTAAACTGCTGTAAAGCAATATAGGGTATTTGTTGGTTTATTGTATTTAAATATATATAAATATATATACATGTGTGGACACTTGTTTGTTTGCGTGTTTTCGACAGCTATATATATATATATATATATATATATATATATATATATATATATATATATATATATATATATATGTATATATATATATATATATATATATATATATATATATATATATATATATATATATATATATATATATATATATATATTGTTATATATATTGTTATACTTGGGGAGGGTCATATATGTGTAATATTGCCAGAATTAATAACAGAACACACTCACTGTTTGGTTGGTTTTCGCTTCTCGCTTCTGTGTCTGTTATATCGGTAATCTAACTTACTCGGTCCTCAATGTTGCCATTGACTGACCGACGGTCAAAAATAATACAGATACAATATAGACACAAACACATATATATAGTTTATCATAAATCTTTCGTTGCACATCTGCAACATCGTCAGTGGTGCTATCTTTTCCTCCTGTTGTATTGTATGTCTACGCCATTTTTATCAGTCTGTCTATATATTTATTTATTTATTTGCTTGTTTGTTTATTTTATTTTGTATTCTTTGCGCATGCGTTTGCGTGTGTGTATAGTGTTTTGTTTGCTGTGTGATTTGGTGACTAGTGTGTGTTTATGTGCTTGTTGTTATTGTGCTTGTGTATGTATTTATTTATTTATTTTATTTTATTTACTTATTTATACTTCTCTTAGGTCAGTGTTGTTTGTTTGGGTGTTGTTGTTATTCCATTCATTCTTTCTGTTTAGTCTTGGTCTTCTAATTTCTATTTCACTGGCCTCTCTGATTTGCCTATCTGCTGGGTCATTTCTATTATTACATATTATTCTAATTTCTATGTTGTCTATGTTACCGTCATGTTGTTGTCTAGCATGTTTGTATAGTACTGATCCGTTTTTTCGTCCTTTTAGTTCCCCCCCCAGTGTTGGTCTATCCTTTCACCTATGCTACGAGCTGTCTCACCTATGTATGTTGTTGTCATGTTTCTGCAAGTACCCTCTGTACATCTTATGCTATAGACTACGTTTCTAGTTTTACAGTTTATCCGGGGTTTTACCTTACATATGATAAATTTCCTATTGGTGCAGTGGGTTTTCTTAAAAGGGTAGGTTTTGCTGATCAGGGATTTTATGGTGGTTCCTGGCTTTTCTACCACCTTAATTTTTAAGTGGGTCTTTCTCAGGGCCTTTCTACACTGGTTAGCTAATTTCCCTTCAGGGGTAGCGTCCACAAACATGACACTCTGGTATCTCTGGTTGTCGTACCATGAGGTGGCTTTCCCTATCTTATGTCTAGCCCTATCTAAGCTATTCCATGATTTGCTCCTGTATAATGGGCAAATTCCTTTCATGTCAAGTTCTATGAGGGTCTTATACTTCTCCATGGCCCCTTCGTATACTCTGACTCTGTCTCTTTGGTTGTAGCCAGAGAACTGCATGCGGTTGATGAAGTGTTGGATGTGTCTTTCCATTTCTGTTGGGTCGCACATGCGGGACTCATTCTTCATCACTCGTACCAAATCTGCGATCAGAATATTAAACTTAGCACTACTGGACATTGCTGAGTTTTTGAGTATCAGGTATTTGGAGGCCATGGGTTTAGCACAGTGTGAGTGGAGAATTTTGGCTCTCTCGTTTATAGTGTTAATCCAGAGTGCTGTGTCTAATACAGGTAGTCTATTGTTAGGGTGTTTGGAAGGGAAGTCGATAGTTACAGTTATACTCTGGTGTATGGAATTAGCTATCTGCTGGATGCTTTCCATCGTGCTACGCTCTAAATCAAACTTGTTAGTGCTCTCTAGTGGGGGTGTTCTTATTACTATATTGATATCGTCTACATAACGAGAGTACATGATGAGGTCTATGGAGCTCTCATTAAGGAGATCGCCAAGTCTCCTTTCCCACCATACAAGGAAAAGGTCGGCAACATCACCAGCTATGCTGACGTCGATGGCTGCTCCCTCATTTTGGGTGTAGATGTTCTCATTGAACTTAAATATGTGGCACTTTAGGGTAGTTTTGATACTAGCCCCTATTGCATGTGCGACCACTTTTCTTAACTGATCATTGTTTTGGGGGGTCCGTATAGCTTTGGTCCACCCAATCAACCTTCCCATGGGAGTCTTTTTTGCCATTGAGGTTATGGTGGGGAGGGTCTACCTCTTATAGGTCTACTGGGGCAGAAACATCTAAGGTCATGGCTGTCTAGGTAGTCAGTGTCGTAGGTAAGTCTAAGTAGGAGGCCCAGTTCGTCTGTGTCGACGTCGCAGAACTCTATCTCACTCTCAATGATCATCTCCACACATCTTTTCACAGCCAAATCGATGTTAATGGATGGGTACAGTGACACCACATCCATGCTGCCTATTATGCAGTTGGATAGGTTTCTGTTTTTGTTGCACTCACTGATTCTGCTGAGGAGGTCCTCTGTACTGTCACATACATCTGGGGACATATTGATTATGGGGCGTATAACCATTGAGAGGAAGTAGGAGATCCTGTAGTTACTAGCTATATTAGTTCCGCATACGGGTCTTGTTGGTGGTCCTGTTGTCGGGTCGTCGACTGCCTTGTGGTCTTTGCGAAGACCATACAAGGGTGGTATGCCATTGTTAGACGCCTGGAAGTTGTTGGCAGTGCGTCTGCTTGGCTTTAGGATGTCAGTCCACATCATCATGTGAGCGTTGAGGATTTTCTCTCTCCCATCGTGTGTTTGTTGTACAATTCCGCTCGTGTTGGTGATGTGGGGTTGCATAGCATTGATTTAGTTCGGCATGCTATCTATTGACATCCTACCAGACTTATCCGTGGGTAGACATACTACCTCACCATCCCTTGTGCGCTGCTTGAGGCTAACCAAGACTTTTACAGGTTTCCTCCCAAGTTGTTGAGCCTCTGCTCTGCTCTGTCTCTTAGTATACCTGTCTACTATTTGTCTAATCTTATTTCTAGCTATGGTGAACTGTGCCTCTGTCTCGTCATCTATTTGTTGTGGTATGCAAACTCTTTTATTAAATGGTAACCTCGTAGGATGGATATTACCCATCTTATATGTTTTGTCAGCTGGCTTGAAAAATAGTTTCTCTAAGGGATTGTCATTATATCTATCGTCATAGTTGTGTGTGTTGGTATTATTGTTATTATGGTGGTTGTTGTTGATTCTATCATTAGCATTATTATTATTGTCATGATTGCTAGATGTATTGTTGTTTACTTCACCGTTATTGTTGTTGTTACTGTTATTTCTACCATTGTGGTTGTTACTTTTATTATGTTTCTTGTTTTTGTTGTGTCTATCATTGATGTTGCTACATGTACTACTTCCATTATTACCACTGTGGTTATTGTTGTTGCTGTTCGTATTGTTATCGTTATTACTACTGTGGTCGCTGCTTCTGTGTCTGTGGTTAATGTTTCTATTATTATTATTATTGTGGTTGTTGTTGTTCTGTCTATCGTTAGTATTATTACCATTATCACTATTTCTCACTTTCCTGCTATTGTTATTGTTATGGCTGTTATTTCTATACTCAGATTTATTGTTTATATTACTACTACCGTTATTCTTATTGTTGTTGTTGTTGTTGTTGTTGTTGTTGTTGTTGTTGTTGTTGTTGTTTACCTTTGCATTCCAACGTATTTTTGTGAAACACTTTTCCAGCTTCGTTTTGCACTCCATAGGGTTAATCTTTTTGTAGATGGCAATTTTGGGGGGCAGCCGCAGGATTTGTTTGTCTGTGTTCACTGATTAAAGTGTTCCCATAAATATTTACTGTGTGGTTATTGGTAAATTCTTCCGGTAGTTTTACATCAGTCATACGGATATTGTCGATGTTATCTGGGTATTTTTGAGATTATTCTATTTTCCTTTCTTGTAGTTTTTTCTTATTCATCCATTCTAATTTCTTATTGAAATTCCTATTGCATTCGTTTCGGGCGTATTTCGTTTCACGTCGGATGACGCTCATGAAGTTATCCCTCTCGTTTGGTGTGGTGAGATTTCGGACTTCCTTACCGTTAATGCGTTTCTGTCTGTAAAGTTCGTTGACTTTTGTGTATGTTGTTCTTTTCATATTAACTGTTATTGTGTGTTTTAGTCGCTCAGCTTGTGTTTTGTTCAATAAATTATTCACTTGTTTTGATATGTTAGTTTTGTATATTTTGGAGGAAACACAGTGTTTTAAGAAGCGGATTTGTTCTGTTGTTATTGTATTTTTTATATAACAGAAAACAGTGTCTTTCAATAACCTTTCAGCTTGGCACAAGCTAATGCCATTGCGGCGATGAATTATATATATATATATATATATATATATATATATATATATATATATATATATATGAAATAAACGTGCTGCGGGGTTGCTAATGGGTTACATATGAATAAAGTTAGTCCTTCATCAGTGATCTTCCAACCATCATTGGTATTTCATCGTTTAAAGACCATATACCTCTGGCTGGTGCGAGTAACGGCTAAGAAAAGTCATTGGGACACGTAAATAAAAGGGACACGAGTGTAAAGAAACAAAAAATGGTGAAGCAACGAAAAGTGAGGAAGAAGGAGTCAAGTCCCAAATTTCTATGAATTTAAATTCGGTGAAATCGTGAACGAGAGAGAATAAAGACCATCAAACCTGGTTGAAATGTGAGCAAGGAAGGAATTTCGCACAGGTCTAACGGGAGGAAGAAGGGGTCTAGTCTGTGAATTCGGTAAACATAAGTTCTGTGAAATCGTAGACGAGAGAGAGAAACAATGCCGATTGGCCTGCCCAAGCGTGCGAAAGAAAAGAATTACGCACAGGTCAAGCGGGAAGAAGGAGGGGGAGGAGAGGTAGTAACGGAGAATGAGTGAGTGAAGGGTGAGGAAGAGGCTAACATAGAGAGTGACTGCTAGAGAGGGTAAATATACAGAGAAAGAGGAAGCAGTAGGAACGAAATAGACGGGTAACAGCAGGGGAAAAATATGTGTAAATATGAAATAAACGTGCTGCGGAGTTGCTAATGGGTTACATACGAATAAAGTTAGTCCTTCATCAGTGATCTTCCAACCATCATTGGCATTTTATCACTTTAAAGACTATATACCTCCGGTTGGTGCGAGCAACGGCTAAAAAAGTCGTTGGGACACTTAAATAAAGGAGACACGAGTGTACTGTGTGTGTGTGTGTGTGTGTGTGTGTGTGTGTGTGTGTGTGTGTGTGTGTGTGTGTGTGTGTGTGTGTGTGTGTGTGTGTGTGTGTGTGTGTGTGTGTGTGTGTGTGTGTGTGAGTGTGTGTTTATCTACACACATATATATATATATACATATATATATATATAAAATGTCAAGTTATCAATAATGTAGTGATAATATATCGTCACGTTAGAGATGACAGTGTACGTGTAGGTTTGCTCAACGAGTATAAATTATATTCCGGAGAAAATGTAGAAAAGATAAATATAAAATGAAAGTGCTTTTATGCTTTTATAAAGGAATTTATTAGGTATTGACATATGTTTCTGTAACAGATGGAATACCTATGTATCGCTGCTTGCGTAATCATATAATGTTAGCAAGTATTCGATAGCAAATCTATAATAAGTTGTCACTTCTTCAGAGATATTGGATAAATTAGAAAATATCAGAAAAAATAAAGTATTTATATTAGTTGTAAGAAAGGAAGAAGAGAAGGGATAGTATATGGCAGATGGCAATTCAACTTGCAGGTAAACAAGTATATAGAAGGTTTTTAATGAGAATACAATGGTATATGACCTATTTTATCTAAAGAAGAATTTTTTGGGAGTGCCTATTTTAATCTATATTTGTCTCCATCTCCGTTTGATTGTCAAAATACATATTAACATTCTCTATTAGTCTTAATTCCATCAACTCTTCTATTCTTTACCATTTAATATAAACTGCTATAGATAAAATGAGATTTCTTAATTCAATTCCCAAATGCATATACCAGCAGGCTACCAGCATTGTTGTTATACGGTAGCAGTGAAAATCTCTTCCTTACTTGACACTTTATATCTGTATTAATACTACTACTCCAAACGACCAGCCCTGTCCATTGTTCAATTGGTCAAATATAGATTAAAATAGGCAGTCCCAAAAATTATTATTTAGATAAAATAAGCCATATACTCATTGTATTCTTATTAAAAACAGTCTATATACTTGTTTACCAGCAAATTGAATTGCCATCTGTCATATACTATCCCGTCTCTTCTTCCTTTCTTACAACTAATATAAATACTTTACTTTTTCTGATTTCTTCCAATTTATCCAATATCTCTGAAGAAGTGACAACTGATTATAGATTTGCTATCGAATACTTGCTAACATTATATGATTACGCAAGCAGCGATACATAGGTATTCCGTCTGTTACAGAAACATATGTCAATACCTAATAAATTCCTTTATAAAAGCACTTTCATTTTATATTCATCTTTTGTATATATATATGTGTGTGTGTGTGTGTGTGTGTGTGTGTGTGTGTGTGTGTGTGTGTGTGTGTGTATGTGTGTGTGTGTGTGTGTGTGTGTGCGTGCGTGTGTGTATAATGGTAGCTATGGTGCTTCCATAGGCGGTATGCCAAAATTAGCACTCAATATACGTCAGAGTAGAGTGTATATATTATCAAGAAAAAGAAAAATCAGTGATGCATCTGGACTTGGTTTATTTCGTGTTACAAATGTTTCGCCGGCATGTAGCTCGAATCATGGTCCTTGTATGGATCTGGCTGATTCTACTATTGCTGGTTCTTTCAGACACGTCTGTTATGTCCTGAGCACATTTTATCGTGATAATATTTGCTCCGGACATATCAAACGTGTCTGAAAGAACCCGCAGAAGTAGAATTAGCCAGATCCATACACGGACCATGACTCGAGATACATGTCGGCGAATCATTTGTACCACGAAATAAACCAAATCCAGATGCATCACTGATTTTTTTGTTTTCTTGATAATATATATATATATATATGTATATATATATAAGGGCGATCGATTAAAGTAGAAGATGCTAGAAGGTCGGTCGTCCTCTTGTCTAAGATTTTCAGCCCCATGGATTTTATCTGTTATATATCGAATACCTAATAATTGTTTCTACGTTATGCACAAGGCCAGCAATTATCCAGTGTATAACTGGTACTTTATTTTATAGACCCCGTAAGGATGAAAGGCAAAGTTAACCTCGGCGGGACCTAATAATATCACCGGATCCATACGGAACCCGGTCATTGAAATGATCATGGTATAATAAACCTTTCAAGGATTTACACATGTCTAGCCTCCTGTTACTTTATTATATATATATATATATATATATATATATATATATATATATATATATATATATATATATATATATATATATCTATAATAAAATAACAGGAGGCTAGACATGTGTAAATCCTTGAAAGATTTATTATACCATGATCATTTCAATGACCGGGATCCGTATGAATCCGGTGATATATATATATATATATATATATATATATATATATATATATATATATATATATATATATATATATATATATCTTTATATATATATATATATATATATATATTTATATATATATATATATATATAAATTTATTAAAATAACAGTTTAAAGTTTAAGCATATAATCGCTGCTTTCCCACTTAGCGGCATCTTTTGAAACTAAAAAAGTCAATCTGTGAACGCAGAAGTAAATATAAAAAAAAACGTTGCAACCGAAGGAAGACAGGAAGACGATACTTTGGTTCGCGGAAACGTTCCCTGGCAAAGAACGAAAAAAAAAAGACGAAGATAATACGTCATAATTTGGTGCAGTGAAAACAATTACACGCAAAGACAAAACCATGTTTATGGTAGAAATGAAGTCGTAGACTAATATTCTATTAGGTGGTTCATGGAGACGTTCTCTGGTAATGAACGAAAAAAAAAACGAAGATAAAACGTCATTATGTGGACCGTGATAACTATTAAACGCAAAGACAAAATCGCGTAAATGGTATAACAGAAGTCTCTAGACTAAAATTCTATTAGGAAACCGAATGATTCTCGGCTTCAGAGGTTAGAATAAAGTAAATAAAATATAGAGGTAATTGAAATTAAATATAGACATACACGCAACCATATACGTACGTACACCAGCATACGCGAAAACACTCGCCATAGGTATGAAAATACAATCACGTACACACAAAATACACGCACGCAGTTACAGAACCCATGCAACGCCTCTACTCCCAGACATACGAACGTATACACCAAATACACATAAATATATATATACATATATATGTGTGTGTGTGTGTCTGGGTGTGAGTGTGCGTGTATACTTAATATATACACACATAAATACGTATATAACGCGCGCACCCACATACCTATATGTAAATACACATATGTTCGCGGACGTACGTCAAACAAAACACAAAGTACACATATACACACACCCTACATATATACGAACCCGCATACTCACACAGCCGCAAACTCACGTATACACATAACCAAATGCACATGTACCAGTATATATAATATATACGCCATAACATATACATGCAAGTATACGTACGAGAAAGTATACGTACCTTCACAAAACATACAGGTAATATATACTTACCTATACAAATAAGTAATGGTATAAACATAACAGATACTTAGCTACCACATGAAGATGTAAAATATCCGCGTATAGTTCGTACTATCCGTTAGGGTATAATGTGGGGCTGTAATACAGGAAAGCTTTGTGCAATTTATGTTTACAAGCCGTTGAAGATGTAGTCTTTGGCGTAGAGTATTTCCTGGGCCTCAGCGGCGCATAGGACTCTTGGTCTTTTATTTCCGTTATACGATGTAGCCTTAGCTAGGATTTCCCAGTGTAATTTAAATTGGGTGTGGTTGTCTTTTAGACTGCAGATATAAACTGAAAGAGACGTCATATTCCTTTTTAAAGGGTTAAGAAACGAATGGGTATGCATGTAAAAAGGCTGCTTGAATCTATTGGCAGTTAACCCTATGTAGGCCCTAAGGGACGTGGGTGTGTCAACCTTACATCTATAGACAATGTTACTAGAAAGGCATTTCCAAGATAGGGGCAGTCAACCCGATTCCTACAATTACAGTTATTACTAGCTAAAGGGTTGCACGTGTTCCTACGGCTAGGTAGTTTAGCTAAATTTGAATCTGTGGTGTTATGTGCAATGTTAGGAGTCGTAGAGTCAGAAACTTTAATACATTTCTATTAAAAATGTTACTATATTTATGTGCTGGGGGGAAATGCTTCATAATAAGAGAGAGACATATCTTGGCTAATATATATATTTTTATATATATTTATATATATTTTATATATATTTTTATGTGTATCTGGTGTATACGTTCGTATGTTTGCGGGTACAGGCGTTGCATGGGTTTTGTAAGTGCGTGTGTGTTTTTTTTGTGTACGTGCTTGTATTTGCATACCCATGGCGAATGTTTTCAGGGAACTGAGAAAATATTACAAAAAAACACCTCGAGTTACCCTGGATGAGATCAACGCCACAGCTTACAGTATTATATCCGGGTCCGGCATAGAGGATAGGACAGCCCCATGCCATCCAAGGGAGCCGCGGATTACCATTAAAGGCCACAGCCAAACTTTGAGTCTGACCTCCTATTTAGACTAATAGCCCCCTCCAGATCAGACCTAGGGAACGTCGGGTAAAACATACTAGATAGGATTTTGCCCAAGCTTCGGAAAAAAAACTAGATTGCAGCTATGGTCAGGTTATAGAATGGTTTAAGATACTACCAGAGAAAAGTAGGACCAGCTTTATCCAACTGGATATTGCAGGCTACTACTCCTCAATCTAGCCCATATGACTCAATAAGTCCCTTATTTTAGCAATGTCCAATACGGACCTAACACACGAGGAGGTGGGTATCATCCACGCCGCCTGAAAAACCTTGATCTGTTTCGGTGGGGACATTTGGACCAGAAGTGATTCGCCAAATAACTTTGACATCACAATGGGCTACTGCGACTTCGCACAGGTAACGGACCTGGTCGGCCTATACCTGTTGAAGCAGATAGAATAAGAAATCACCTGCCTGGGCGGCGGATTGTATCGAGACGATGCACGCTTCACAGTCTATGATCCCAGCACCACTATGGTGGAGAAAATGAAGAGGCGTATTCGGAATTTCTTTAAGAACCATGGGCTCAGTATCGAACTAGACCCAAATAGAAAGGTATTTAACTTCCTAGACACCACCCTAAACCTGAACACCGAGCAATAGTCCCCTATCACAAGCCCAACGAGAAAATGGTATATGTTAACGCCAAGTCAAACCACCCTAGATCCATAATTAAAGCCGTAGTGAAGAGTGTCTCGGACAGGATCTCCAGCCTATCCGCAAATAAGGAGATTTTCTATAGCAACGTGGAATATTACAACGCAGCTCTAAATAAGGCGACGCATGGCCAAAATATACCATATAATCTGAGGCGCCATGATGGGGATAGCCCAACGGATACCCCGACCCACGGGATGTAGGAGGGGTGGGATACTACCAATACAAGCAGAGTAAAAACAACTAAACACCATGAACCCGACACCACCACATTGGCGAAGGATATGGGCTGGGAAGTTAGCAGAACACATAGCGACCAAAGGGGAAGTAGCAATGCGGGAACCTCTAGCAACCCAACAACTCCCCAACAGCCCAGGACACGCTCAACCCACCCACACAGGAGTAGACACAGAAAAATCACGGGGTACAACCGACTATACTCAGCGGCCCTAAGGAACAACATGGCTCGCTCATTCTTTAGAGCAGTAAATAAATGCTTCCCGAGGGACCATAGATACCGAAAGATCTTCAACAGACAGATTCTAAAGCTCTCATATTCTGCCACGCAAAATGTGGCCCAGCACATATCTAGCATCAATAGGGGTAGACTTAAAAACCACACACAACCGGAAGTTGGCAATATAGACACTCGGCAGAACCATGTGGAGGGAAAGAAGGGTATACCCAGTAACCCAAACAGACCCAGGGACCCCCACCAGACCCGGGGGAAGACCACCATATAATACGCAACGGGAATCCCACATAAGGCACGCGGACGTCGACCACCTCCTGCAACTGCAGAAACCGAGCAATAAGCCCGCTTAGTAATGAATGCCTGAGGAAGATCTTAATATACGGATGTAGAGTATAAAAAACAACTCTGAACAAATTTACATAGGAGCCACATCAACGAGCTTTAATGACCGATGATATAACCATCGCCATTCCTTTAATAGGGAGGAAAAAAGGAAAAGTACGGCTCTTTCCAAACTGATCTGGAAGCTGAAGGTGGACAGGACCGCGTACTCTCTGGCCTGGTCCAAAACTCACTGTGAGGGGAACTTCCTTCAAGTTATAGGGACTTGTCCGGGACATGTAGACATCCCAGGCCCGGACCTTCCTAAAGCTATATGGACAATAACAACACTTTGGGATGGGAACTTCCATCAAGATATAGGGACTTCCCCGGGTCATGTAGACACCTCAGGGCCGGGACCTTCCTCTAGCTATATGAGCAACAACAACGCATTGGGATGGGAACTTCCCTCAAGCTATAGGGAAAGTAGCCCCGCCACACTGAGCCCACGTAAACCACCCCTACATTTTCACCACCCCTAATCTTGCCTCGCTCGGCTCCTATGGCAACACAGACTTATGCATATGTCTATACATAGATACTGTTATTTAAGATTGTACATGCACTGATATTAAATATGTGTGTGTGTGTGAGTGTATATGTGCATGTGTGTGCGCGTATATATATACATATATATATATGGGTGTGTGTGTGTTTGTATAATCTGTCTGTGTGAGGGTGGTGTGCATATGGGATGCACCTGGGTCCATGTGTGTGCGTGTGGGCTTGAAACGATGTGGGTTGACATACACGCACATGTACCCTATGCCGAATTAAAATCTGTGGTCCTCTGCATTTCGGATTTTGACACTCAGGTTCTGGTGTTTTACACTCCACTCTTGCCTCATTTGCTCTTAAAACGCGCCATCCCATGATAGTGTAAACATTGTAATCCTTTGCACTTCCCGATTCTGACACATGGTCTTTCTACTGCAGTCAATATTTTCCAATTCTTTCAAACTTTGATATTGGCTATAAACACACCCACACTTTATTTTCTTTTATTCTTTTATTTTTTTTTTTTTTTTTTATTTCTTATTTGATATTTGATATTGGCTATAACAGACACGCATTTTATTCTATTTAATTTTTTATATATGTTTTACTTCCTCGTGTTATTGTATCTTATTGTATTATGTTATTCTTTTTTTATTTGTTTAATATGTTATTTCTTCATTTTACTTTATCTTATTTCATTATCTGTTTGGCACCCCACCACGTGAAATGGTGGTAGGATTGATGCCAACAACCACACACTAATTCTTCTAAAGACAGCAGCAGTAGAACTAAGGCTGGCCTGCCAGCTAACCCCCTAACACCAATAAACACAAGGGAGGAGGTCAGCTGCACTTAACAAAAAGGAATGTTCTCACAAGTGAGCAAAGGGAGGAGAGAGTGTCATATGATGCCGTAATTCGTTTGTTCGAATTCATATGATTCCAGTTCCTCAGAGATATATGAACCCAACCAGGAGCTGGATATATCGGAGTAGTGACGGAGTAAAACACTTTAACAACATGTGTACCTGTCTCTACCACACCAATTCGGACTGCCTGAAGAGGTAACAGCCAATGATGGCTCTCACCGAAATATATATAGCAGTACATCTTTAATAAACGAAGCCAAGTTTTAAATATTTGACTTAATTATTTTATTTTATATTATGCGGATATATATAGATATATATATATATATGCATATGTATGTAGATATACACACATATGTATATATATATACGAATATGTATATATATATATATATATATATATATATATATGTATGTGTGTGTGTGTGTGTGTGTGTGTGTGTGTGTGTGTGTGTGTGTGTGTATCTACATATATATGCATCACAAATATGACTTTAATGAAAGCCCCTCTATTAGACTAATATGCCCCTCTACATCAGATATAGGTAAGATTAGTAAAGTGATCCTTGACAGAGTACTACTGGAGCTTAATAGAAAGGCTAAGGTCTGCCTCTGGAGCAACACTGACCAGGTCATAAATTGGTTCACCGATTTGCACGATAAAGCCACCCTGAAATTCATCCAGTTTGATATAGATAGTTACTACGCCTCTATCTCCCCCATACTCTTAAATAAGGCACTTATCTTAGCTAGATCTAACAGTAGCCTCACTACAAAAGAAATAGACATAATTCCTGCGGCGCGTAGAACCATTATCCAGTTCGAAGGCTCCCACTGGACCAGAACCAACCGTCCTGATAACTTCGATGTCACGATGGGGTCCAGTGACTCAGCGCAAGCAACTGACCTGGTTGGGATATAACTCCTACATAAGCTTAGGGAAGAGATACCGGCCCTACAAGGAGGTGTATATAGGGACGCCGACCTGTTTACCTTTAGGAACCATAGCCCCCGTAGGATAGAGAACCTTAACAAACATATACACAGGTTCTTCAAGTCATATGGCCTATCCGTAACTATGGACCTCAACCACAGGGTTGTCAACTTCCTAGACGTGACCCTGGAGTTGAATACGGGCTTATACAAGCCATACCATAAGCCTGGAGAGTGCCTCTTTTATATTAATTATGCCTCCAACCACCCTAAGCAGACTCTCAACTCCATAGTCTATAGTATCTCACATAGAATCTCGAGGCTATCCGCCAATGAGGATATATTCAACCAAGCGGCAGATTACAACAATAGGGCCCTGATAGCGCCGGCTTTAACCGAGGAATTTCCTACATCCCTAACGCTAGCCTAGAATCCCCCCCCCTTCATAAAACAAATGTTATAGTAAGCCATACCTATAACCCATCACGCGGCGACCTCGTTAAAGTCGGATATAATAGAATAGATAACCGCACCAAAGATCACGACCCCGGCGACGGTGAACACTGTAGATTACTCGAACTATTCCCCCATTACAAAACCAACAAAGGCGACGGCCTACTACCATCGCCTTCCAACCAACATCTTCGTGTACATAAACATGTAAGAGGTAGGAAGAGTGCACCCGAGCATAAAGTGAAAGGGGCACCGAACGGGCGACTGCGCATTAACACACATAAGAGCGGTCACCTACATGGAACTACCCGCATCAAAAGTACAAGGACACGTAATCACCACCGTAACGTCCTATGGTCCCCCCCCCTACTCTCGAAGTGTGGCCTCCAACATACCCCGGATGTTCTTCGAAGCCTTAGAGAAGAACTTCCCGCCCAACCATAGGTATAGAAACATTCTTAATAGGAACAATATAAAAATATCCTTCTCTACTACTCCTAACCTAGCAGACATCATAGGAACAACGAACCACAGTAAGATCACCAAGACACAGAACCTCGACACAGAAGCACCTACACCTGACAATAACTATATCGGCCTTAACAACTCCCTGGCAGCATCCAATAGTGTTGGCAACGGCATCCGCAGAAGCAACCAGCATAACTGCAAAATGACTGGGGAACATGAAGGACATGACGTGCGGAATAACAATCGCACCACCCCGAGTGCTGTGGGTTGTAATGGTGCTAACGACAGCTGCGGTAGCGTAGGTAGCAACGTAGGCAGCAACAATGAGAGCCTTACCGTGGGAAATAGAACCGCGATAGAAATTGCAACTGCCGTGACAGAGGACGCTTCCCCCTTAGAGGATACTGCTTGACTGATAGGGTTATATATAGATGCACTATTACTAGCCACAATAGCGTTAAACATTATATAGGGGCTTCCTCCGGCCCGTTACAAATTAGGTTTCGAACACATCTCCACTCTTTCACAAACAGAAAACTAAGACACTCGACTTCGCTCGCGGACTATATCACATCACTAAAGGACTTAAACATCAGCTTCTCCACGCACTGGGAGATTGTCGGCAGAGCTGCACCGTACAACTTCAAGAGGAAATGCGATATTTGCCTCATGGAGCTCTACCACATCATAACTGCACCCCACGAGCTCATCAACAGCAGAGCTGAAACAGCGATAAGTTGTACACATTGCTTAAAAATATCCTTCTTCAGATGGGTTAAGGATGAGGAGTGAAATCGTACACCGGATCTCCCTGCAACAAGTCTTAACACCCCCGCGGGCAGGTGGTGCAAAATAACACCCAGGAAACTATCCTTGCATACTAGACCCAGCCGCAGACAAACAGATGCGGCAAAAAAAAATTGTCCGGGAAAGACTGCCCTAACACCGGCCAGAGTTACCTCCCTTGACCTGTTGCAAAATCAAAACAAGATATTTTTGCGAGCAATGAACCTTGATGTGGATTTAACCCCAAAAACTCTTCCCGATCAATATACGGAACATTTGTGATTTTTTATGCCCTTGAGAAGCCCAACCGGGCGAAACGTACGTAGGTGGTGTTTTAAATAAACATGTTTTAACAGTCTATTCTCCGATTTTTTTACTTTCCCACGTATATATATATATATATATATATATATATATATATATATATGCATATATATATATATATGTAGTTATACATCTATATAAACACACACACACACACACACACACACACACACACACACACACATGCACCCACACACGCACACACACACACATATATATATATATATATATATATACATATATATATATATATACATATATATATATATATATATATATATAGGTATGTTATTCTGGGTTGATTCGGAGGTAACCACAGTAAGTAAGGTACTCAATACATTGCAGAGTGTAAACGTTTTAATATAAATGAGATTCTACAGGACTAGAACTGTTTCATTCTTTAGAAATCATCAGGAATCTGGGTATCAAAAAATAAATATGGTATCTATAGGTCTCTTCCGGTGGTAGGAGAGGGTAGGGAGTGGGATGGGTAGAGGTCATTGGTTGATAGAAAAGGGAATTCATTAAAAGCTAATTCTTCAAAGCTATAGTTTATATTTAGAGTTACACTAAATATAAACTACGTCCAGAATTAGCCGTTGAAACGGCTTGAGGTCAGCCGTCGGGGTCCTACTCGTTCCTATTACCCACTCTACTACCCTAACTATTGAGTACTTTGGTGCGTTATGGTCCACCTGGTTCCTTACCACATTTCCTGCGTTATATATATATATATATATATGTATATATATATATATATATATATATATATATATATATAT
>OZ024740.1:96049504-96102004 GCA_964016885.1 Eledone cirrhosa
ATATAATTATATATATATATAAGTATATATATGTGTAAATATATATATGTATATATATATATATCTATATGTATATATGTATATATATATATATGTATATACGTATATATAAATATATATATGTAAATACATGTATAAGTATATATATATATGTAACTATATATGTATATATATATGTATATATATATGTATATATATATGTATATATTTACATATATATGAATATATGTATATATATATGTATATATATAATGAAAAATTGAACAGGGACAGAACAGAGAGGCAGTACGATAAATGTTTATTAAATTCACGCTCAGGAGAGTGGGGGGTAGGTGGAGGACGACGTTTCGGGCATAAGCCCTTCTTCAGGTGAGAGTTCAAAAGGTGTGTAGGGGAGCGGTGGAGAGACATATAGCGAAAGGAAACGGTGCGAGTGAAAAATTAACAAATAAAGACAAAAATATAATAAATAATAAATAAAAATAAAGCATGATCAAAATACAAGGAATGAGAACGTTTAAAAATAAAGGCATGATCAAAATAAACTGAAATTAAAAGGGGGGTAAACAGGTGGTGGAAGGGTGTGGGGTGAGTAGAGGTGGTGGCGGGTGGAGTGGGGAGAGGGAGACGGGGTGTCCGAGCGGGGAGGGCTGAAGGTGGTGTGTGTGGTTAGGTGTGCGTGTGTGTGTGTGTGTGTGTATGTGAAAGTGAGGGTTGGGGGAAGAACGGGGTTGCATGTTCAGGAAGGTGAGTGTGGGGGGTGTTTTTGTGTGCTGGAGGGTCTGTGCGTGTGTGGATAGGGGGGTGGGGGGAGAGGAATCAGGGGGCTGAGGGTGTAAATATGTGGTGGGAAGCACGCGTGTGTGGTTTAAGCGTGTTGTGGGTGTGGGTGTGGGTGGCGTGTGGATAAAAAAAATTGTTTTGGGATGTGTGTGTGGGTGAGTTATATAGGTGATGGTGTAAGAGGATGGTTGAAAGTGGTAAGTTACACGGATGTATGGAGATTTTGGTTGGAAGTCAAAACGCGTGTGGGTAATCCAAGAAGCGGTGGTCGGAAGAGGAGAGAGGTGGGGTGCGCGCACAACAGGAAGTGGTCAGCAGTGGAAGTGCTGTGGTCAGTTGGTGCTGAGACAGTGGTCGGAAGGGCATAGCAGCACTCAGCGGAATGGTAGGGAGGCGAGGATGGGTAGGTGTGAGAGTTGGAGTGAGGAGGCTGTGTGTGTGTGTGTGTGTGTGTGTGTGTGTGTGTGTGTGTGTGTGTGTGTGTGTGTGCATTAGTAGGGGTGTTAGTGGGATGAGTGAGTGTGGAGTGGGGAGAGAAGGGTGTGTGTGGTTCTATGGAGGGAGTGTGGCGTACTGGTGTGTGTGTAGTTTGGTGAGGAGGTGTTAGTGGGTGTTAGTAGACGGGAGGTGGGGAGGGGTGGAATGCAGGTGTGAGTGGGGGTTAGTGGGGGTAGCGTGTGTAGAGTTGGTGGTGTACGAGGGCGTGTGGGTACGTGTGCGTGGGGTTGGAGGGTGTTAGTGATATTAGTTGCGTGTGGGGTGGGTGGTGTAAGTGTGTGCGTATATATATATATATATATATATATATATATATATATATATATATATGTATATATATATATGTATATATATATTTATATACATATGAATATATGTATATATATATATGTATATATATATATATACATATAATTCTTCGAAATTCTACATAAACATGTCCAACAAACCACAGTTACCACCAAATATTTACAGGCATACTTTTAAATTCTCATACTCTACATCAAAGAATTGCCCCGCCCCCTTCCTTTAGCCTGGAAGGGCAGGCAGTTTTTATCTGTCTGGTGGCCATGGCGAAAGAGATAGTATGGTGGACACGTTTGAAAGGGCTGAAGACGAGCACTTACCTCTTCGATGATGCCCTGATTAACTTTTTCAAATTTCATTTGAAAAGCAAAATGAGGGTAGAGAGGGAAGTGCTCTCTTCCCAGCATTTTGTTGAAAGATGGGTGAGAGAAGCAAGTATGGCCCGAATGAATGGGCCTTCTCTGAGTATGTGTCTGTAAATTAAAGGTGGAAAACTGGGAGAGGGCACTTGCCCTGGTGGTCAGGGCCACTGTGGTCTTTTAATGGGCTTTCTCCACAAATGTCCCTTGGAAGTCTCCCCCCTATTGGGGAATTTTTCTTTGTTATTTTATTTCAACCTCTGTCTTTTTTACACGCAGAAATGCCCATTTGTACCGTCCTGTATTGTCCTGTACTGTCCTTAATGTCTACTTTATGTGAACCCTTGTGGTTAATAAAGAAAACATTATTATTATTATTATTATTATTATTATTATTATTATTATTATTATTATTATTATTATTATTATTATTATTATTATTATTATTATCCTTCTTGACATTACAGTTGCTCAGATTATAGCTTCTAATTTGAATGGAAAAAGGCGGGTGATATGTTTATTGTAAATGGTAGCACAGTGGTCTGGATAACCAATGATGTGGGTTCGACTGCTATGTACGCCAATACTCATCTTTTTTCCATTTCTGCGAGGGGGTCATAACCCCCTATCAGGCTAAAACTTTTCTTTAATTTCTTTAGTCAAAATACGGCGATAGCTTACATTTATAATCATTTCAAACTCGCTCGCTGATTCGAAAATATTATTACTTGATATATATATATATATATATATATATATATATATATATATATATATATATATATATATATATATATATATATATATATATATATATATATATAGAGAGAGAGAGAGAGAGAGAGAGAGAGAGAGAGAGAGAGAGAGAGAGGGGAGAGATAGAGTATATATATGTATATATATATATAGAGAGAGAGAGGGAGAGAGAGAGATAGAGTTTATTGATTCTACATAACAGCTTGTCGGAAACAGTATAAACATTGAAGTAAGCATGAAAAACATGTATAACACAGACTATTACAAACATCTTGACAAGAATTTAACAATAAATAAGAATCACCAGGAAATTTACTGAGCTTGTAAAAAAAATGACGGCATTAATTTACGATGTCAACGCAACTTGTGGAGTTACTACTACCACGCACACAAACACAACAGCACAGGTGCGTATAGAAACGCGTACAATGCACACTGAGCCATTCAGATAAATATACATTTAAGCAAAACCATTTTATTTGACATAGTGACAATTCTCACGTTATATCAAATAGCCTCTTCAAGAACTCCTGCTTTATAGTCTGCTATAAATTTTAGAATTCATACAATGATTCAAATTTCATGTTTACATTCACCATTTTATAATTTCTTTCAAAATGTAAAATAAATAAGACGATACAAATCTTTGCGTAGGTCATCATATATTCTTTTTAAGCTTGGTCTATCTCGCTTGGAGATTCGGATCAGTTGGAAGTAGTGTTTGAGCTGATGCCGCCATGGCCCTCGCAGGAATAAGTGGCTGGAGAAAAAGAAGTCTTATTTCTTTTATTGTAAAATGGTGCTTTACGTATTCACTACTCTCTCTTCCTCTGCAAATCACTTAAAGTATGACTCTCTCAATCTTTAGATTTAACGATCACCCAATCTATAAACTTGTCTCTTTGAAGTCAATTAATATTAGTGAATAGCAAATCTTTTATTCGAAATCTCTCATCAAGTTATATATGAAGAACATGGAATACACATTCAACAACGCACACCTGCCGGTATTAGTGAGTTTTGCGCACAAAACCATCGTGGGATACCTGCAAAATTATATTGGCAGAGACAGGAAAATGGATGTTGCCAAGTCTTTAATTTTGTTCTCGCTTATTTGACAAACAAAAATCACAGCATGATAGATTTCATTCTTGAATATGCAAATAATACACATTGATAATTCAGTGGAGGAATATTAGCAAATGAAAGTAAAAACAAAAATAATAAATGGAAAGGTAATAATCAGATTTCTTAACATCCCATTTTCTTTCTCATCAACTAATCTTATGAACATTTTATTTCTTAAAGTTTCTCCGGGTTGCTAACAAGGCCCACGTTTATAAATAGCGATATTCAAACTTGGGCACGAAAAATTGCAGCAGAGAGAGTATGGGTGTCCTAAGTAAAGACTTTGGAGGGCTTTGCGGTTGAGCTGGAATCCGACATTGCTGTCTTCTAAACCGGGTCACAACAGTATCTTCTTATGAACACGAAATGCATTTGGGATGGATGAACAATCTCTCAGAAGCTGAGGTTACAAAAGCAGATAAAGTGATCAAATGCTGCAATGTCGCTGGGGGAGATGATATCCGACCTGATATGATATAGACCTTAGATAAGGTATTCTCTTGCTAATTTAGTGTGTGCCGGGTTTGGTCTCTGGAAAGGCACAAAAACAATGGCAATCGAGGGTGATAACCCAATTCTAAAAAAGGGTAACACGAGCGATTGTTCCCATTAAAGTGGGAACTCCTTGTTAAGTCCCCACCCCCCATGTCTATGCAAAGTGTCTAGCAAAGTGTCTAGCAAAGACATGGAGGGAGATCGTCGAGTTCAAGCTAGCGGAGAAACAGTGTTATTATCGCTTCGGAAACAGCACAGCTTAAACAAATATTCATACTGTAGCAGATCTTGGAGAAATAGTGGACGTATTGCCAAGAGGTATATACTTGTCTTGTCGAAAAGAATATAACCACGTTCTTCGGAAGCTGCTGTGAAAGATTCCGAAGTGTCTTTGGAGTAACGTTACTCGATAGAAGAGAGTCATGCAAGTTACAGCTGTTAGTTATCGGAATTGAGGAACCACAACTCCTATAATATGGGCAAGTGGTCAGAATATTTCAGGAATGAATCGCTGGATAGATTTTACGGGCAAACCCAACCGGTAAGGAGGAGGATGGGGAGTATGAGGTGGAGGATGAGGAGGATGAGGAGGATGATGAGGAGGATGAGGAGGAGGATGAGGATGAGGATGAGGAGGAGGAGGAGGAGAAGAAGAAGAAGAAGAAGAAGAAGAAGAAGAAGAAGAAGAAGAAGAAGAAGAAGAAGAAGAAGAAGAAGAAGAAGAAGAAGAAGAAGAAGAAGAAGAAGAAGAAGAAGAAGAAGAAGAAGAAGAAGAAGAAGAAGAAGAAAGGATACTTAATAAATATATTAATATTTTGTATTTCTTGTTGTCAGAGCAATTTGAAATTGAAATAAACATATGGGCACTAAAATTAGTTTTCAGTGCATTGCTAATTATTCAGGTTATAATATGGTTGTTTGGAAATTTGAAACACCTAATACAACTCCGGAAAACATTTATGTGAAAAAGAATCCTTTCTATTTGCTTAATCTTATAAGGACGGCATTGCTTATATTTCCGTAGGGAAATAGCTATGGATTCTTTAGAGAGTGAAGTGATTCAATCAAAAATTGAAATTCCAATATAGCGTACATTTTTATTAGGTTGTATTTAGGAATTATATTCTAAAGTGCAATGATATATTAATCTACGTACACTTACTGTTTCTTGTATCTAGTATTGTTTCAGTAATAAATAGCAGCGTATTTTATTTTGGCTGAGTTAAAGCTTTATATACAACAATATTGCATTTCGGGTTTTAGTTTGTTGACATTTTGTGTGCTGAGAAATTCAATTATATTCTATAAATGCTAAACGTTTGTTTTTGTCTGTTTTTATTATGTGTTACAGGCTGTGGAATCAAAATATAAAATCCTAGTCATAAGCATGTTGCTTTTTAGACTATTATTTAAAACAATGTATTTTCCAAACACTTCATAGAATAAAATAACTTATCATTCTATAGTTAAAATAATTTATGAATTGAAATAGTTGTATTTCTTTATTTCTGCTAAAATAATAAGATGTCATTGGATGACTATAAGCTATCCTAAGGTGTCTATTTTGCAAATGAATTATGGGCAAACAGTTGAAACGTTTCCATCGTAATCATGTAATTCCACATTCCATCACACTCTGATGCATGTTGGTTGTGTTTCCCTTTTACCAATAGGACAATTGAAGACTTTTCTGATACGTTTCATAGACAGAAGAAACATATAGCCTGCTGGAGAGGATGTACCAACAATTCGATTTTGAACGTAATCTTTAAAATGCTATTAAGTTTTCCTCGGATATTTTTCTGTGAACCCTACCAACTGTAAACCTTTATACCAAGGATTCTAGTGTAGGAGATTGTAATATATCCACCTTTCTCCCACAAACCTCACAGGGTCTTACAATTACGTAAGACAGATACAACAACTTTGGAGGGTGTTGTACATATGATGTAAATATACATATATTATCAGATGATTTCCATATCTAGATGAATATAGATCACTTATAAGCATAAATCTAGAAATACATGATCCATTCATTCATTTCCATCAAAAGAGGATCTTTGTATCTATATCAATTATTAACTTCGGAAATGTGCTTTAGCTTCACTAACAAGCAAATTAGATAATACAAAATAACCTTATTTACAAGAAACCCTGAATTAACATAAGGCTGTAAAATAGATATTTGTCGCCAGTTTTGGACAAAATTACATATATACTCACCTTAGTGGGGTACCAAATATTTATTGTGTATAGAAGGCGCAATTATTTTGTACTAAGGATTATTTATTAGATATTTCTCATTTAATTGACTAAATAACATATAGTGATAAATATATCATTCATTTAGTTACTTACGTTTTGGTATTTGTGGTTATAGAAATATGTTTCGTTCCATCTTTATTTTATCTTTTTGCTTCATGTATAAACGTATTTTTCTATAGTTTCTTTGATATTTCATGGTTTCACTTTACTGCTGTACACACGACACTAATTATATGTCTTCAATATGTGTATCAGGAAAGTAAATATTGTAAAAATATAAAACTCTGAAGATAAGATAACCTAGTAATTTCTTCAGCATTACCACAGTTCTCTTTCTTTTAATGAGGATTAGCTGAGGATTTTAACCAACAACGTGTTAAGAGATTATATTTTTTCTTTCATGACATAAATCAGGCACCTATATGTTTTGTGTTCGTTTGGGGGGAAAGAAATCTATTTCAAAAAGTAGTAAATCACTACCAGCAACCTTTGCTTCTCATTAAATTGTATTTTATAGGTACGGCAGAACTTACTGATGTGAAATCTTTGTATGCCAAACTAAAAGTATTTCCTAGAAAGTAGCAAATACTAGTAAATTACAATATGAATAAGATATCCATGCAATTTTGTCTTTTGATGTCATATTGTTAACCTACTTATGCATAAAGTTAACGACTAATGACCTTTTTATTGTCAAATATAGAGAAAATGCACCAGTCTAATTTAACAGATTATATATCAATATTGAATAAAATATCTTTATTGCTTCTCCGAAAATACCTTCAAATTGAGTGTTTATTTGTGAGGGAAAACAGAAATAGACATACATATGCAACTATTAGTTTATCTGTTAATCTAATGACCTAGCAACGTGTCAACTAATACAAGCAATAAGCAGAACAGATACTAACTTTTCCTTTTCTTTATTAAATGTGCAACTAATATATGCATGCATCTGTAACGTCAAAGTGTATGCCTTTCGTGTCTACATGTGTACATCTATGGACATATTAAAAGATCTACATTTAAAAATATAAATTTGAACATATGTTAACGTAAACGTACTGAATATAATTATCTTTAATAAAACATTTTAATGAATATATTTCTATTGTCGTACTTGGAGTGTGAAACAAACTAATTAGCATTTTCTTGATTAAGTATACATTGGTGACTATATGATACAATCTACAGGATTAATGAGCTTGCAGTTGATGATACATATGTAAGGGATTAGTTGCACTTTAGAAATGACAAATTCAATATTACATTTTACAATTAGAATTTATAATTTCAATTAGCTTCATTGTACTGTATATATTCTATTACCCGTAACACAACCTCACATAGTTTGTGTATATTCAACGTCTTTCTGATACATGAGACGTTCGGAATTGACTTTCAGACGTAAATCCAGTTGTAATCCATTGAACTAAATCCGGGATAATGGTTTGGCCTTAGATATCAAAACAATATTAATGTAAAGCGTACATGAGTATAATTTAATATTTCCCATTTGTTTATTCTGAACAGACACAGATATTGCCAAATGATTAGTACTACTGCAAATGGCCAGAATATATTGATTACCAAATTAGATGAAAATCGCTTACATAATTTATAATCGTTTCTTGATTAAACTGGCATCCACGTTCACAACTTTTGTTTACGTTCTGAGGTCAAATCCTGTAGTTTTAAGTTTCTGATTCATTTAACTGGTTCAATGTAACAACTTCCCCAATATGGTATAAGTTAATTCAATTTTATGATAACGTTCTACAATTTTATGATCATGAGTTGCCGAAATCATAGCTGTTGAAACATACACACGCGCGTGCACAAACACATACACACATGTATATATGTGTGTATGTGTATCTCTGCGTGTGAGAGTGTGTGCGCGTGTATGTATGTATATGTGTATGTATGTGTGTATGTATGCAATTAGGTATGTGTGTATCTAAGTATGTATGTGTGTATATGTGTTTGTATGTGTGGGTGTGTTTACAATAGGTAGTATACGATGCGGAAATATGAACTTGATATTCTATTTCGATAGTATTCCAATCAAATGAATTATTCAGAAATATCTAAACTTCTGATGCTTTACCTTATATTGCTAGCTGATTTATTTTGAAATAATAAAATGATGTTTCCTTCAATGCCCAGCATAATGTAGGTGCCAAAATAATAGAATAACATACTGATCTGATCATTTCATGTTTATTTACCATTTTATAATGAATCGTTCTACAGACAACAATATATTTTTCTTAAAGGAATATTTAGTTGATGATGCAAATGTGCATTAAGATCTTTGTTAGGTCTTCCGCTTAAATCATTGACAAAACGAAGTGGTTCTAGCACTTTGCTGGGCACATATGAACCATGCGTCACACACAAGTTAGTGTACTTATAGAAAACAACAACGAAATTATACAATTGATGATAGTATAAATAATTAACATTTATTAACATTTATGAAGGATACGTTTCTATGTTAGTGACGTTGAAAGAGACTCAGTTGCCGTAACAAACAAAAACATGTGAGTGCCAGTTGATTGTAAGTAGATACAGCATGGCCGTTAAGGGATAAAAGAACATGATAGGCTGTTAAACGCCAGACTACGAGTCAAAGAACTGTTCTGCCTTGCAGAGTTAGGTGATTGATATCCACTGCATAATGTTATATTGCCTATATTTGTAGTTCCTAACAAATGTAGTTCCTTACAATATTGAATCAGAAATATGCGTATAAATTGTGATTAAATTCATAAATATTTGTTTAATATATACCTATTGAGACTTGTGTAAATCATATATACCTATTCACCTGGTACATTTACGCAGTGATGCAACTCTTTTGTCTATTAATCATTTACACGTTGGATTATGCATATTTTTTCTAAACACAGGCTGTTTATTTAAATGAGTTATTTTATGTATATGCGCTGATTTTCAAATAATTACATTCAAACACTAAACTGTTCGATAAGCCATGTGCGGTTGATCACTCTTTAAAACGAGAAAGAAACATTGCAGTTCAGCAACACCATCTATTTATGTAGCAGAAGTGTATGTGTATTTATTTTAATGAAATATGTGATGCTATTCATGATTACTTAGTACCATTGTCCAATGACATTTTCAGAGGTCTCTATTCAGATTTTGTTACATTTAGAAAGAACAATATCTATTAAATGTATGGAATGTCAAGATGCGTGTTTTTGACTATGAGCCATGTTAGTATTATCACATTCATCAGAAAAAATATTAAATACTACTAACCCACTACAATATAACCTTATTCTGATTTGTCACTGTATGTCGGTCTCTTTCACACACACTCTCTCTCTCACACACACACACACACACACACACGCACACCCACACACACACACACACACAGACACACACACACACACACACACACACACACACACACATACACACACTCTCTCTCTCTCTATCTATTTATCTATCAATCTATCTATCTATGTTTCTGTTCCTATCCATTATATCTTGTCATATATTCTTCCTTTTTACTGTTTCCGTCTACTAATTCCCTCTAAATTTCATTTAAATCCGGTTAAACCCCATATAGGTTTCTGCATAGAAAATATGTATTATAATTACAATTAAATTGAAAAGTAAGTGCTATCCATTAAGCACATGAATGCCTTCAAATCTCCTCATGCAACTTAATCGTTTAACATTCTACGTTTTCAAGTTTTTGTATCGATATTCACGCTGGTTCCCCCTTCTAGCATCTATTTTAATTTTCTTTTCTCAATGATAACTTTTCGAGAGACCTGTATATTATTGAAATGCCAGTAAGAGAAACGTACTGGAGATATTATTAAAGCAATCAATGTATTTCAAGTTAAAGAAGAGTATAGGGGAGTAGATGACAACTCAAGTGTTTGTTTTTCTTCAATAGTGATATGTTGTTACTCTGGGCAACGCACAACGTCTTCTAGCCTTAAACAACTTTCGTAAATTTAGAAATGAATCGATCGCCTGCTTGCTGGTACAGCACTGAATGCACTCTTTAATTCAGTTTAATTGCTGAATGGTTCATTACCCCACAGTGAAACTAATTGAATTTCACATTGGTTAAGTAAACAAGTCAACATCAAATATCGGAATTTTCTTGTGTCTATTCATAATTACTATACAACCACAGGGTAATGCAGAGCAATTGATTGCACATTTGATAGTGGTATTTGTCAGCGAGTATCAAGAGTATAGTTTCATTCCCTGCTTACTTCATAATTACTCTAACATTTGTAGCAGTTTTTACTTCTATATAAAGCCGAAGTGCCTTTTGGTCACGACGTTGATGAAATTCAATTTTTGTCGATATTTAATACTTTGAATTGTTTTTGTTTGTTGTGCTATTTTTGGCACCTTTTCATCTTTCAGTATTATATTTACCTATGCCAACCATTAAACACCTTCTTAGAGTTCTTGATTATACACAATTAATGTTAATCATAGCTAGCTCTAAAATTTGATACGGAACTTCCTTGTAAAACTAAAAACACTACAGTATAAACGCATTTCACCAATTTAGCGGCAAGGACTCTGCCTCGGTGCGAAGTATTCTCTTAAATACCATTACATTACAAGATTGGATTATTGTATTGTTTCTGCCAAATTTCGTGTCTGTATACTCTATGACAACGCAAATAAATAGATATTATTCGACAGTAATAACAATATTTATATTGGTAGTTCCTACATTCGACCCGAGGAGAAGATAATCTGTCATCGTATCATAGATAGTTGCTTTTAAATAAACAAGCACTGCTCTTATCACTTAAATAGAGGCCAATTATATGCGTTTAATATTGTCCCAGGTATCTTAAAATGTGATTTCTCACGTCTTCTATAATGTTACTCATATATCTTCTTAATAATGTTAAAATAAGGTCAGAAATATATTGTTAACACATATATATAAATGGGGAAGCATTTAGGTAATGCGCAGAATGCCACAATGATCGAAAGGAGGTGTTTCTCATATACCACTATGTATTTGAATTATAGCGTTTTATATTCATCCAATTCGATTCATAGCAACTTGCTACTGACATTATGAAAGTTAGCATAGTTCGAATACAATTCCTCATCGTGAGAAGACCAAGTAAGTTCAAAGATTCTACAAAAGAAAAGCTTTGTACATGAACGTACAATGCTTAAAATGTAACATGATATCAGAAAATATAATAATAAAACGGCAGGAATAACAATCGTTGTGATATATATTTTAGGCTCAATATCAATAACATTCGTGAACCGTAAGTTGATTCAATGGATCCCAATTTTAAAATCAGAATATAAAAATCTAGGACCGAATATCGTAAGAAATTTCCGACGCACTAAAAACTCCACCACTCCAACAACCTTAATAAAAATAACAACATAAAAGAAACCACAACAAAACGTATGATGATGATATGAGCAACTCCAGCATAATCGTATAGAGTTAATGTAATGTCAATGATACGAAGTGATTCTCTTGATTCTTCACTATCTCGTTAGCGAGTAGATATATTTGGGGACCTTATATATATATTTTGTTTCTGAATTTGTTTAGCAAGTTTCTTTATCTGAAAACGTCTGTTGAAACGGATATGGTTATACTTTGGGAGGGTCATGCTGCCAATAAGAAACACACGTACCATAAGCTTTCACTCCAATTTATTATAAATTAAATTATAAATTTAAGAAATTTATAAATATCCGGTTGGTTGGTTGGTTCCATTGTCAAAGTTCTTTCGTCACACATTATGTGACATCATCAGTGATTGGAGATTATTTTCTTTGTTTTGTGACTCTCCTTTGATCTTTCGTACGCCATCTTGCTGTTGTGTGTGCTGTGTGCTTATTTTGCGCATGTGTTACATCCGGATGTCTGTATGTGTTTTTATTTGTTTATTTATTTGTTTATTTACATGTTACTAGTTGGTTGTTTGTTCTATGTGTGTGTGTTTAAAATGTGAAAGCATAGGCACTTTATTCTAATTGAACTTGAACAGGGCCAAACATAAGCGTAACCTAATACAAGAAATATCTAAGATCACCACACCTAAAGAAAAATAAGAATACATAAACATTATACACGAAAAAGAAAAGTATATCATTCAATAATGCAACAAACTCTTTAACAAGAAATTAACGTGGCTAAAACAGATGAAACTAAACCAAGAAACGTCAGAGAATAGAGATAAATATCCAGATTGGATTGATGGTATAACCATGGCTGATGTCTCATTAACGGACGAATTCAACAACAACAACACACATATATATACGGCAACACTACAGTGGACTCTTATGAATATCTATCTTACATCTACCACCTAAATATGCCACATATAATAAGGTAAATATGATAAGATGCTTGTCAGAAATAGAAAAATAATTTACAAAATTACGTTGGAGTCTCAAAAACAACAACAAAAACACAAACAAAAATAACAGCACGAACAACACACGCACCTCACACATTCACACACAGACAACACATCCCAACAACACCAGACACACAAACACAAACATCGATATTAACAACAACACACGCAACAATAATAACAACAAACACAGAGACAATAACAATAATAACAACAACAGACACACAGACAAAGACAATGATAATAACACACAAAACAATAATAACAACATACACAGAGACAACAATAGCAATACACATCATCAACAACAACAACAACAACACACATCAACAACACATACACATCCTATGCCTCTCACCACCAACACAATCTCATCAGACACACATACACAGAAAACAGGAGTAACAATGAGAGACATAGAAACAACCATGATGCTGTTGGTGGAAATAGAAATAGAAACAACAGCACAATTAACAATAGCAATAGAACACAACGCATCATGGAATTCCACTTTTTATAACCCTTCAGATATGTGCTTCGACTTACGACGAGTTCACGCCACGACCTTTGCTTTTAACAAACGCACGCAATTGCCGTCGCAGTTCGATGAACAAACAGAAGCACAATTTAATATAGCTAGATCTAAACTTAGAAATATTATAGAACAGTATAGCAAGAAGAAAAATATAATGGAGGCCCAGCAACTGGGAGAAAAATCTGCAAATGGCTTGCGTAAGCTCCTGCAGCGCTCACGTAATGGATAGATTGCATGCTTTCGAACAGATAAGTCTGGAAGATTGTCGGTTGACAGTCTGTCAAACTACATCCAGGCAATGCAACCCCACAAAACTGACACAAGAGAAGTAACACCACAAGAGCCTGAGGTTAGGGAGAAAACCCCCAACGCTCATATGATGATGTGGACAAACATAATGCAGCCCAATAAACGGACTGTCAACAACTTCAAGGCCAGGAACAATGACGTGCCAGCGTTGTATGGGCTTCGAAAAGACCATAAGGCGAACAGTGACCCAGATTTTCCTACTTCCTCTCACTGATCGTACGCCCCATTATTGAAATGTCCCCTGATATATGTGACAGCACAGAGGACCTCCTCAGCAGAATCAACGAAAATAACCGGTCTCGCGACCTAACAGGCTGTATAATTCGTAGCATGGATGTAGTGTCCCTATACCCATCCATTGACGTGGATTTTGCTGTGGAGAAATCCGTAGAAATGATCAGTGAGCAATGTTGAATTCCGTGGAATTGATACGAGTGCGCTGGGACTCCTACTTAAACTTACATATAATAATGATTATTTAGATACGTATGACCTTAGCAACCTCTGCCCCACAATGTCAGCAAGAGGCAGACCACATATCAATACCTCAACCATCGATTACCTGTACTAGACACAGAGCTCTGGTTAGAAACCATTAATAACAAAAAAATAAATCCTCCATTCCCATTACTACAAACCAATGGCTTCCTAATTCCTGATCCACCGAAAGTCAGCTGTTTTGGATCACACCAAAATCAACATACTGATTGCAGATTTAGAACGTGTGATGAGGAACGTGTCCCGAATGTGCAACCCCAAAGATCTAGTGAGACACATACACAACTTCATCCACCGAATGCGGTTCTCTGGTTACAATCAGAGAGATAAACTCAGAGTATATAGAGGAGCCAGAACGAAATGGTAAATAAATGGTAAATAATGATGCAAATGGGACCTGACGCTTGTATAGGAGCAACTTTTGGAATAGAATAGAAAGAACTAGGAATAAGGTTAATATAATAAACTCATGGTATGATAGCAATAAATACCAGAGTGTAATGTTCATCAATACAACCCTTAAATGTGATCTGGCTTACAAATTTAGAAGGGCCCTGGATAAACTTAAACTAAATATTAAGATAGTGGAAAGAACAGGTACCATAAAACCAATTATTAGTAATACATACCTTTTTCAAAGACCTCCCTGTATAGATAATAAATGCATCTCTGTAAACGAAGCCCCCATGTTACATGCAAATCTAGAAACATAGTATACAGCATAAGATGTATTGAGGGACAATTTTAAGATAATAAAATAGTGTCCATAGTTGAGACAGCTCGTAGTATAGGAGAACGATGAAATGAACAATGGCGAGAGCTTCAAGATAGAAAAGACTCCTCGGTCCTCCTCCAACATGCTAAAATAGAACATAAGGTCAAATTAGAGAACATAGAAATAAAAATAAAATTTACACACAGAAAAGACGCAATGTTTTGATAAATCAAAGAGGCAATAAACATAAATGAACTCCAACCACAATTATATAGAAAACATGAATGGAATAGCAACATCACAACTTACAATTAAGGACAAAATGAAAAACACACACACAGAGAAGAAACAACCAACTAGTAACATGTAAATAAACAAATAAATAAACAAATATAAACACACACAGACACCCGGATGTAACACATGCGCAAACTAAGCACACAACACACAGAAACAAGATGGCGTAGGACAGAACAAATGAGAGTCACAAAACAAAGAAAAGAATCCCCGTTCACTGATGAGGTCACTTTATGCGTGACGAAATAACTTTGACAACCCACCGGAAATTTATAAATTTCTTAAATTTATAATTTAATTTATAATACATTGGAGTGAAAGCAATTGGTGCGTGTGTTTCTTATTAGCAACATGACCCTCGCAAAGTATAACACTATATATATATATTTTGAATACATGCCTCTTTGTGCGTCATTTATACACTGTCCTATATATATATGGCTGTAGCTGGGTGAAGTTTTATTTTGATGAGGAATGATACAATTATTCGAACACGGATTTGTTCACTCATGAGTTTAATGGACAAATATGAAATATTCTACAGAGAGTTGTACCTTCAGCCTAATTTTCATCCCGACAACGTGAATTGTTTAAACATCCGACGGGTTTCGGAACTATTTCCGTATATTAAATGTAATTCATAAATTCATGTCGACCTGAATCTCCTGTAAATTTGACTTGCCTCATATCCTACTGAGTGAAATGGAACCCCCGATGTAATCTCTGTGAAGCGATGTTTTAACGACATTTATATATCGATGTTTCTCTTTGAAAATGCACCACGTTACAACTTTCATTGACATAGCATTGCACAAAATGTAAAATTAACTTAAATCTCACTGTATGCATCAATGGATAGCGTTTGAATTGTAAATACATTTCTCTCTGTTTACGTGTGTTATTATACATGAAGCTGTAATTTACAAATATTTGGCAGCAAACCATATTTCTACTAAGAATTCCATATTTCTAATGAGAATTCAAGCACGAACCATTGTCATATAAAGTTTTCTATTTGTTTCATGGACTAATTCTTATAAACATATACACCAAAGCTTGAAAGATTTGCAAGAAATGTTATTAATGCATACCAAGTTGAATTTATTTATTTTCCTTACGTGTATCTATTTTCATTGTCCTGTTCTGCTGAGGAAAATCCACGTATTTTCACTCATTCATTTTACCCTTCTACATTCATTAGATCTTTTTATTGTCGTAGTTGATTGATCCCAATAATAGTGTCGTCAACATATTCTTACAGAAAAATATTTACATTTATTTGGCAATATTTAACTCCGTTTAGCATTTCGTTTCTACCAAAAGTATTTCCATCTTAAAAATTAAAATATTCCACTTTTATGTGAAAAGAGTTCTAAATTAGAAAAAAATTATAAAGGATGGAAAATATTGTTGTCAGTATTTCGAAACAATTCTGGTAAAATTTGCAGTGAGAAACTTTTAAAATTCACAACTTAACTGCCGTTAAAAGTTACCTATGAGGAATAAAGACAATTTATTATCAGCAATATGTAACAAGTTAATATTGGTAAATCTCGTCAAGTAGTAGAAATAAAAATTGTTCTCTATTTAGTCAAATCTCCAAATATTTGGTGTGGATCGAAATGCGATCTTTTGATTAAATGAATCCATAACTAATTTTGTATTAAGTTATTGCCCGCGGAAAGAAGAAAGATTAGTTTAATTGTGATGATATATCAGCTCAATTATTTGAAATATTCCTGTGTCGTGCCTATTTTCTAAATATAATTGAATTGATAAATGTATACTTGTTTATTATATCGATCCTGGAATGATGAAAAACAAAGGGATTCACTGCAGAACTCAGTAGCTACATGTTTGTAAAAATAAATTGGATGGTTTTAAATTAAAAAAGAAATTCATGATGTGGATGAGATATCGCATAATATCTAGAAATTTGAAATTCGTCGAACGCCACACGGAATCATTTCAAAAGCCAAATTTGATGATAACAATAAAATATTCCCTAAAGTTTAATATTTACTCGTCTTTCTTGACTGTGGGAGGAATAACAATTTTTAAAAGTTTATGGTATATTTCAATTGTTTCAGAATTGACTGGAGTTCATGTTGGATGTTTAGTGTGGCAAAATTAACAGCGCATAGGTTATATATATTTTGGAGGGTGAAATAAGCAATAATGACATCAAACTTTTAAGAAAATAAAACAAATAATATCAAGAAATGAAGCAGGGGATTAAATTAGGTTGACACTAATGGAGTGAATTACATTAAGTGCAAATTGTATTGTCTGCTTTGTCATGGTAATGTAGGTGCCTCAAATTTATATTGAAATAAATTAGATCAAGAAACGACTCTAAATAATTATTTGAATACGGAGCGAGAATCCGGATGCTCAGATCATCAATTGCAAAAATATGCACCAATCAATTCAAATTCTAAATTGAATTGTTGCATATATATTCACAGATGCAAACGCTTAAATTATATATGAATATATGTATATACATATAAAAACATGGCTGTGTGTTTGCGTAAATATATGCAAATGTAGTAACAGTTGAAAAATATAGTTACATAAGACAAAAGCGAGATCTGTACTGTTATCACAGCCAAAGTGTTCACGACCAAATTCATGCATTCATTTTATATT
The DNA here is from genome assembly GCA_964016885.1 of Eledone cirrhosa. Taxonomy (NCBI): domain Eukaryota; kingdom Metazoa; phylum Mollusca; class Cephalopoda; order Octopoda; family Eledonidae; genus Eledone; species Eledone cirrhosa. The sequence continues at coordinate 96,067,523 of OZ024740.1, forward strand.
GTATATGGAATGCCAGTGGGCGCAGCAGATAGATGACAGCGTTGATAGTAAGATGCAGGCAAGACTGCAGCGCATGTAAGAATAGTTAAGAAAATGTACGGATAACTTTCAATTAAAATTGAAAAAGCTGCGTACAAATTTATGACTAGAAATTTATTAACAACGGCGTTAGCATATAAATGTTTATAGGGTAACGAGTTTAAAACTAAATAGCGAGAACCAGATATACGCTTATAAGAGAACGATTAAAATATAATTGAGGGCGAATATCAGTCATATGCAACAAATCCATTAACAATTATCATAAATAGTAGCAGAAAAACACCGTTCGGGTGGTTTTCTGCTAACATGTGTAGTGTGCATATTGATATTATACGCAAGTATATATGCATGTAGATATGATAGATCAAATAACATCGCAATTGACAATATACACAGAAATTGAACGAAGACTGCGTTACACGCTCATATGTAATCAGTAACGTAATCCATGATACAATAAAAAAGACGATATTATATATAATTTTGGATTAGGAGAAAATTAGTGACGGAAATATATGAACGTATATTTAAGCGATCACTAAGCGGAAGTGTTGACGTTTGAAATGGTTAAATAAGTAATAAAATATATTTAATCAAATGCTAGAAAAAATATGTAATATACATTCATTCAATGTAGTCCAACTTATTTTACTAACTGGATTAAAAGAAATAAACCGTACGCAGTCACACACTCATTACTTTGTTATAGTTTAGATATATTACATAATAACAGAATTCTAATTCAAGAAAAGTACATGACGAAGATTATGATTACTGGTCAACGTGTCCGTAGAAACCATTTGTGCTCTACAGAGAAAATAGATTAACTGTAACACAAATATCGGAAATAACTGGTACTTACACAAAATATATATTTATACACCCACCCTCACACACACACACACACACACACACACACACACACACACACACATATATATATATATATATATATATATATATATATATATATATACATATATATATAGTATTAAGTATTAAGTATACTATCTATGGTTATGCAAATACAAACACCTTTTGTAGTTATATATATTTTTATAAACCCTAAATAGTGGTAGGCAGTAATATATTACTACCTTATTACCAGTAAGTTAAATAGCTCAATGTAATAACATCAGATGATTTACACAGCAGTTATATGAATTATAAGAATCAAAGAACTGTTCAAAACATTTTTATGCTTATAATTGTTTCCTCCAAACCGAGGTTTGGATTCTTTGGAGCAATTTATTATTGAATGAACACTTATATGACCTCCTTTTCACCCAAGAGACATACAGATACATATGCAAATATGGTGGGTCAACATTCATTACAGCATTTAGTGTGGCAGTACACATTTAGAGATTACATTCATATTACAAGATACAATCAAAAATACAGGTTAAAATACAACATGAAATTAAGCGGTTATAGAGTGCAATGGCTATACGTGTGGCAAGCACGTGCGTCTTGTTTATATAGTGTGGCAGAGAGTTACGTTTAATAGAAGCATTTAAGCAGGTAATCAAGAGTGTTAAGGGGGTTGATCAGGTAATGAAATCTTTATATGATTGTTATAGCCTGTGCGTGGAGAAATAATATAAGTATTAAAAACAATGTGAGCATTAAAAATATTGGAAATGCGTAGCGAAGCGATGTGCGTGAAAAGGAGGTCATATAAGTGTCCATTCAATAATAAATTGCTCCGAAGAATCCAAACCTCGGTTTGGAGGAAACAGTTGTAAGCATAAACATGTTTTGAACAGTTCTTTGATTCTTATGATTCATAATTCATATAATTCATAATTCATATAATTCATAATTCATATAATTCATATGATTCATATATATATATATATATATATATATATATATATATATATATATATATATATATATATATATATATATATATAATTGTAGAACACTGGAAGGTAATATGCGTAGTGGTTGAGCAGCCAGTCCATGGGACGAGTTAGGTAGAAGTCTAACTGTTGTGGAACCACTTATATATATATATATAACGGCCATCAATCTATTTTGCGAGGTTTTTGATATGAAATCGTGTGTCGAAACAATTAGTGTTATACTTGGGTAGGGTCATATTGTTGTAATAATATTGCCAGAAATAATAACAGAACACACTCACAGTTTTTTAGATGGTTTTCGCTTCTGCATCTTTTATATCTGCATAGTTAATTCATTTGGCCATCAATGTTTATCACTGACTGACCAACGGTCAGAAATAGAGATATAAATACATATATATAGTCTAACAAAATTCTTTCATTGCACATCTGCAACATCATCAGTGGCACTATGATCATGGTGTCCGCTATTGCATTGTATGTATTGTAATATCTACCCCATTTTTATTTGATATATTTATTATATGTGTTTGTTGTTATTGTGATTGTGGAGATATTTATTTCTTTATTTATATTTCTCTTAAGTCAGTATTGTTTGTTTGAGTGTGGTTGTTATTCCATTCATTTTTTGTGCTTAACTTAGGCTTTCTGAACTGTGTTTCGTTGCTTCTGTGATCTGTCTACCTGGTGGGTCAGTTCTATGTTTAGATATTTTAATTTCGATGATGTCTATGTTACCCTTATGTTGTTCTCTGCCATGTTCGTATAGGAACACTATACGGACATGCCTGGTACTATAATTGTTATTATTGTATATATATATATATATATATAAGACGTAAAATAAGAATTTTCTTTAAAAAAAAAAAAAAAAAAAATTAACTTACTTACTTAAATTTTCACTCCAACTAATTAGTTTCTGCAATGGGATAAAGACAGTTACGTAATGAACTGTTGAGAATTTCATTGCGTCATCAGGAAGGTCATTCTCAGCCGAGTCTCCAGGCGATGCGCGGACACTGGGGACTCATATAAAAATAATAATAATTCGGCAACTGGAACAGCTATCGAGGACTGGATTCCAGCCACTGAATATTCTCACTGCCACTGATCATATGGCCGATTCTAAAGAATCAATCACGTGACACAGAGGCTAGTTAGTAGGAATGGGATGGTAAGATGACAGACGCCTACTAACACCCCCCCAAAAAAAATTTTAGAAATGGTTTTGGCAGGTTTGCTCGACAAATCAGTGATTTGGAGATAAATATAGATAATTTAATATATCTACTAACATAAGCGCACAGATGTACGCTAATGCCAGAAAATACACAGGTCATGTCATAATACCTAGGTGGTTCAATGCAGGAGAATGCAGAACAATAATATATAAGACGTAAAATAAGAAAATTTCTTTAAAAAAATTAAAAAAAACAAATTAACTTACTTACTTAAATTTTCACTCCAACTAATTAGTTTCTGCAATGGGATAAAGACAGTTACGTAATGAACTGTTGAGAATTTCATTGCGTCATCAGGGAGGTCATTCTCAGCCGAGTCTCAAGGCGATGCGCGGACACTGGGGACTCATATAAAAATAATAATATTTCGGCAACTGGAACAGCTATCGAGGACTGGATTCCAGCCACTGAATATTCTCACTGCCACTGATCATATGGCCGATTCTAAAGAATCAATCACGTGACACAGAGGCTAGTTAGTAGGAATGGGATGGTAAGATGACAGACGCCTACTAACACCCCCATAAAAAAATTTGTAGAAGTGGTTTTGGCAGGTTTGCTCGACAAATCAGTGATTTGGAGATAAATATAGATAATTTAATATATCTACTAACATAAGCGCACAGATGTACGCTAATGCCAGCAATTGCAGAAACTAATTAGTTGGAGCGAAAATTTAAGTAAGTAAGTTAATTTTTTAAAAAACATTTTTTTTAAGAAATGTTCTTATTTTACGTCTTATATATTATTGTTCTGCATTCTCCTGCATTGAACCACCTTGGTACTATGACATAACCTGTGTATTTGCTGGCATTAGCGTACATCTGTGCGCTTATGTTAGTAGATATATTAAATTATATATATATATATATATTCAGGCTCACAATAAACACACACACACACAGACTCGCACACACACACACACATACCCCCCCCCCCACACATATATATATATATATATATATATATATATGTGTTTGTGTGTGTGTGTATATATGTGTGTGTGTATATATGTGTGTGTGTGTGTGTATGTGTGTGTGTGTGTGTGTGTGTGTGTGTGTGTGTGTGTGTGTGAATATCTACGTGTGTGTGTTTATTGTGCGCCTGAATCTCCCAAAGGAAAACAATATATATTCAACACACGTCATCAGATAAGAGATCTCGCAAAATGAAGTATATATATATATATATATATATATATATATATAAGTTGACGGAACTAGCATGGGTATCACTGCTAAGGCCGGTTGTATCTCAGCATACTCAATAGCTAATATTAAATAAAGTTCACATACTTATTCGCCTCGATACAGCGAACATAAACGGGTATCTTCAATTATTCCAGAACACGAGTTTCGGCCACACGTAATGCAGCAATAGAGTGCACAGCTCACTTTATCCGCATATATTATGCAAAATGAGAATCGACGCATGTACCCTCATAAGCGTTTTTCGCCGAATCAATAGCCAATCAATCGTCAGAATTCAACTTCAGTCCACGCCGGCTATGACTATATGTGACGGCCAAATTAGCAAAACTTTGGGAACTGGAAGCTCTACGCGTGAAAATGCCGTCCCCTGATTGGCTACCGATTTTAGAAATGTACGTGATGTATATGTATATATAAATATATATGTTGTCCAGAAAGAGCCGTCGAAACGGCTTGAGCTCAGCCGTCGGGATCTTACTTTCTCATATATATATATATATATATATATATATATATATATATATATATATATATATATATATATATATATATATATGTATACATATACACACATATACATATATATACATATATATATATACACATACATATATATATATACATACATATGTATATATATATATATATATATATATATATATAAATATATATATATATATATATATATAAATATATATATATATATATATATATAAATATATATATATATATATATATATATATATATATATATATATATATATATATATATATATATATATATATATATACATATATATATATATATATATAAATGAAAGGTATAGGAAACACTGCAGCGAAAAGTGAACAGCATTCCATAAAATATAAGTGACTCTAGCGTCAAATTGGGAAAAATAGTTAACGTAAGATGTGGGAAAAATAATTTAAACTCATCTCAAAGAGAATCAGGATATAAATTCATCTACAGAATTTAGTGAAATCCATGGAAAAATCAATAGAGCCTTAACTCATGATAAAATAAAGTTCAAAATACTTATCCTTCAATTTGGAAAAACTTCAAATGCTCTGTATAATCTTAAAGACTATTTCATGAAAACTTTCAGTGGAGATGGTCATGGTTGGAATTCATTATCAGCAGAGCTCAACTCGATAACCAGGATTCTCACAGATTAATATGCCAAAAAGGGAAATCTAAAGCTGGCCAGTTCAACATCATGCTTGATTATGAAAAACGCACATGAGGAAAAATACATGGCTATTGACGTCAGAATGAGACGGATGTTTGTTTACAAGAAACAGCAGTCAAAAACATTCCGAAAAAAAAACTCTACAGTAAGGAGTTCAGCAAGATGCAATATCTTCGCACTTTTTTATAAAAAAAAAAAACCGGGATTAGTCACAAATAATTTAAGCACTCGAGGAAAATATCCGAGTATAAATATATAAATGAAAGGTATAGAAAACACTGCATATATATATCTATCTATATATATATATATTATATATATATGTATGTGTATACGTACATATATATATATATATATATATATATATATATATATATATATATATATATATATATATATATTTATATATATATAACGAAGGAATTGTGGTAAGGAACCAGATGGGCCATGACGCACTAGAGTACTCAATACTTAGGGTAGTACAAATGGGAAAAACTCTGACCCCGACGGCAGAGCTCAAGCCGTTTTCGACGGCTATTTCTGAGTCCAGAAATAGCCGTCGAAACGGCTTGAGCAGTGCCGTCTGGGTCATAGTTTTTTCATATATATATATTTATTTCGGAAATTTATGAATTTTCTTTTTTAAATTATAATTTAATTTATAAGAAACTGAAGTGAAAGCAACTCTTGCCTGTGTTTCTTATTGGCAACATAACCCTCCCAAAGTATAATAATATATATATATATATATATATAGTAGAATAATCGAGTATCGAAAAATCGGCGCACGAGTTCACGATAAACAAAATTCGAGATGAGCGGCAGAGGGCTCTATAATTCAAATAAATCAGAGCTATAACTATCGTTAAAATACCGTCACACGTAGAATATGTCTACAATCAACCAAATAACCGAAAGATTTCGATATGGAAGATTCGGGACACTCAGATAAATTATCAATAAATTAATAAATGAAATGAATGTAAAAAGCATACCCGGACCCACTAGAGAGATGTTATATCTAGCTTATATATATATATAACGAAATCGTTGGGGTAAAGAACCAGATGGACGCTAACGCAACAGAATACTCAATACTTAGTGTAGTAGCGTGGGTAATAGGAAAATGTATGACCTCGACGGCAGAGCTCAAGCAGTTTTGACGGTTTGAACACTGCCGTCGGGGGTCATACATTTTTATATATATATATATATATATATATATATATATATATATAGCTTGTTATAATTTGGGAAGGTCTGCTGTCAATAAAAACAAATGCGCCTGTTGATTTGCATTTCAATTCATTATACGTTTCGTGTAGTGTGGTTGGTTTGTTTGAGAGACACAAAATAAAAACCTTGTCACTGAGGAGGTCACATAATGTGTGGCAAAAGAGACGTGATTTTATATAAAATCAAATCCGGTTATCGAACAAGCCAGCCATCCAACCAACCGGAAACTTATAGTACATTGAAGTGAAAGCCAACTGGTTCCGGTCTTTTTATTGCCAGCCTGAATCTGCCAAAGGATCACAATATATGTTTCAACACACGTCTTCAGAGATGAAATCTCGCAAAACGAATTATATATATATATATATATATATATATATATATATATATATATATATATATATATATCGAATAAAAAGCAAGCAAACCAATCAAGAGATTAAATAAGAGATTAGTTATGCAGATTACGAGCCAGTGGAGGGAAGGTTAATGTGCTCGATGCGTATAGGCGAGTAAATGGAAAGAAGAATTGTCTAGCAAAATTATTATTAAATTATAAAAAAAATATAAATAAATTGATGGAGAGAACACTAATGATTTATGAATACATATAATTGGAAAGACTGACAATTTGTTTCAAACACTAAATTCTTGATATGCACATAGATGATATGCATACCGAATAAAAATCAATATTATTACCGTAAACATAAATGTGTGACGTAGTATTCTCTTCAGACCCGAAAGAAAACATTTATCATATATTAGCTCAAAAATCAAAACATAATTCTAACGGCGTGCTTCCTACAACTAACAATAGATTTAGAATCAACTGCTATAGGAAACCTTACCAGGTACTTCCCTATAATAATAAGAAATCAGCTACCACTCCTTCAAAAAATTGAAGAATAATCTTGTCTTACCTATACAAAACAAACCAGCTGGAAATGTGTAATGAATTGTAGTTAAAACCAGCATGTGCTTGAATTGTATTTGGTTGCACGACCCTGCCAATGTATAACAATACATGCTTGAATACATGATGCTAGTTAAGGAATTTTGCAAAAGAAATACAAAAATGAAGTGCACACACTCACACACACGCACACACAAACACACGCACACACCCATATATATATATATATATATATATATATATATAAATATATACTTCGTTTTTGTATATCTTTTGCAGTATTTCTTATATAAATATATATATATATATGTGTGTGTGACAGAGAGAGAGTGAGTAAGAGAGTGTATGTGTGCGTGCGTATGTGTGTGGACGTGTATGTATGTGTGTGTGTTTAACTGGAATCATTAAAGACATGATCAAATGTTATCATATTAGCATCAAAATATCTCTTTGTACTGTGAGTTGAAGGTAAGTGAGAGGATGTTTGCTAATACATTGTAAGGAAGAATTAATCATGCCCAACCAATATAAAACAATGCATATCATCTTTCAAACTCTTAAGAAATGCCATTCCATTATACATATGTTATAGCATGTATCTAAAAAAGTTACCGATTAAATTCTCGTGATAAATAATGTTTTAAAATGACATATTAATGATTGAAGACAATTGTCACTTGTTTGAAATAAATGCAAAACAAGTCACGCAATTAAGCGTTCATACCGAAGTTGATATAAATTGCGAGTCCCCTTCATATTAAAAAGAAATGTAACACTCATTATATACATTGTATCAGATAAGATTTAACAAAATCCATCCGCCCCTGAATACTGAGTCCCATGAGGTGGAATGGCTACTGGTCTCGCTGGATGTTCCCTGCGGTAATGATTTAGATATCATCACAATAGGCTGCAGCTGAATCAGACCACCTAGCCAGTAGTGTAAACTTTGCGACTATCTTGCCTTTTTCCATTATTTAATTATTAAAACACAGCCCCGCTGTCTCTCCTTCTTCACAATCATTCGTCTATTTTCCTGTTTATTATGTTAATCGTTTTATAATGCTTCGCTTTCATATTATTCTGTTCAATGATGCTTTCTTTATCAATCGCTTTCTGCAGGAAGTTAGAATAGAAAAAATGATAAGTGCACTTGTAAATCATTTCAACGGAATATGACACGCATTTTCTAAACCTTGATAACATGTCTAATTGTGTTTACAATATTATGAATTGCAAGGAAGCGACGATACATGAAAAACAGAAGAAAAATATAGAAGGAACATCCTGTAAATACTTTGTGAAAACATCAAAACCGAATATACTAACGTGATAGCTTTTCCCTTTCTATTTTCACTGGTATGCACGAAAAAAAGAAAAAGAAACCAACATTTATTCTAAAACGCGTAAGGAATGTGTATTCAAAGAAGTGAAACAGCATAAAATCAATCATCTTCAATTTATGGATGATTTGAAGTTGTTGCAAAGAATGAAAATCAAATAGATAACTCTATTGAAAACAGAAGCTACGTTTATCGACGATGCGGGCATGGAATTTGGAATTGTGAATGGTTATCAATGAAATAAATATAAACGATAGAAGGAAATGGAATATTATATGCAGAGAAAACGAAATCATCGAAATAGTTATTCATGTTTCGTTAGAAATATATGTAGATGTCTGTGTTCAATACAATTAAGGAACCTAACACGTATGAAATGTTTAAAATAAATTATTGTACACGATTAATAATAGTGATGGCGTCGAACCTAAATAGTCTGAGTGCCAGTCATATTACGAAACAGTGGTTCATAAGTTTCGCAATACAATATGCTCGTTGAAATTCGAAACAGAATTTAAATCAGTTTAGCTGCGAAACCCGACCTACAATGATAATATACATATTACGTTTTGAAATGAAATAAGGTTAGTAAGTTTTATCTACTGTTAAGAAAATTAATAACAGTATCGGATGCGTGCGTTATTGTTGTATTGTTGTATGGCGGTGGATTGGCAGTATTGGTAGAGGGTCGGACGCCATGCTTTCCAGCATACTTACGTCCCTTACGAGCTGAGTTCAAATCCCGCCGATGTTGACTTTGCCTTTCATCCTTACGGGCACGATAAAATAAAGTACCAGTAATGCACTGAGTATTTGCTGGCCTTGTGCCTAAAGTAGAAACAGTTATTGTTGTATTGTTTAAAATTGCATGCCGATATATAATCTCATAATACAAGTTCATTTGTTTCATGTGATATCTTCAATGTTTGCTTATTGATATTTACGTTATCTGAAAAGAACAGATTATTTTGTTTAGCAACAACAAAATCTACAATGAAAACACTATCTTAATTATTAAAACTACAGGATATAAGAGGAAAATAATCTATGCAATTGCAATAAGTGTGTCTTTTGTAAGATTTACTTTCATACATATAACATATAATAGATTATAACACTATACGATAACCTGAACACATCACGCTTATGTAGCTCTTCACAGTGATTGTTATAGTGCAGGTAATATGTTTCGTAACTGTAGTATGAAGTGTTGAATAATTAGTGCTCCCTTTTATAGTCTTTCATGTTCCCACTCTCAGTCTCACTATCTCTCGCTCTCTCTATCTGTCTCATTCTATCTCTCTCTCTCGGTTTCTCACTGTCTCTCTCTCTCTCTCTCTCTCTCTCTCTCTATATATATATATATATATATATATATATATATATATATATATATATATATATATATATATATTGTTATATTTGGGGAGGGTCATATTTGCGTAATATTGCCAGAATTAATAAGAGAACACACTCACTGTTTGGTTGGTTTTCGCTTCTCGCTGTCTTTTATATCTGCGATCAAACTTACTCGGTCCTCAATGTTGCCATTGACTAACCGGCGGTCAAAAATAATACAGATACAATATAGACACAAACACATATATATAGTTTACATAATTTACATAAATCTTTCGTTGCACATCTGCAACATCGTCAGTGGTGTTATATTCAACGCACTCTACAGACAAAAACGCATCAACGGTAAGGAAATCCGAAATCTCTTCACAGCAAACGAGAGAGACGACTTCATGAGCGTCATCCGACGCGAAACGAAATATGCTCAAAACGAATGCTGTAGGCATTTCAAGAAGAAATTAGAATGGATGAATAAGAAAAAACTACAAGAAAGGAAAATCGAATATTCTCAAAAATACCCAGATAACATCGACAATATCCGTATGACTGATGTAAAACTACCGGAAGAATTTACCAATGACCACACAGTAAATATCTATGGGAACACTTTAATCAGTGAACAGGAACAACAAATCCTAAGGTTACCATCAAAATTTGCCATCTACAAAAAGATTAACCCTATGGAATGCAAAACGGAGCTGGAAAAGTGTTTCACAAAAATACGTTGGAATGCAAAGGTAAACAACAACAACAATAATAACGGTAGTAGTAATATAAACAATAACTCTGGGTATAGAAATAACAGCCATAACCATAACAATGGCAGGAAAGTGAGAAATAGTGATAATGGCAATAATACTAGCGATAGACGGAACAATAACAACCACAATAATAATAATAATAGAAACTTTAACCACAGACACAGCAACAGTGACCACAGTAGTAATAACGGTAACAATACGACCAACAACAACAATAACCACAGTGGTAATAATGGAAATAGTACATGTAGCAACATCAACAAAAACAAGAAACATAATAATAGTAACAACCACAATGGTAGAAATAACAGTAACAACAACAACAATAACGGTGAAGTAAACAACAATACATCTAGCAATCATAACAATAATAATAATGCTAATGATAGAAACAACAACAACCACCATGATAACAATAATAGCAACACACACAACTATGACGATAGAAATAACGACAACCCCTTAGAGAAACTATTTTTCAACCCAGCTGACAAAACATATAAGATGGGTAATATCTATCCTACGAGGTTACCCTTTAATAAAAGAGTTTGCATACCACAGCAAATAGATGACGAGACGGAGGCACAGTTCACCATAGCTAGAAATAAGATTAGACAAGTAGTAGACAGGTATACTATGAGACAGAGCAGACCAGAGGCCCAACAACTTGGGAGAAAACCTGTAGAAGGCTTGGTTAGCCTCAAGCAGCGCACAAGGGATGGTGAGGTAGTGTGTCTACCCACAGATAAGTCTGGTAGGATGTCAATAGATAGCATGCCGAACTACATCGAGGCAATGCAACCCCACATCACCAACACGAGCGAAGTTGCACAACTAACACACGATGGGAGAGAAAAAATCCTCAACGCTCACATGATGATGTGGACTGACATCCTAAAGCCAAGCAGACTCACTGCCAACAACTTCCAGGCGTCTAATAATGGCATACCACCCTTGTATGGGCTCCGCAAAGACCACAAGAAAGTCGACGACCCGACAACAGGACCACCAACAAGACCCGTAAGCGGAGCTAATATAGCTAGCAACTACAGGATCTCCTACTTCTTCTCAATGGTTATACGCCCCATAATCAAGATGTCCCCAGATGTATGTGAAAGTACAGAGGACCTCCTCAGCAGAATCAGTGAGTGCAACAAAAACAGGAGCCTATCCAACTGCATAATAGGCAGCATGGATGTGGTGTCACTGTACCCATCCATTAACATTGATTTTGCTGTGAAAAGATGTGTGGAGATGATCATTGAGAGTGAGGTGGAGTTCTGCGACGTCGACACAGACGAACTGGGCCTCCTACTTAGACTTACCTACGACACTGACAACCTAGACAGCCATGACCTTAGATGTTTCTGCCCTAGTAGACCTATAAGAGGTAGACCCCCCACCATAACTTCAATGGCTAAAAAGACTCCCATACGAAGGTGGATTGGGTGGACCAAAGCTATACGGACCCCCCAAAATACTGATCAGGTAAGAAAAATGGTCGCACATGCAATAGGGGCTAGTATCAAAACTACCCTAAAGGGCCACATATTTAAGTTCAATGAGAACATCTACACCCAAAATGAGGGAGCAGCCATCGGCGTCAGCATAGCTGGTGATGTTGCCAACCTCTTCATGGTATGGTGGGAAAGGAGACTTAAAGATCTCCTTAATGAAAGCTCCATAGACCTCATCATGTACTCTGGTTATGTAGACGATATCAATATAGTTATAAGAACACCCCCACTAGAGAGCACTAACAAGTTTGATTTAGAACGTAGCACATGGAAAGCATCCAGCAGATAGCTAATTCCATACACCAGAGTATAACTGTAACTATCGAATTCCCTTCCAAACACCCTAAAAATAGACTACCTGTATTAGACACAGAACTCTGGAATAACACTATAGACGAGAGAGCCCAAATTCTCCACTCACACTATGCTAAACCCATGGCCTCCAAATACCTGATACTCAAAAACTCAGCAATGTCCAGTAGTGCTAAGTTTAATATTCTGATCGCAGATTTGGTACGAGTGATGAAGAATGTGTCCAGCATGTGCGACCCAACAGAAATGGAAGGACACATCCAACACTTCATCAACCGCATGCAGTTCTCTGGCTACAACCAAAGAGACAGAGTCAGAGTATACGAAGGAGCCATGGAAAAGTATAAGACCCTCATAGAACTGGACATGAAAGGAATTTGCCCACTATACAGGAGCAAAACATGGACTAGCTTAGATAGGGCTAGACATAAGATAGGGAAGGTCACAATCAGAGATATCAGAGTGTCATGTTTGTGGACGCCACCCCTGGAGGGAAATTAGCTAACCAGTGTAGAAAGGCCGAGAGAAGGACCCACTTAAAAATAAAGGTGGTAGAAAAGCCAGGAACCACCATAAAATCCCTGATCAGCAAAAACCACCCTTTTAAGAAAACCCACTGTACCAATAGGAAATGTATCATATGTAAGGTGAACCCCTGGATAAACTGTAAAACTAGAAACGTAGTCTATAGCATAAGATGTACAGAGGGTACTTGCAGAAACATGACAACAACATACATAGGTGAGACAGCTCGTAGCATAGGTGAAAGGATAGACCAACACTGGGGGGAACTAAAAGGAAGAAAAAACGGATCAGTACTATACAAACATGCTAGACAACAACATGACGGTAACATAGACAACATAGAAATTAGAATAATATCTAAACATAGGAATGACCCAGCAGATAGGCAAATCAGAGAGGCCAGTGAAATAGAAATTAGAAGACCAAAGCTAAACAGAAAGAATGAGTGGAACAACAACAACACCCAAACAAACAACACTGACCTAAGAGAAGTATAAATAAGTAAATAAAATAAAATAAAATAAGATAAATAAATACATACACAAGCACAATAACAACAAGCACATAAACAGACACTAGTCACCCAGCAGACACAACACTATACACACTAGTCACACATCACACATAACACTATACACACACGCAAACGCATGCGCAAAGAAGACAAAATAAAATAAGATAAACAGACAAGCAAATAAATAAATAAATATATAGACAGACTGAATAAAAAATGGCGTAGACATACAACACAACAGGTGGAACAATGAATATAACACCACTGAAGATGTTGCAGATGTGCAACGAAAGATTTATGTAAATTATGTAAACTATATATATGTGTTTGTGTCTATATTGTATCTGTATTATTTTTTACCGCCGGTCAGTCAATGGCAACATTGAGGACCGAGTAAGTTAGATCGCAGATATAAAAGACATCGAGAAGCTAAAAGCAACCAAACAGTGAGTGTGTTCTGTTATTAATTCTGGCAATATTACGCAAATATGGCCCTCCCCAAATATAACAATATCTGTTTCGACACACGATTTCATATAAAAAACCTCGCTAAACTAATTCATCGCCGCTATATATATATATATGTATATATATACATATATATATATATATATATATATATATATATATATATATATATATATATATATATATATATATATATATATATATTATATATATATATTTGTGTGTATGTATATATATATATATATATATATATATATATATATATATATATATATATATATATATATATATATATATATATATATATATATATATATGTGTGTGTATATGTGTGTGTGTGCGTGTAAGTGAGTAGAGTAGCGTGTGTGTGTGTTTGTTGTATGTATGCGTGTTGCTGTGTGCACGCATATGTATGCGTGTGTGTGTATGTCGTACGTATAAGTGTCAATAAGTAATTTTTTTTTTTTTTTTTTTTTTTTTTTTTGCGCGGGGACATATAAATAATCGGGCTGGATGCCCGATCGCGCAGTTAAGCCACTGGGAGTGAAGAACCCCTAGCCCATGTCAGGGTATTCTTCTAGGAGAAGGCATCTCAGGAAACTGGGTTAACTCCGATATAAAACCTGCGGCTCAGTAGTTACCGATGATGTTGATCTTTTCTTCTTTTCGGGTTATAGCTACTGTCGCTCAGAGAGTGGGATTGGTTCAGTGCACAGTCTTTCCTCACTTTAAAAATATTCGTCACGCACAGGCATTGCACGAGTGCATTAATAATTATTAATAGTGTAGTATTATTATTATTATTATTATTATTATTACTATTATTATTACTTTTTTTTTTTTTCTTTTTTTTTTTTCCAATTCAATGATGTTCCAGAACAATGTAAACGAGATAATTGCCAATTTGGGTTCTGGAACAAAAAGGATCATTGGCAATAAGGGCAGGGGCCCCAAGTTATCACAACCTGGGCCCGCCCGTCATCGTGCCATTGTAATAGAGCCAAACAGGGCATTTAGTCTTGGCTGCTGGAACGTACGGACGCTGCTTGACAGGGATTCTTTGGAGCGTCCTGAACGAAGGACCGCTCTTGTTGCAAAGGAGCTTCGACGTTACGATCTTGACATCGTGGCTTTGTCTGAGACGAGGTTAGCTGGAGATGGTCATCTTACGGAATTTTGTGGAGAATATACATTCTTCTGGAAAGGAAGAGATGAAGGAACCAGAAGAGAGGCTGGGGTAGGATTTGCTGTTAAGACTGTACTGGTGAATAAATTAGAAGAATTCCCAGTGGGGATTAGTGAGCGTCTTATGTCCATGAGAGTTCCGCTGGACAAGGGAAGATATGCTACCCTGGTGAGTGCGTATGCTCCAACTATGAATTCTGTCGATGAAGAAAAACTGTCCTTTTACCATGCCTTGAAAGGTGTTTTAAGAAATATCCCTCAGGCAGACAAAGTCATCGTGCTTGGTGACTTTAATGCTAGAGTGGGTAGGGATTTTAACACATGGAATGTAATCGGAAGGCATGGGGTGGGAAAGTGTAACAGCAATGGTATGCTCTTGCTGCAGATGTGTGAGGAGCTGGATCTGTGTGTTACCAACACCATGTTCCAACAAAAGAACAAATTCAAGACCACATGGATGCATCCTGCATCTAAGGAATGGCATCTTTTGGACTACGTCCTAGTCAGGATGCGTGACAGACAGGATGTGCAGTGTGTTCGTGTTCTTCGTGGAGCTGAGTGCTGGACGGACCACCGCCTGGTACGCGCAAAAGTGAATCTAATCACCAAACGTAAAATCCGGGCTCCTGGTGTTACCCTGCCCAAAAGATTGAATGCTGCTCGTCTTAAGGATAAAAAAATGTGAAGAGGACATTGGAAGAAGAGATGCAGGCTGCAGATCTTGGTGAGGATTGGCCGACCCTTAAAAAGTCGGTTTATGATGTAGGCAGACGTGTTCTGGGATTGGTGCAGAGAAAACATCAGGACTGGTTTAATGAGAAAGATGTGCATATAGATGACTTGTTGGCTGATAAGAGGCGCGCTCTGTCACGCTACTTGACGGCAAAACCACAGGAGAGGAATACGTTGCATGAGGAGCTCAGGGATGTAAAATCACGTGTTAGGCGGAGTCTTTCTCAGATGAAGGATCAGTGGTGGAGTGAGAAGGCTGGTGAGATACAAACTGCGTCTGATTGCAATAACACAAAGCTGTTGTACAGTCTCTTGCGTGAGGTTTATGGACCGTCTTCTTCTCTGGTGACACCGATTCGCAGCAAGGATGGCAAAGAACTTCTTCGTGACTCACAGGGAATTCTACGAAGGTGGCGAGAGCACTTTGATGATCTTTTGAATCAGCCGTCTGTCGTCAGTGAAGATTTCCTCAATCTCATTCCGGAAAGTCCTGTGAAAGTAGCTCTCGCAGAACCTCCGACACTTGTGGAGGTTGCAGTGGCTATTTCGAAGCTGAACAGTGGAAGATCTCCAGGTATGGATGGCATACATGCTGAGCTCCTACAATATGGTGGTGAGAGACTCCTGCAACATCTTCACTCTCTGTTTGGAAGGATATGGGCTAATGAATCCGTGCCTGAGGACTGGAGAGATGCAGTAATGGTGGTCTTGTACAAGGGAAAGGGTAACAGGAATGATTGTGGGAACTACAGAGGTATATCATTGCTTTCTGTCGTGGGGAAAGTTTTATGTAGGGTGCTTCTGGACCGTCTGCTGACACACATTGCAGATTGTGTCCTTCCTGAAAGTCAATCTGCTTTTCGTGTTGGACGCGGCACTACTGATATGATCTTCTCAGCTAGACAGCTCCAGGAGAAGTGCATTGAACAGGGCTTGGATCTGTATCAGGTTTTTGTCGATCTGACAAAGGCTTTCGATACTGTCAACAGAGATGCATTATGGAAGGTTCTCCAGAAACTTGGTTGCCCTGATAAGTTCCTTGCTTTAGTTAGGTCTTTCCATGACGACATGAAGGCTTGGGTTAATGTCGGAGGTAACATGTCGGAGCCTATCTCAGTAAAAAATGGAGTGAAACAGGGGGATATTCCAGCACCGACCCTGTTTGCCATATACTTTGCAATGGTTTTCTGTGTTGCATTCAGGAATTGCGAGCATGGTGTTTACATCCGATATCGAACCTCAGGCAGCATATTTAACATCAGGCGCTTTGCTGCGAAGACAAAAGTATTTACATCAGTCATAAGAGACCTCTTGTATGCAGATGATTGCGATCTTGTAGCGCACACAGAGAGTGATATGCAGCACATTTTGAATGTATTTTCTGACGCTTGCACTGCCCTGGGTTTGACTGTCAGTCTCAAGAAAACCGTCGTCATGTACCAACCTGCCCCTGGTGGGCAGTACACTGAACCAAACATCTATGTGTATGGCAAACGACTTGGAGTGGTTGATCAGTTTGTCTACCTGGGAAGCACTGTCAATCGATACGGCAACCTTGACAGTGAAATCTCACTTAGGATTAGGAAAGCAAGTGATGCTTTCGGAAAGCTAGAAAGGCGACTCTGGGGTCGGCGAGACATATGCAGGAGGACAAAGGTAAAGGTGTACAGGGCATGTGTACTCTCTTGTCTTCTTTATGCCTGCGAGACCTGGGTCACATATCGACACCACCTTAAGCAATTGGAGCGTTTCCATCAGATGTGTCTCAGACGGATACATGGCGTTCACTGGAGGGACCACATCAGTGATGTCGAGATTTTGGAAAGCTCTATGTGTGACAGTATAGAAGCTCTTGTGCTTAAGCAGCGACTCCGTTGGAGTGGTCACCTTGCCAGGATGAAGGATTCTAGAATACCAAAACAACTCTTCTATGGAGAGTTGGTTAAAGGAAAACGACCGCCACATAAACCAAAAAAGAGGTATAAGGATTCCTTGAAAGCCTCTCTGAAAGACGCTAACATCTCTGCTGATACATGGGAAAATATTGCTGCTGATCGTAATAAATGGAGAAAGACTGTATATGAGGGAAAAGTTGCCTTTGAGGCATCTCGAATCGCACACGAGAAAGTAAAGCGGGACGTGAGGAAGGGTATTGCTGTTGCACTTCCAGACGGCGAGGGTCCTCCTATGTTTCTGACATGCAGCGTCTGTGCGAGACTCTGCCTAAGCAAAGCTGGACTCGAAAGTCATCTTCGCAGTCATAAAGTAAGACCAGTGGTTGACTACCAGGCTGCTGTTGGAGATGCTACTCATCATGCTTGCCAAACATGTGGTAGAGAATGTAAATCAGCAGGAGGACTCAAGCGACATGCAAAAGTACACGAACTCCAACCACAGCCGACTATTCCCAGTAAATGTTTTGGTTGCCGACTCTGTGCAAGACATTTTAGATCATTGGCTGGGCTAAAAAGCCACATTCGATCGCAGCACTGTTAGTTGCTATCGTGTGTTTGTGTGTGTGTGTGTGTGTGTGTGTAGATATGCTTATGTGCGTGCGTGTGTGTGTATATATATATGAATATGTATATTATTATTGTTGTTGTCGTTATTATTATTATTGCTATTATTATTATTATTATTATTATTATTATTATTATTATTATTATTATTATTGTTATTAATGTATGTGTGTATATATGTGTGAGTGTATGTGTATGTATGTGTATGTGTATATATGTATGTATATGTATGTATGTGTGTGTGTATATATATGTGTATATATATATATATGTATATATATGTGTGTATATATATATATATATATATATATATATATATATATATATCTTTTCCCTTTTTTTTTTTTTTTTTTTTTTATTTATTTATTATTATTATTATTATTATTATTATTATTATTTTTTTTTTTTTTTTTTTTTTTTTTTATTATTGTGCAATGGCCATACTCGATAACGAGGGGGCAGCCATCATATATATATATATATATACATATTGGTAAACGGAATAGGAAATGCTGACGAATTGTTCACAGTAGAAAATAGTTTAATTAGGAATAAGTGAGAATTAGTAATAATATTGGTTAGTATTCAGTTTTGGTTTTAATTTTACCGGTTGCGCATTTCTAATGCTTTTTAAAAATAATGTTGAGATAGAGCGTCCGTGATGTTTGCTCTGATCTGATTAGTTTTGGGAATTCTACCTGATTTTATGTTAAAAAAGTGGCTCCAGCGGTATTAAAATAAGTTTAGCGCCAATTCGTGTTTCAAACATTCTTGTGTTCAAAACAATTTTGATTGGTCGGTAGAGGTCATGTGAATGTAAAAAATTGATTTTGCGCCAAATGTAGGTATCTGTCGGCTGACTGAGAAATAAGTCTTTCACAACAAATATGTGTGTGTGTGTGTAGTTGTAGTAGTAAAGTGGTTCGTTGTTGTGATAATGGTCAGCAGGGATGTGTGTGCGTACCGCAGCCTGTTGACAGTTCAAATGCCTATTAAGACAAGTGTGTGTGTGTGTGTGTGTGTGTATGTGTGTGTGTGTGTGTGTAGCAGAGTAATTCGTGGTAGAGGGATGGTCTGTAGGAATGTGTCTGTTAATGTGTGGGGGATATTTTAACATGTTAAAATATATTTGTCAGCTCTTGTCTTATACGGAGAAGTGTGTGTGTGTGTGTGTGTGTGTGTGTGTGTGTGTGTGTATGTGTGTGTATATGTCTCTTTGTATGTCAATGTACGCATGGGTATTGGTGTGTGTGTATATATGTGTGTGTGTGAGAATGTGTGTGTGTGTGTGGGTGGACCAGTATTTTTTCTGGTAAAATGGTGTACATTATTCGATATTTTCAGTAAACTCGATTCTCTCAATAGAACATCAAAAACCTTAATAATAAAAGGTGTGAAATGATATATACTATTGGCATAATACCAAGGTGTGTGTGAGTGTGTGTGTCCAGATTGTACGTACTGCAAGGGGGATCCATTAGGCCTTGCCGTATTGCAATACCTGTGCACAAATAGGTATGTGCCCATCAGTGTGCAATGCATGTTTGTGTGTCGGCACGTTTATATCTATAAACCTCAAAAGGTATGCAAATTTGTGTATATTTGTGTTGCAACGTAGAACATATGTGTTTACGTATGTCATTGTGTTTTTATGTGGGTAGAGATGTGTGCTGATGTAGGTATGTATGTTGACGTGTGTATGTTGTGGGTTCGTCTTAGGGAGAAGTGTTTAGACGGGGTCCGTATTTGTTAATAAAGTAAGATTCCTTGCTGATGCGCTGGGTGTGGGTGGCATTATCTTTAAATTTGTAGAGGGGAAAGATTCTGAAGTTGGGATGATTTTGGGCGGCACAGGTATCAATGTGTTCAATCAGTGGTATTTTCCTGTATTCCCGTATTTTAATTTGGGATCTATGGACGGTCATGCGTTAGCGGAGGCTGTTTTTGGTCTGGCCTATGTATTTTTCCTGACAACCTGACCAAGTTAATACATATATTAGATTTTCTGATGCGCATGTAAAATTCTGTTTTACTATAAAACGTTGTCCTTCTTTGAAATAGAATTCCGAGCCCTCTATTAGGTTGATGCAAAGGCCACAGTTGGGTCTATCGCATTTTTTTTACTGTGGGTTTCGTTGTTATGGTTGGCAGTACTTTGGCATGTGTCAGCATGTTTTTCATTGACTTAGATTGTCTTTTGCTCTTTATGATATCGTGTGTTCTTAGGATTTGGTTCATTCTACGGTCCTTTTTCAACACAGGGATGTTCTGGGGGATGGTGTCAAAGGCCTCACTGTTGAGGGGGTTGTGTGTGGAGATGTATGGAAGAGCTTTTAGTTTCGGTTGATTTACTTTAGGGTATCTACGGTCCTAGGTACTGAGTTTTAGGGCACGTTGGATTCCATTGTCAATTAGTGATGCAGGTTATTCCCTGCCTATGAGTGTGTCCTTTAGTTCTTGTAGCCGTAAGTAGCAGGTGTTTTTATTGGAGACTATAGTACAGATTCTCTTGGCTAAGTTGTAGGGAATATTCATTTTAACGTGTCTAGGGTGGCAAGAGTTGAAAGGAAGATTTTGCTTGGAGTCTGCGGGCTTGTAGTGTATGTCAGTTTCTATTTTTTTATGGATCTTAATGAGGATGTCGGGGAATGTTGTTGATGGCTGTATTCCATCGTGAAATTAATATTCGTGTTGAGCACATTTATAAGGGTGTGAAATTCTTTAAGTTTCTCGATGTTTTCGTGCCAGAGGATGAAGCAGTCATCTAGATCTCGCTTCCAGTTCCTTTCTATGTGTAAGTGGAGAGTGTTTCCAAATGTGTTTAGGACTTTAGTGTAGAGGGTGATTTCCAGGTATCCCATGACTAGGTTGGCATAAGTGGGGGATGTTTTCGTTCCCATAGTGGTCCCAGATTTCTGCCTGTAGGGTTTGTTACTGAAAACAAAGTAATTGTTCTCCAATATAAGTTTGAGTCCCTCTATCACGAATTCTTTTTTGATGCGTTGTGGGAGTTCATTGTGGTAATTATCCAGCTAGAATTGGATAGCTTCTATTCCTAGGTCGTGGGGGATGTTGGAGTATAATTGACTACTTCGAACGTCACTAGTAGAGTTTGTTCCAAAAGTAGCATATTAGGGAGGTGATTGAGCATATCTAGGTCGTCCCTTATATAGCTTTTGATGTGTTTGAAAAAGGCTTGAGAAGGGTATCAATGAAGTTGTTAAGGCGTTGAGTTTCGCAAGCGGGGCCTACTATTATAGGTCTTAATTTGAGATCATTGGGTGAGGGGACATTGATGACTATGTTTGTAACTTCCTTGCATGCCTTACTTATTAATTCGCTTTTATGTACTTTAGGGATAACGTAGAAAAGGCTGGGTTTACTTGTGAAGTCTGTGATAAAGCTGAATTCCTTGTTAGTGCGTCCTTCTTTGTATTGGTTGATCAGAGTTTTAGGTTTCTCATAATTTTCTGTTGATTGTAGTGTTCAACCCTTTCGTAGTATGTTTCGTTTTCCAAAGTGGAGAGCGCTAAGTTGATATAGAATTATGTCTCCATTAGGACTACTGTACTCCCTTTATCAGCCTCTTTAATTGTAATGGTTCTATCGGTTTTTAATCTATTTAATTCTTCCCATTCTTTCTTGTTGAGGTTTGGCTTTTGTTTTTGTCTGTGTAAGTGTTGGTAAGGGAAGTTTGTGATGTGTTCACAGAATTCGTCTAGGATTTTATTTCTACCTTTTGATGGGGTGTAATTGCTTCTATTTCTGGCTAATGATTAATTCTCAAAGTACTGGTCGAATAGTTCTTCACACACACACACACACACACACACACACACACACACACACACACACACACACACACACACACACACACACACACACACTTCTCCGTATAGGACAAGAGCTGAAAAATATTTTAACATGTTAAAATATCCCCGACACACTTACTACTGCTATACACACATACACACACACACACACACACACACACACACACACGCACACACACACTTGTCTTAATAGGCATTTGAACTGTCAACAGACTGCGGTTCGCACACACATCTCCGCTGACCATTATCACATCAGACAGCCTTCATAAACCTACATTTGGCGCAAAATCAATTTTTTACATTCACATGACCTCTACCGACCAATCAAAATTGTTTTGACCACAAGAATTTTTGCAACACGGATTGGCGCATACTTATTTTAATACCGCTGGAGCCACTTTTTTAACATAAAAGCAGGTAGAATTCCCAAAAGTAATCAGATCAGAGCAAACATCACGGACGCTCTATCTCAAAATTACTTTTGAAAAGCATTAGAAAACCGCAACCGGAAAAACTTGAAACCAAAACTGAATACTAACCAATACTATGACTAATTCTCACTTATTCCTAATTAAACTATTTTTCACTGTGAACAATTTGTCAGCATTTTCTATTCCGTTTACCAATATATCATAACTTGTGTGTTACACCTCTATTCTTTTAAATATATATATATATATATATATATATATATATATATATATATATATATATATATAATATAAGATCAAAAGATGGTTAAAGGAGTTCCATGTATTTTATTATGCGCCTTTCAAAAACAAACATCATCATGCAATAATATTTGTGTTTTCATCAGATAAAACAGGAGAACATGATATGAAGGCTAAAAAACACTTGTGGATAGTGCAGTTTTAAATCAACATATCACACTTCACTATCCACAAGTGTTTTTTAGCCTTCATATCATGTTCTCCTGTTTTATCTGATGAAAACACAAATATTATTGCATGATGATGTTTGTTTTTGAAATGCGCATAATAAAATACATGGAACTCCTTTAACCATATTTTGATCTTATATTATGTATACTCCAGTCCTACAAACTGTAGAGTGCTTCTTATCCGATATCTGCATTGCTTTATTGTACTACAATAAAACTCACCTCCTACATATATATATATATATATATATATATATATATATATATATATATATATATATATATATATATATATATATATATATATATATATATATGTTTGTGTGTGTGTATGCGCGCGCCTGTGTGTCTGTGTGTATGTATATATATGTGAATTTTGAATATCTAAAGATATGTTATATTTAATGAAAACAATGCATCTTGAAAGCCAAGCTACTAATATTGAAACCTGACGTCTAGCGTCGTCTATTGGATACCCACAGGAGCAGCCATCAGCCTTTCAATGTTCTAAGTAGGGTTTTCAAAATATTTAGTTATGAAACGTACCGTATATCATTAGGTATACGAAATTCAGATACATACATGCCGAAGCTACATGTAATTCTACTTTTAAATTGAGCCAAATTATACAGCTTCATATGCTAATGAGGCTAATTAGTCCACCTACACGAGCGAAAATAATATATACTTTATTCTATTTTCAATTTCAAGCAGGAATCCACATAAATATACAGTTATGCAGCCATGCCGGAGCTCATGTTTATTACTATACATATATGTATGTATGTATGTATGTATGTATGTATGTATGTATGTATGTATGTATGACCCCTTAGCCTTTGTCAAGGCAGAATTCTAGGAGAAGGAAAATTCTGATATAACACCTGCAACCCTGATGGTATCCAATGATGTTGACTTGTTCTTCTTTTTGGTAAATATCATCTTGGTTAAGAGAGTGGGACTGGCTTTGTGCAGTGCCTTTGCTCACTATAAAAGCTTCACGGCACAGGCATTACTTTATATCTGGAGATCTCTCTGCACTTGTCGTCACATCGTACCATGGGCCCAGCACTATGTGTCAATAATTGTCACAAGTGTAGTGTTTGTACCAGAGTTTTCAAGTCGCTGGCTAGACTAAAAAGTCACACTCGTTCAGCGCATCGGTAGGGGTTCTCCTACATGGATATAAAGTAGTGGCCGTACTCGAAAACGAGTTGGCAGCCACCATATGTATGTATGTATGTATGTATGTATGTATGTATGTATGTATGTATGTATGTTGGTGCTACTGGTAACATGTATCCCAGTACAACCTGTCTCATGGTCGGGTCGTTGGCGACTAAACTGGCAACCCCACCAAGGTTTCTTGGTGAGGAGGGTGACTTTGGACATCCTGCAGGACTAAAAACAAAACCTGTCAAAGGGCAAAGGATCTCTTAAGAGTCAATGGCCATCCAAAATCACCGGGAGAGATGAACCCTTAGCCTTTGTCAAGGCAGAATTCTAGGAGAAGGAAAACTCTGATATAACACCTGCAACTCTGATGGTATCCAATGATGTTGACTTGTTCTTCTTTTTGGTAAATATCATCTTGGTTAAGAGAGTGGGACTGGCTTTGTGCAGTGCCTTTGCTCACTATAAAAGCTTCACAGCACAGGCATTGCTTTATATCTGGAGATCTCTCTGCACTTGTCGTCACATGGTACCATGGGCCCAGCACTATGTGTCAATAATTGTCACAAGTGTAGTGTTTGTACCAGAGTTTTCAAGTCGCTGGCTGGACTAAAAAGTCACACTCGTTCAGCGCATCAGTAGAGGTTCTCCTACATGGATATAAAGTAGTGGCCGTACTCGAAAACGAGTTGGCAGCCAGCATGTGTGTATGTATGTATGAATGTATGTATGTATGTCAGGTCACCAGTTGGTGCTACTGGTAACATGTATCCCAGTACAACCTGTCTCATGGTCGGGTCGTTGGCGACTAAACTGGCAACCCCACCAAGGTTTCTTGGTGAGGAGGGTGACTTTGGACATCCTGCAGGACTAAAAACAAAACATGTCAAAGGGCAAAGGAGCTCTTAACAGTCAATAGCCATCCAAAATCACAGGGAGAGATGACCCCTTAGCCTTTGTCAAGGCAGAATTCTTGGAGAAGGAAAACTCTGATATAGCACCAGCAACCCTAATGGTATCCAATGATGTTGACTTGTTCTTCTTTTTGGTAAATATCACCTTGCTTAAGAGAGTGGGACTGGCTTTGTGCAGCGCCTTTGCTCACTACAAAAGCTTCACGTCACAGGCATTGCTTTATATCTGGAGATCTCTCTGTACTTGTCATCACAGGGTACAATGGGCCCAGCAACATGTGTCAGTAATTGTCACAAGTGTAGTGTTTGTACCAGAGTTTTCAATTCGATGGCTGGACTAAAAAGTCACACTCGTTCAGCGCATCAGTAGGGGTACTCCTGCATGAATATAAAGTAGTGGCCGTACTCGAAAACGAGTTTGCAGCCAACATGTATGTATGTATATCGTTACATTTTTTCGGTTTATCGTTTTCGGTGCACCCGGCCGATTAACCCACTCGATATGCAAATTGGGCTACTCAGCCGTTAATATGCATAACGTAAGTATATACGTTCAACAATCTGGCAGGAAGGTATACGTTGCTGACGATAGCTAACAAGCTTGAAACTAGTACAGCGTTCCTTTGTCAGTGTTGAACAAACGAGCAACGGTGGTTGCTAGACACTACGGCTTAATACGGGATGTTTGTTTACAAACACACCGAGCTTTATAATAAATATTCGGTGAATCCATACTTGCATATATATATGTGTGCATGTATGTATGTATATATATATATACATACTACTGTACGGCGGTATACATATATGTATGTACGTGTACATACTTATATTTAAGTAACAGCCGTACTAAGAGTGGGGAATGAAATATCGTTTCATTTTTTCCGTTTATTGTTTTCGGTGCACCCGGCCGATTAACCCACTCGATATGCAAATTGGGCTACTCAGCCGTTAATATGCATAAGGTAAGTATATACGTTAAACAATCTGGCAGGAAGGTATACGTTGCTGACGATAGCTAACAAGCTTGAAACTAGTACAGCGTTCCTTTGTCAGTGTTGAACAAACGAGCAACGGTGGTTGCTAGACACTACGGCTTAATACGGGATGTTTGTTTACAAACACACCGAGCATTATAATAAATATTCGGGGAATCCATACTTGCATATATATATGTGTGAATGTATGTATATATATATATACATACTACTGTACGTCGGTATACATATATGTATGTACGTGTACATACTTATATTTAAGTAACAGCCGTACTAAGAGTAGGAAATGAAATATCGTTTCATTTTTCCCGTTTATCGTTTTCGGTGCACCCGGCCGATTAACCCACTCGATATGCAAATTGGGCTACTCAGCCGTTAATATGCATAAGGTAAGTATATACGTTCAACAATCTGGCAGGAAGGTATACGTTGCTGACGATAGCTAACAAGCTTGAAACTAGTACAGCGTTCCTTTGTCAGTGTTGAACAAACGAGCAACGGTGGTTGCTAGACACTACGGCTTAATACGGGATGTTTGTTTACAAACACACCGAGCTTTATAATAAATATTCGGTGAATCCATACTTGCATATATATATGTGTGCATGTATGTATGTATATATATACATACTACTGTACGTCGGTATACATATATGTATGTACGTGTACATACTTATATTTAAGTAACAGCCGTACTAAGAGTGGGAAATGAAATATCGTTTCATTTTTTCCGTTTATCGTTTTCGGTGCACCCGGCCGATTAACCCACTCGATATGCAAATTGGTCTACTGAGCCGTTAATATGCGTAAGGTAAGTATATACGTTCAACAATCTGGCAGGAAAGTATACGTTGCTGACGATAGCTAACAAGCTTGAAACAAGTACAGCGTTCCTTTGTCAGTGTTGAACAAACGAGCAACGGTGGTTGCTAGACACTACGGCTTAATACGGGATGTTTGTTTACAAACACACCGAGCATTATAATAAATATTCGGTGAATCCATACGTGCATATATATATGTGTGTGCATGTATGTATATATATATATACATACTACTGTACGTTGGTATACATATATGTATGTACGTGTACATACTTATATTTAAGTAACAGCCGTACTAAGAGTGGCAAATGAAATATCGTTTCATTTTTTCCGTTTATGTATATATATATATGTAAGCATGTGTGTATACGTACATACATATATATATACAGACGTACAGTAGCATGCATATATATATATATATATATATATATATACACACACATATACATACAGGTACACATACATATATATGCCTGTCCTACTTAGCTCACTCGATATGCAAATTAGGCTGCTCAGCCGTTAATTTTCATAAGGAAGGTATGGGCTTTCGAACGTTCAACTATCTGCCAGATGGGTATACGGTGCTGATGATAGCTAACAAGCTTGAAACTAGTACATTGTTCCTGTGTCAGTGTTGAACAAAAAGGTGACGTGGTTGCCTTAACACCGTACGGCATAAACATTCAGACTGTTCAGTTTGTTTACAAACGAACAAAGCGGCGTTATAATAAGCGTCCGTTGAACTGATACGTGCATATATGTATGTGTACCTGTATGTATATATGTGTATATATATATATATATATATATATATATATATATATATATATATATATATATATATATATATATATATATATATATATATATATATGCATGCTACTGTACGTCTGAATACATATATGTATGTACGTATACACACATGCTTACATTTAAGTAAGTGCCGTACTAAGAGTGAGAAATGAAATTTCGTTTTCATTTTATTTCAACTTATCCTTTTCGGTATGCCTGACCGACTTAGCTCACTCGATATGCAAATTAGGCTGCTCAGCCGTTAATTTTCATAAGGAAGGTATGTGCTTTCGAACGTTCAACTATCTGCCAGATGGGTATACGGTACTGATGATAGCTAACAAGCTTGAAACTAGTACATCGTTCCTGTGTCAGTGTTGAACAAAAAGGTGACGTGGTTGCCTTAACACCGTACGGCATAATAATTCAGGCTGTTCAGTTTACAAACGAACAAAGCTGCGTTATAATAAGCGTCCGCTGAACTGATACGTGCATATATGTATGTGTACCTGTATGTATATATGTGTATATATATATATATATATAATTAAGTTAAACATGTACATCCATATATTTATACTGAAATACTAGTATGCATATGAATACACACACGTATACATATGTAGATGTACCAAGTCTTTCACTGGTTACTTTACTGTGAGTATCCAGCTATTCTGTATGTAAACACACAGACAAACCGGTTTTTAGAGTCATACTGGTTTTTGAGGAAACACCTTTCCTCTATTCTCCAGAAAGCCAGACAAGGAATATTGAACTAGTTTCGTTGTTGTTACAACTCATCAGCAATATTTACCTATCTACCGGCCTTTCTGGAGAATCGTGAAAGCACATATCGTTATATGCTTTTTCTATGAAAATTAGTAGTGGGCAGACTAATTTGCATAGAGTGTGAGTACGTACCGGTTCAACGGAGACGATAAAAACAAATACCGAAACGAAATTAAGTTTCGTTTCGTTTGTAACTCACTTTTGTATGACTGACGCTTAAACAATTAAGTTAAAAATGTACATCCATATATGTATACTGAAATACTAGTATGCATATGAATACACACACGTATACATATGTAGATGTACCAAGTCTTTCACTGGTTACTTTACTGTGAGTATCCAGCTATTCTGTATGTAAACACACAAATAAACCGGTTTTTAGAGTCATACAAAAACCAGTATGACTCTAAAAACCGGTTTGTCTGTGTGTTTACATACAGAATAGCTGAATACTCACAGTAAAGTAACCAGTGAAAGACTTGGTACATCTACATATGTATACGTGTGTGTATTCATATGCATACTAGTATTTCAGTATACATATATGGATGTACATTTTTAACTTAATTGTTTAGCGTCAGTCATACAAAAGTGAGTTACAAACGAAACGAAATTTAATTTCGTTTCGTTATTTGTTTTTATCGTCTCCGTTGAACCGGTACGTACTCACACTCTATGCAAATTAGTCTGCCCACTACTAATTTTCATAGAAAAAGCATATAACGATATGTGCTTTTACGATTCTCCAGAAAGGCCGGTAGATAGGTAAATATTGCTGATGAGTTGTAACAACAACGAAACTAGTTCAATATTCCTTGTCTGGCTTTCTGGAGAATAGAGGAAAGGTGTTTCCTCAAAAACCAGTATGACTCTAAAAACCGGTTTGTCTGTGTGTTTACATACAGAATAGCTGGATACTCACAGTAAAGTAACCAGTGAAAGACTTGGTACATCTACATATGTATACGTGTGTGTATTCATATGCATACTAGTATTTCAGTATACATATATGGATGTACATTTTTAACTTAATTGTTTAAGCGTCAGTCATACAAAAGTGAGTTACAAACGAAACGAAATTTAATTTCGTTTCGTTATTTGTTTTTCTATATATATATATATATATATATATATATGCATGCTACTGTACGTCTGTATACATATATGTATGTACGTATACACACATGCTTACATTTAAGTAAGTGCCGTACTAAGAGTGAGAAACGAAATTTCGTTTTCATTTTATTTCAACTTATCGTTTTCGGTATGCCTGACCGACTTAGCTCACTCGACATGCAAATTAGGCTGCTCAGCCGTTAATTTTCATAAGGAAGGTATGTGCTTTCGAACGTTCAACTATCTGGCAGATGGGTATACGGTGCTGATGATAGCTAACAAGCTTGAAACTAGTACATCGTTCCTGTGTCAGTGTTGAACAAAAAGGTGACGTGGTTGCCTTAACACCGTACGGCATAAAAATTCAGGCTTTTCAGTTTGTTTACAAACGAACAAAGCGGCGTCATAATAAGCGTCCGCTGAACTGATACGTGCATATATGTATGTGTACCTGTATGTATATATGTGTATATATATATATATCTATATATCTATATATATATGCATGCTACTGTACGTCTGTATACATATATGTATGTACGTATACACACATGCTTACATTTAAGTAAGTGCCGTACTAAGAGTGAGAAATGAAATTTCGTTTTCATTTTATTTCAACTTATATATATATATATATATATATATATATATATATATATATATATATATATATATATATATGTATATATATCAGATTTATAAGAACCGTAAAGCAAATATTTATTAAAAGAACATATTAAAGTTTAAGCAAAGAATCGCTGCTTTCACCATTAACGGGATCTTCGGAAACTAACAAAGTCAATCTGTAAACGCAGAACTGGATATTTCAAAAAACGTTGCAACCGGAGGAAGACAGTAAGACGATACTTTGGTTCGTGGAAACGTCCGCTAGCGAAGAACTGGAAAAAACGAATATACGTCATTAATAGGAGCGGTGAAAAACATTTACGCGCAAAGACAGAACCACGTTTATAGTATAAAAGAGGTCGTAGTCTAATGTTCTCTTAGGTGGTGCATAGAGACGTTCTCTGGAAATGAACGAAAAAACGAAGATAATACGTCATATGTGCAGCGTGGACAACAATAGCACGCAAAGACAAAACCACGTAAATGGTATAGCAGAAGTCGTAGACGAAAATTCTAACTAGGAGTCCAAATGAATCTCCGCTACAAAGTTAAGAACAAAGTAAATAAATACAATACAGAAGTAATAAATAAATACATACACGCAAACAAAAACGTACATTCACAAGCATACGCAAAACCTTATCATAGGTATACAAAACCACGCACATATACATATGTGTGTGTGTGTATGCGTGTATACAAATAAATAAATAATTATATAAACGTATATAAATAAGTAAATACGTTCGCGCGAAAAGGGCTTCTCAAGGGCATACACATCTTCAGAGTGTTCAATACAGAACACAGAAAGGGTTTTAAGATGATAAGCACATCGAAGTTCATGTTTGATTCAAACAGACATGGCTGTTTGCATCACAGAGCAAGGGGAATAACTCTGACCGGTTTTTGAATAAGTGTCCCTCAATGGTTATTATCCGTTCACATAATGATTGTTTTCCACTACTATTTTATGGGTGCCACTTTACTACTGCTTAGTCAAACCGGATCTAAGAGGGAGAGTTTGTGTACATATGTTTAGTTATGCACTCTGCCCTCCGGAATTTTATGGTTTGGTGCAGGGGGCGCGGTTTATGGTGTTCATGTATCAACCGGGGCCCAACGATAGAATGGCTGCTGTATTCTGTGTCTGCAGTTTATCACAGATTCTGCTCTACTGTTGGTGAGCTCTAGGCGTGCTCTTATGATATTGTAAAGCTCCATGAGATAGAGCTGGCATTTCCTCTTGAAGTTGTAAGGTGTTGTCCTGCTGAAAATGTTCAAGTATGTGAAGAAGCTGATGTTGGAGTCGTTCAATGTTGTGATGTAGTTGGCGTATGATGTGGAGTACATTAGCTTCCTGTTTCTAAAACATTGGAGATGTGTTAGAAATCTAGTTTTGAACGAGTCCGATGCGCTCCTCATTAAGAGCAAGAATGACCCTCACCACTTCGTTAGCTCTGATAAAACCAAGAAGCTGTATAAGATGGACCTGAGCATGTACACACAATTCATTTATAACGAATTACACAATAATTATAAAAAAAACACCCATTAGTACCTTAAATTACATTAATAGAGTAGGTAAGGATATAGTGACTAGCTTAGACATAGATAAGTACACTAACCCATATGCCCCTATGACACCGATATTCTCTCTCAAGGATCACAAATGTAACTTTAATGAAAGCTCCTCTATTAGATTAATATGTCCCTCTACATCAGATATAGGTAAGATTAGTAAAAGCTCATCGATAGAGTAATACATGTACTTAATAGCAAAGCTAAGGTCTGTCTTTGGAACAAGACCGACCAGGTCATTAATTGTTCACTGAGTTGCCTGATAAGACAGCTCTATAGTTCATCCAGTTTGACATAGACAGCTATTAGGCCTCTATCTCCCTCATACTCTTAAACAAGGCCCTTATATTAGCTAGATCTAACACGAGCCTCACTAAAAGTTATATATATATTACTAGCAGCGCGCAGAACTATTATCCAGTTCGAGCGTTCCCATTGGACCAGAACCAACCATGCTGATAATTTGGATATCACGATGGGGTCTAGTGACTCGGCGCAAGCGACTGACCTTTTTCGAATATAACTCCTCCATAGACTTAAGGACGAGATCCTGGTCCTACAAGGGGGTGTATATAGGGACGACGCCCTATTTACCGTTAGGAACCATAGCCCTCGCAGGGTAGATAACCTTACCAAGCGCATAGACGTATTCTTCAAATCATACTGCCTATCATTAACAATAGACCCCACCCACCAGATATTCAACTTCCTAGACCCTGGAGTTGGGTACGGGCTTGTACAAGTCATATCATAAGCCCGGCGAGATTCCATCATATAGGATGTAGAGGCTATCCGCCAACGAGGACATTTTCAACCAAGCTGCTGACTACTATAATAAAGCCTTGGTGGTTGCCGGATATAACCGAAGAATCTCCTACCTCCTTAACGCAGCTCTAGAAACCACCCCATCATAGGACAAATGTTATAGTAAGCCATACCTTTAACCAAATACGCAACGGTCATGATAGTGTCAATAATTATAGTATAGAGAATTGCACTAAGAAACACGGCCGTATTTGGCGTAGAAGGCCTACCGCAAAATAAGAGTCATTATATGGGCAACCGTAACCGCTGTCACCTACTAGAATTATTTCCTGCCTATAGGATTAACAATAGCGATGGCCTATTACCTACACCCTCCAACCGGCGTTTAGCTACACGTAAACGTAACGCAAGGAAGACTAGTGAAACCGAGCATAAAGTGAAGGGGATGTGCTGTAGGCTGCAGCATAGTAGCAACAATAAGAACGGTTACCTAGCCAACACGACCCATAATAAGCCCACGTCAACGCGTAATCGCCAACGTAATGTCATATAATTCCATTCTCCCTACTCTTGGAGTGTGGCCTCTGACTTAACTAGAATATTCTTCGAAGCCTTAGAGAAGAACTTCCCACCCAAACATAACTACAGGAAAATCCTCAATAACAATATTAAAATATCTTTCTCCACTTCATCTGATCTAGCAGGCATCATAGGGATAACTAATTACAGTAAATTCATCCAATACACGGCACCATAGCAGCGATAGGTCTAGACTTGACAGCAACTCTAATAGCCTCAGCGTTTCCCTAGCAGCAATCGACATTGTTGGTGGCGTCTCTAACAGACGCAAACGCCATAACGGCGGTGATACTGGGGAGCATGCTGGTGACCTGTACGTGTCGCGAGACGGCAACAGAAGGCGCTATGGCGCGCAGAGTAATAATTGTACT
The DNA here is from genome assembly GCA_964016885.1 of Eledone cirrhosa. Classification (NCBI taxonomy): domain Eukaryota; kingdom Metazoa; phylum Mollusca; class Cephalopoda; order Octopoda; family Eledonidae; genus Eledone; species Eledone cirrhosa. Next base: position 96,101,731 of record OZ024740.1, read on the forward strand.
AACCCGCGCGACATGGGATATAATATTACTAACTACGGAGATAGAGGCGGTGGTGTGGATAATAACGTAGGTAGTGATAGTAATAGTCTTACTTAGGTCACTAGGAGCCATCGCAGCGACAGCGACCACGGCGACACTGCAACTATTGAGACTAGGGAAGCTGTCCGCTCAGGGGAAATTGCCTGAAAGACAATGTTGTTTATAGGTGCACTGTAACTAGCCATAATAGCGTCAAGCATTATACGGGAGACACATCTCGATCGTTCAAGATTGG
>OZ024740.1:96107004-96157004 GCA_964016885.1 Eledone cirrhosa
ATATATATATATATATATATATATATATATATATATGTGTATATATATATATATATATATATATATATATATATATATATATATATATATATACATATATATTTACATATATCTATATACATACACACATACATATATATATATATATATATATATATGAAAACAGGGAGAAAGAGACGACTATGAGGCAGACAAATATATTTTTTTCCTTTTTTGGTCTCTCTCTCTCTCTCTTTTCTGGGGTAGACAATGATTAAAACGAAATGTTATACTTTGTGTGACGTGTTGAGGTATTAGTTGATTTTATTATTATTTAACAATGGCATTTATTTAGATATTTATATACCTAATTATTGTCTATTACCGGTTTCTGCATTTATATGAATTATCAGATAGATAGTGAAATGTATTAGTGTGGTGTCGCACATGTTAAACAGAAGGTGCAGAAAGAATAATGTTATATACAAAAAAGGTTTAAGAAGTGAGAAGAAGAAAGAAAAAGGAAAAGAAACGTGCATAATGTGGAACGTAAACAGTCAATGTGGAAGAAAAAATAATGTTATTTACAAGCACAGTCATTGAAGTTAAGCTGTTCAAAATGTGTTATTATCGCAAGAATGCTTAGTTGCACCATGGTTCCGTGAAGGAGGCGAATGGTGGACTGTGGTTTAATATGATTTCCCTTTTTAGAGAGTTAATATGCAGGGGGAAGCAATACTTGCTGGGTGATATTTAATTTATTTAAGAAAAAGGATTAGGTAGGGTGTGAGGGAGGTAACTCTTGAAAATGTTTGATGGTTTGTTGCAGTTTTAGATTGCTCCGATTGTTAGGGCATTGAGTAGTGGTTGAAATTTATTAATGAAATGTGTTTCTCTTATTGGTGCGTTGGATGAAAGTAGCGTTGTCTATGAATTTGTAAATGGGGAACATTTTAAAGTTTGGATGTTGGTTGAGAACACAATAGGCGATATGTTTACTAAATGCAATCATTCTGTATTCCTGTGTTTTAATTTGTGGACGGTCATACGTTGACGGAGGCTGTTTTTTGTCTGTCCTGTGTAGTGCTCTTGACAACCTGATCAAGTCAAAACATAGATAAGGTTTTCAGATGCACATGTAAAGTTCTGTTTAACTGTGAAACGTTGTGCTTGTTTAAAATGGAATGTTGGACCTTCTATTAGATTTATGCATATGCCACAATTGGATCTTCCGCATGTTGTTACTATAGGGTTTATTGTGCATTAAACCTTGTTTTTATATAACATTATTCTTTCTGCGCCTTCTGTTTAACATGTGCGACACCACACTAATACATTTCACTATCATTTGATAATGCATATAAATACAGAAACAGGTAATAGACAATAATTAAATATATAAATAGATAAATAAATGCCATTTTTAAATAATAATAAAATCAATAATAATAAAATCAACTAATACCTTAACACTTCACACAGAGTAAAACACTTCGTTTTAATCATTTTCTAACCCAGAAAAGAGAGAGAGAGAGACAAACAAAGGAAAACAAAATATTTTTCTTCCTCATAATCGTCTCTTTCTCCTTGTTTTCATATACATATATCCTAACTCATGTGCCTCCTCTCCACATTTTATTATTATTATTATTATTATTATTATTATATATATATATAACGGAGGAGTTGTAGTAAGGAACCAGATGGACCATAACGCACCAGAGTACTCAATACTTAGGGTAGTAGAGAAAGTATGAGCCCGACTGCAGAGCTCAAGCCGTTTCGAAGGCTTTAGTCCAGAAATAGCCGACGAAACGGCTTGAGCTCTGCCGTCGTATATATATAAATATATCCAGGGTGTGTAACTTGGAGTTACCATAGATTCATCCGGGTGAGCACTCGATGCTTAAGTTCACTTCAGTGTCGAGGTGTAGAGCTATACAGAGTGTATTACAGTGAAATAAAATAACAAGAACGATTGGTTACTCCTTCATTACGTTTATTGTTTGGTGACGCGCGTTTCGCCACTGATCAGCTCAAGTTTCGATCAATATTGATCTGACCCGACTCTGTAATCCACGGTTCGTCAGACTTGTTGTGATGGTATATATATATATATAATTATCTATAAAAGGCAGATTGTGGTTGTTGTGTGTGTGTGTGCATAATGTTCCATGTTTATACATTTGCACAATTTCAAACCGATTCGAGGTAACGTCTGTAAGAATGTTGTAAATGGTCTAACTTAGGTCAACGACTATTTATTTATTTCAACCTCACCCACAATAACGGTAATAATCGATAAAACTAAATACATGTCGCTTACCCCTCTAGTAGAATCTGAGTTAACCTACCTTCCTCCCATACATACTGCAACCTTCTCTTATATACGCTTATAAACCGACTCCTTAATAATTTCCTTTAGAGAGACAAAAATAAAGGAGGTAACAAGAGAGACAGAGACAAACGTTAAATACATGACGCTTACATCTCTTATATACGTTTATAAACCCACTCCTTAATAATTTCCTTTAGAGAGAGAGAAAAAAATAAAGAGGTAACCAGAGAGACAGAGACAAACGTTAAATACATGACGCTTACATCTCTTATATACGTTTATAAACACCCTCCTTAATAATTTCACACAATTACATTTTGTCTATAACATATTTACACGTTTATTGAGTGAAAAAAAAAACCACATAGGGATTTGTGGCCAAACAACTTCACATTGCTGCATATTTACACGTTTATTGAGTGAATAAAAAACACAGGGATTTTTGGCGAAAGAACTTCACATTCCTGACAGAAGCGCGCTTTAAACAAACTGTGGGTTATTTATTTGCCTTTGTAAGAATGTTGTAAATGGTCTAACTTAGGTAAACGACTATTTATTTATTTCAAAATCACCCAAAAATACGTAAATATTTCCTCTCTCTACTCAACATAAAAAATCGAAAAGAAAGAAATACATGCTCACACACAATTACATTTTGTGTGTAACATATTTACACGTTTATTGAGTGAAAAAAAAATCAAATAGGGATCTTTGGCCAAACATCTTCAAATTGCTGACAGAAGCGCGCTTTCAACAAACTGTGAGTTATTTATTTGCCGTTCGTTTTCCCATTTTTTTCCCTGCAGAACGCAGACAGTTTTCAGCCTTATAATTTCACATAAAATGCCATCTAAAAAGAGAAGTCGCCTCTGTCGCCATACCGCGTCAGCGGCGGCGCAGAGTGCGATTACAGCACACGAGCCCCTCGAGGAAACTGCTTTAAGACTTTCACAGAGCGCCTTACGTTCAGCGGAATGCAGAGATGCTGAAAGTTTTCAACAACGCGACGCACCGCACGCCTAGCCAAGATGGCTTCATGCGACGCCTCGAGACGTGCTGCGATGTGCGATTCGGAGCGGGCGATAAGTCATTCCCAAAAAAACTCTTCTACTGCTACTTCCAGGGCTTCAGAAGACCCGGAACAAAGGTCGACTCGCCTGAATAGAAACGCTGCTGCTACTGCTGCTTCTAGGGCTTCAGAGGGCCCGGGACAAAGGGCAGCTCGACTAAATAGAAACGCTGCGGCTACTGCTGCTTCCAGGGCTTTGGTAGTTTGGAACCGCGGCCGAATCACCTTGCTAGGAACGCTGCGGCTATGACTGCTTCCATGGCTTCTGAAGATGCAGACGGGCGCTCCATTAGGATTGCAAGGGTGGCTTCTGTTACTGCTGTGCGAGCTTCCCACGACTCACAGGAGCAACATTCTATGTTGCAGCGGAACAGTCGACGACAAGAAGTGACGAGGTGTGACGAGCCCCGACAGCCCATACTGGCACCTACGGGCTTTCAAGTATGAGCCAAACGTTAACTACTCGATGCGTGCCGACATAAATACAGGGGAAACGCGCTTCAATTGCAAATTCTGCAATGCTAAAAAGTGGGCTGGCGAGCCACCTGCAATGTGCTGCTTAAACGGTAAGTTCAGCTTGCCCCTTCTTGGGGAACCACCAGAGCCTTTGAAGGAGCTACTTACTGGTTCTACCTCAAGATCATCAAATTCCTTCAACTCATCAGGAAGTACAATTGTGCGTTTCAAATGACTTCTTTCGGGGCTAACGTTGTCAGAGAAAGTGTTTGGATGCCTACTTTCAATGTCGAGCGGCAGGTGTACCATCTTATTGGGTCGCTCCGGCCACTACAAAATTGCAAGCTATCGTTCCTTCAAATTTACTTCATTTCTAAGTACAGTAGGCAAGTTGATGCACGGTTCGGAGTTATTCCAACACCTGCAAACTCTGACGCTGACACTTTTGAAAGGGACGTGCTGCTCGATCTTCAAAACATGCTTCATGAGCACAACAATTATATTCGCAGTTTCAAATAGGTATTGGAAACAAATCCTTCACCAAACTTCACCATTGTCATCGATGCTGACAAAAGATCTTCTGGGGAGCACGCACGCCGTTATAACGCTCCTTCGTGCAATGAAGTGTCCGTAGTTATCCATGGTGAACAGCACAATAATCGAGACATAGTTCTTCGAAGTCGTGACAGTGGTCTTCGGCGTATTAATGAGACGCATCGTTCATACGACGCCCTGCAATATCCCCTTCTTTTTGCATACCAAGGAGACGGGTACCATTTCGGCATTCCTCAGCGCAAACCAAACGAGCCTACTGCTGCGACATCTACAACTGTTTCATGCATGGCTTTATACTCATACCGCTTCCAGCAGGATGCACAGGTCACGGGGACTGTATACCAGTTTGCAGTTGACATGGCTTCAAAATGGCGTCGGAGAGACTGTGCTTCATAAAATTAAATCAGAAGCATCTGCGCTCAGACTCCTACATCCATTTGCGTGACGGCATCATGAATGACACTGACCCCCTAAACATCGGGAAATTGTGCATTCTCCTTTCAAACTATACGGGAGGGGTGGGGTACATGCACGAGAGAACACAGGACGCTATGACGTTCGTTCGGCATTATGGGCGCCCCGATTTATTCATCACGTTCACGTGTAGCTCCAAGTGGGTTGAGGTTACGCGGAAACTTATCCCAGGGCAGCAGTACTGCCATCGGCATGATATTATGGCCAGTGTTTTCAGGCAGAAGCTGGCTAAGCTAATTGAACTAATAAAAAAAGAGAAAGTTTTCGGGCCTGTTAGGTGCCACACGTATACTGTTGAGTGACAGAAGAGAGGGTTGCCACACGCGCACATCTTGGTTTGGTTGGTCACCAAAATAGACCCTACAGATATAGATGACGTCATCGCATCGGAAATACCGGACCCCGTTGTTGACCGGCAGCTGTACGACATTATGACGGCACACATGGTGCACGGTTCGTGCGGTCCCGGTTTTCAAGAGTTCTCTACATGCCACAAGGACCATGTGTGCACTAAACAATACACAAAGAGTTTTGTTGATGGGACCCAGACCGGCGGCGACGGATACCCACTGTACAGACCAAGGCGGCCTGAGAACGGTGGATTCACTATGAGGTTACGGGGTTATCAAGTTGATAATAGGTGGGTGGTCCCGTACTGTACATTTCTGATGAAAACGTTCAACGCTCATATAAATGTGAGGTTCTGTCATTCAGTGAAGTCGATAAAGTACATATGTAAATAAGTTAACAAGGGTTCCGACGCTGCCATGTTCGGCCTTCAAAACGAAAATAGCAGGGACGAGGTCTCGGAGTACTTGGCAGGTCGATATATCAGCAGTGGTGAAGCTTTTTGGCCGACATTCGGGTGTCCACTTCACAAAAGGCTCCCCGCCATCATACAACTAGCGGTTGATTTGGAAAACGGCCAGCGGACTTACTTTACTGAACAGACTGCTGCTCATTTGGCGGCCAATCCAAAAGAAACAACTTTCGCTGTTTTGTTTACGCTTTGCCAACTTGACACATTTGCAAAAACACTTTCATATCCTCAGGTCCCGTCCTACTATGTGTGGTCAAACAACACTTGGGTGCGTAGGAAGTCAGGTCAGGATGTTGAATGACATCCTGGTGTCAAGTTTGAAGAGTGTACAATGTACCTCCCAACCAGCATGAGTGTTTTCTCCTGCGCCTTCTCTCCATGAGTTTTTTGGCCCACCAAGCTTTCGAGACATAAGAACTGTTGACGGCGAAATATGTGATACTTTCCGGGAAGCCTGCTTTAGGCGTGGCCTTTTCGAGGATGATTCACAATGGGGCGCCACTATGACAGAGGGCGTTTTGTTGAAATCTCCTAAAACACTAAGATCGCTTTTCGCTATTCTACTCCTATGGTGCGACTTGGGTGATCCGGCCTCTTTATGGATTAGCTACAAAGATTACATGTCTGAAGATTTCCTGCGTCACGCTCAGTTGCTAAACCCATCGATGGAGGTCGAGTACAGTGACCTCATTTACAACAGGGCGCTGCTTGAAATCGAAGATACTGTTCTCGATATGGGCGGTAGTGCGTTGGCTGTGTATGACCTACCTTCAACAAACCGGGAAGGTGCAACACTCTGTCTTCGTATTTGCTGCATGAGACATCTTATAATGTTGTCGAGCTTGCTCAGTAGATAGTGGAGATTGAGCCAAAGCTCCTTCCAGAACAGAAAATCGCTTACAACTCCGTTGTTAATTCTGTCCGGGGAAAAGCTGAGGTGATTTTTTTCCAGGACGCTCCTGGGGGACTGGGAACACTTTTGTCACCAAATTAATATTAGCTGAGATTAGGGGAACAGAAGGCATTGCCTTAGCTGTGGCATCATCTGGAATTGCGGCTACTTTGTTGCTGGTTGGCAGGACAGCTCACTCCTATTTCAAGCTGCCGCTTGACTTAGCGAAGATTGAGACACCCACTTGCAACATCAGTAAGAGCTCCAATCAGGCAGAAGTGTTCAGACGATGCAAGCTTATCGTTTGGGACGAATTCACGATGGCTCACAGCGGTGCTCTTGAGGTGCTCGATAGAACTCTGAGAGACATCAACGACTCTACGGCTCCAATGGGAGGCATAACACTTCTTCTTTCAGGGGACTTCAGGCAAACGCTTCCATTTATTCCCAAGGGGACTAGAGCTGATGCAGTACGTGCGTGTCTTAAGCCATCCGCATTGTGGCCCCTGTTGAAGACTCTGAAACTTCACACTAACATGCGTGCTCATATGAGAGGTGGTATCACATCAGCAGCATTTTCTCACACCCTCCTTGCACTTGGCGAAGGCAAAACGCCCGGGGATAAAAAGGGTAATATTGCCATCGACTCACTTTGTACCGTTGTTAGTACGCCTTCTGATCTCAGGGATGCAGTGTTCTCAGATCTCCAAGGAAATTATCAGAATATGGATTGGCTTGCCCAAAGGGCTATTCTGGCCCCGAGGAATAAAACTGTTAACCATATTAATGATCAAATGCTAAAACTCATTCCTGGGGATGGCTACGTATAGTAGTCTATCGATAGAACTCCTGACCCCGAGGACGTCATCAACTATCCAATAGAGGTACTAAATTCCTTTGAGCCCCCGGATGACCCCCACACATTTTGAAACTTAAAGTTAGTGCCTCTATAATGCTCATTCGAAATTTGGTTCCGCCGAAACAATGCAATGGCATACGTTTGGTCGTTAAGTCCTTAGCTCCCAATCTGATTGAGGCCACGATAATCACAGGGTGCGGTCGGGGCAAGGTTGTGCTCATACCGAGGATGCATCTTTTCCCATCAGGAGCAGACCAACCTTTCACATATTGAGGTCCCAGTGGCTGGTCAGGCCATGCTTCGCAATGTCAATTAACAAAGCGCAGGGGCAAACACTGTCTGTCGCGGGAATACATTTGGGGGAGCCGTGTTTCTCTCATGGTCAGCTTTACGCTGGCTGCTCGCGTGTCGGCAGCAAGAGTGGTGATTTCGCGTTCGTTCCGCAAAGAGAAACAAAAAAAACATTGTGTACAAGGAGGTTTTATAGGATTACCTCGATTCCTAATTTTATAACTTTTTTATTATTTTATTGTTTGCCTTTTCTTGAGTACTTTCTAAGTAGGTTAACCTTCACTGCATTGTACTGGACACTACCCAACATCTGCTGTACAAAGGCTGATTCTCGCGGCGTTACAAAGCTTCATTGCAACTCCGACCCTACTCAAATATCAGCTGTTGCTCCTCACCAACCCCCCTTTGATGGGCCTCGGAGGACCGTGGACAGGTTAGTATTTCACCTCCGTACGACTCTCAAAGAGTCAACAATGCTTTAATGACGGGATTTACATTTTTATGCGGTTCCCTGCAATTACTTCACACTTGACCAACACCTGGCCTCTGCTCAGCTCTATTTCCCTCCCTCCGTCGGCACAGCAACAGGCTTATCTTCTACGTCCGACTTACATGATGCACCAACCATACAATGGTCCCCCTTCCTCTTTATTGGTTGTCATAATTCGACAATGTTTTCAGGCCCCTGTTTGCGGTTTCCTCAAATCACCGCCTCCCACGTTAAAACATTTCATGCAGAACAACTTCATCGCAGTTCTGTTGTTCGGATTGTATCGTATACGCGCGTGTTGCGCAAGTAATGTGAAACAATAAATTTGAACACTTCTTTGCACAGATATAATATCAATAGGCGAAACTACAATTGTCACTGCTGGCGCAGCTCCTGCTTCGGCAGTGCAGGTTTGCAATTCATTCAACACACACACATCGGCATGGCTGCATATATATATATATATATATATATATATATATATATATATATATATATATATATATATATATATGTGTGTGTGTGTGTGTGTGTGTGTGTGTGTGTGTGTGTGTGTGTGTAGAATAACAGGAATATTATGCTATGGACCGAACAAAGGTCAGAAGCAAATAATTGATAGAAATATCAATTTGACAAAACTAACTGTTAGGAGCAAGAGACTCATAATCATATGAATAAAACAATAAAGAAATAAAGAATCTATTTTTCGCAGGAACTTCCGTTTTTTTTTTCTCCTTTAAGCGCTTTTTATTTTGTAGCAAATGAGAGTGAGTAAACCAACATCAATTTTAAAAAAATCAAACATAATATTTATAAATCCTAAACTTGGCAAAACCTGTAATTTATGTAGATACATATTATTATGGTTCTACTAGTGAATCTGGGTTATACTACGTCTACTTCTGGAACAATCAACCCAAATTTAAACCGATTATCTCTGACCAGTTGGAAATGATTTTAGGAGTGCACTGTAATTATCACCGTGGCTTTAATTGTTAATTTATCTGGAGTACATGTAAGATATAGAAATTGTTTGCTTGACAATGTTTTAATGCAAGCATATTATTCATTTCAATGCGAAATGTTGCATAGCATAATAATCTCATTATGAAAAACAAAGTTATTCCCCTACGCGTGTTGATAATATGATATTGATGCTGTCCTTACGGAGTAGATATAAGAGGGACTCACCCTTACATATTCTAATTTAACGTTCTAAGGAGGAAATGAATGAATATATTTAATCGTGTTTTACTTGAGATACTGTCTGAATATTAAAGGCTGAACCTTTCCTGGTGAAATGAATTTGATCAAAGGTTTGTTTGATCAAGATTGAAAAAGTGGACTATAAAATATTTTCTTTCTAAATATCATAATTATTATTCTTAAAGGCATGCTTTTCTTTCTAATTAATGAATATATTGTATTATTCTAAAGTTGTATATTAGGTAAGAAATGAGGAAAAATGATTATTTAGCACCGAATTCATTCAGCACTTCGTACTAAAAGCACTTGTCAATATGAAATACATTAAATATTTTACTAACAAAAAGAAAAGTTTTACATCATCGACGTGTTCCAAGAAAACAGATTTTCAAATTACATTTAATCAAATTTTGAATCGTAAAAAGATTTTAATGATATTGATTTCAGTAACTTAAGGCCATTCTCTCTTTTTTTTTTCTTTTTTCTTTTTTTATTAAAGTGCATTGTTTGACACCACTGTCTACCTAAACTATAAGAGATATAACAAAGTTATCATGGAGAATTCCGAAAATGTTTAGGATACCCAACTAGATATTATTTAACAGATAGTATTATTTTTATATGTATATTGCTGTAGCAGTTATTTTTTTGTCATGCCATTTCGCATGATGTACCATTCTATCAAACAATGAACAAACCCGTGTTACTCGAACGACATGGAGACAGACACTGATTATTGAACATACCTATTTTCTCTGTTTTGTTACTTAATCTTCTGTAAGATGTTCCACCCACTAATGTGCCATTTATATACAGATATTGATGATCTACGGCTACATTTTAAAATATCTCTAAATTGTTTAAAACATAAGCAAGGTTTCGATAATCGAGAGCTCCCGCCTCGTTCAGATACAAATAGTGCATTATATTGTTGCAGACTGTTAATCAGTTCCATCATCATACATGATAGAGTAGGTTTTGATCGACTATCTAAAAGCAAGATTTCTTTTATTTCTTACTTGTAGGTAATATATTGATCATTTTGTTTAATTAATAGGACCAACAGGAAGGAGAATTAGCTACTATTTCTATCAGTTTAACTGACTGAATGACCACTGCACGTAGCGGATAAATATCGTTTCTACCTAAACAACTCAAGTTTCGTGTGGCTTCTTTGTTTCATGTTTTTTTTTATTTTGTACACGTATGCTTTTTTTATTTTTTACACTATTCATCTACTTTCCACATATGTACGATATTCATACTCAATTACAATTTAACCCATTTGTCTTCTACATATCCGCGATGTTCTTATTATAAAAGTGTTATTTTTCATAATCTGCTTGATTTTAGTTATTTTTCGATGTTGTACACCCTATCCATTGTTTAACTGAGTGGATTACAGATGAATACATATTTATTCCGACAATATATATATATCCTTTCCATGGAGAATTTAACTCTAACGTTAAGTTTGCCGATTCTTTGTTACACATGTCGTTATTAAAATATTTAGCACCCAATCACTTTAGCAAGTGATGTAAAATATAAATTATAATAAATAGAAACCTCAAATCTATAGAATAATAACTGATTGGTATTTTCAACAATTATGAAATATATAATCGTTCAAAGTATTTCATGATGCCTTGTGCTGAGGTATGTCATATGGTTTTCATACAAAAGTAATATTTCATTCCGAAATGCTTTATTTATTATCTGTTTATTCAAGTTTATACAAATTTATACAAGCCAATTGAGAACTAATTGCAATTTATTTAAGTTATTGCGGAATGGTGGTCCACCTTCGGTGGAATAAGATGACAGATTCGGGTGATAGTGTCACTGAATTAGTACACAGAGCTTGGGGCTTCCTCATCATCAACATTATAATCAAAACACATTAAGACATCGACTACATTTTCCCTTCACTCTTCTCGTGGTTTATCAGATTATTCGTTCATTCCTTCCAGTTATAATAACAAAGGAGTTTCAGTTTTGTTCATTCCGTATCATATATTGTGCCTTTTGTGCGAACTACATTTTCCAAAATGTGTTTTTTTCAGGTTTGAAACGTCGCGCTGTTATTTTAATGAGATTTGTGTAGTATTTTTTGCGATTTTGAGTGACCATATATTTGAAAATACTTCGGAATGTTTGAAGTTATTTTAATGTTTGAAGATATTGCAAGAACAATTATGAAATTATGTTTGTATAAAGAGTGAAATTAAATACGTTTGGGTGACCCACAGACAATGTATACTTCCTACAATGTTCTTCCTAGATCCATTCATACACATCTTAATGTTAGCTTTGATGAACGCAAAAATTTGCCAATATAACATATTCCATAATGTTCAATAGATTATACAGCATTTTTGATTTTGCAATAGGTATAATACCTAATTATACCCTGCGTAAGTGCACTTAGAATCAGAGAATGCTATATCTGTAAATTGTTTCTTCTATAATTAGATAATTCCGAAAGAACTGGAAATCTTTCGACAGGATTTGACTAAGAAGGAGCACGCAAGTGGCCAGACAAACTATTGGAAATCGTAATCTTAATGTTCTCTTTAACTCGGTTCTGAAAATCGTAAAGGTCATTTGCCTAATGTCTGATATGCACAATATATATATATATATTCATTCTCTACCAGACATTTTGTCTGGTAGGGAATATTGAGAAGGGAAGGGATTACTAATGTAGGAAGTAAGCCGCTGGAATTAGTTGAGGACTTCCTGTATTTGGGGGCACATATTGGGAATACGGAGGATGATGTCGTTGAGAGGAAGAGCAAAGCCTGGGCGGCGGCCACAGTTTGAGATCGGTGTGGTAGTCCGACCTTCGTATGAACCTGAAGATCCGCCTCTTCATTGCTGCAGTGGAGTCTGTGCTGCTGTACGGGTCTGAGACTTGGACACTGACCAAGAAAATCACTCAGATGGTGGATGGGTGCTAGACGAGAATGCTGAGGAGGGTTCTGAACATTAATCAGTATACACTGAGGATGAACAACTTAGAGCTGTATGGGAGCCTCCCAAAAGTCAGCTCAAAAGTTACACAGATGAGACTGAGGTTAGGTGGACATGCTCACCGACATCCAGAGTTGACACTGAACTCAGTGATCCGGTGGGAGCCTCTGCATGGATACACAGGAAGAGGATGACGAAGGGTAACGTATGTTTATGCCCTAAGGGCAGACACTGGTCTGTTGAATACGCAGGACGTGGCAGCGATAATGAAGGACAGAGACCACTGGAGAGAACTCGTCCATGGATCTCGGGAATTTTACCCGCCCTATATATATATATATATATATATATATATATATATATATAAAGAAATGCTTGAAAACAAAATGCACTTGGTTAAACATGATCTACAGTCTGTTTTTTTGTGGTCTAGATTCTGGACCACAGCAAATCAACAGCTCTAACACCAATAAATATAACGAAACACTTATCCACTAGAACGGGAAATTGCCTGAAGTATCACTACGTTGATCATAATTACAGTCATTATTACGTTTAACTTTCCTAAAGGGAAATACGCCTTTAATCTGCTTGTCATTCTTATTAACAACGGCTGTATGGAAGCCGATGACACGTGATTATAAGGTAAGCAGATTATTCGTAATTACCAGTTCCCCGTAGAGCAGGTATTCATATCTGATGAGGTATTGTTATTAGGTCTCTAAGCGTAGGACTTCTAAATATGTCTCTTAGCTTAACTACCTATTGGCAATTGCTAGAAATTTATTTGGAAATATTTCAGTATATTTGATGTCATATTCATACATAATTTAACTCATGTAATGCCAAACAGAGTTGAATTCATTGTTATAGGTTTTGTGATAATTAGAATATTCTTTAAACATTATTTTAGCACGGAATATTCTTTAAATATTATTTTAGCACGGAATTAGACAAGAGCGGGGCTTCATAATGTCTTGCACCAGATACTTGTGACTGTACTTAAAACTATGATCACATTTTTTTCTATGTCTCTAAGAATCGCACGTCTTCCTACCGATGTGCCTGCCTACGTACTCATCTACCTAGTTATCTATATATTTACCTATCTATGTATATACATACCTACATCTATATTCGGCATCTGCTAAATCTTGCACCTATAGATATATTGCACGACGATAATCTTTTTATTACCATCGCTAAATGTTTCCTTCGATACCAATCAATAGAATTGATCACGCTTTCATACATAATTTAACTAAGGAAATGTCAATCGACGGCGCAATTTTGTCGTGTTAACCTTTCTGATAATAAATATATTCTTAGTATATTATTTACTGCACATCACGTACGAATAATTAGCTTTTATTTAAAATGCTTCTCTACTAGTGTAGTTATTGCAGTTCGTATTCTAGCATCAGCTTTGCAAAACATCTCAATTTAAGATAATTATTAGCTGTTCTAATGTTTTCGTCTCCAAGCCCATGAAAAAGTATTTTTGATACAACTGGCTCGCATATTGTAATATTGCAGTTGGATTTCGGCAAAATGTTGACAAAATTCGATACCTTACAATTGTAATTTTAATATGTTATTGATGCATAGTATTTCTTATCACATTCATGTATAAACGCAATAAGTGAAACATTAATCCTATCACATTCATATATAAATGCAATAAGAGAAACATTAATCGAAGAAAGGAAAAGAAGCAAAGGCGATTACATAAAAACTATTGATGCAGTGCATAGAACACTGTTAAAAATGAAAGATGAACATGGATAAACGAAAATAAACAATATCGATAAGATGCCAGTTATAAGTAGGGTTTTCGTTTTTTAGTTTTTATTTGGTACTATTTTCATTACACTCCCCTGGATTCCCATACATGGACATTTTAAGAAATGTGTATAAAATAGTGGAATATGGGAATCATAGGAGAACTATCATAAAGAAAATCATATCGTAAAATTCGCAATATAATTTAGGAATAATTGTTTCTAAATGACTCCCCCCTCCCTTCAAACAAATGTTGGCCTTGTGCCTAAATTCTTTCTCAGTTCAAATCCTACCGAGGTTAACTTTGCCTTTCATCGTTACGGGGTCGATAAAATAAAGTACCAGTCACACACTGGCGTCGATTTAATTGACTTTCCCCTCATCCAAATTGCTGGCCTTGTGCCTATATAAGAAACCATTATTACTTTTTCTTTTGAATTTTGTTTTATATGCAATTGCTACCGAGGATCAACGCGATAAGTAGGGCAGGTATCTTTAGGTTTGACGATTTACGATATTTTTCTTGTCCTCATGTTCAGTTAATAAGAATGCCACATCCAAAACCTTGATAGCTAATTATAAAAAAAAAAAAAACCAACGAATAACTATAAAACGGTGGGCGTAGGGAAATATGAAAAGAAGTATTGTGGACTATATAAGATATGATTTGTATTTGCGTTAAGGTGATTTGAATGTTATTAATTATCAATTAACTTTGCTATACAAATTAAACAGACACATTGTGTTGACATATATTACAAAGACATAAACTTACCACGTTTGTGGGTGGTACGATAGGTATGATTTATATAAATTCCTAACACCTTTCATTATGACACCTAGTGTTTCTATCACTAGTGGAGTAGTTGGGGGTTTAGGGTGTAGCATTCTAATTACCTCAATTGCTAGATCATTATACTTTGCAAATGTTTTATTATCTGTTCGTAAGGTCTTTCTATCATACGTTACAGTCATATTAATGAGTAATATCCATGGATTGGCAGTATCGGTAGAGGGTCGGACGCCATGCTTTCCAGCATAGTTACGTCCCTTTACGATCTGAGTTCAAATCCCGCCGAGGTTGACTTTGCCTTTCATCCTTACGGGGTCGATAAAATAAAGTACCAGTAATGCACTGGGTATTTGCTGGCCTTGTGCCAAAAGTAGAAACAATTAATGAGTAATATCCATTTCTCAGAATATTTGCTGGATAATTCCTGCTCCGGGAGAAAGAAATACCGCCTTCTTCTCAGCCATTGATGTGTTTGAGCTTCACCTACACCAGCGTCTTGATCGCGAGGGGGACATTGCTGTCTTTTTTGGAATTAGATCGGATATCTTATTTCTGTGTCAGTCTTCTGTATCTAGTTCTTTCCAGTAATTTTCTGTTTGAGTACTGAATTAAGTTTATCGTGTTTTTGTACGGTATCTTACTAATACCAAATCCAGTAGTTGGTGCTTTCTAGAACGTCAACAAGCCTATTGTAGATATTTTGTATAACAGTTCTCATGGATTTTATTCAATCCTCTTGCTCGGGTCAATGACGAGGTCTCCTGCCACCGGGCTTTACACGTAATATATGTCCAGTGATTATTTCCTAAGACATTCTAACCACATTCCCGTACTATTGTATATGTCATATCTCGAGTCGCAGATGTGGCGGCTCTACGGAGGGTGAGTCCCTTATTTTCGAGCTAACACCGTATCCAGTAACGTTAGTCTAAATCTTCTTCGATAGAAATCCATAATGTCCACTTGAATTTCGGATCAATTTATTCAGTAAATATCTAATATATATATATATATATTAGATATTTACTGAATGAATTAATCCTCTATATATCGGATTAAGGTAATATATATTTAAGGTAATCCAGTTAGAGGTTGTAAGTACTCTATGCTGTAGATAGTGTAACGTACGGCGTTGTTTGACTCAACAAGAGGTTTCCTTAGGTGGCGGGTTTACGAGAATACCTATGTAGCGTGTGTCTCAGATCAAATCATCGGAGTACTTCAACGATTATATATATATAAATACTGGCCCACCAATGCATCTATCATAAACGACGTGAATGAAAAGGATGTGATATTTGTTAAATGGACCTACTAGAAATCGAAACTAGAAGGAAATTAGTAAATTCTAGTGAGGATATGATATTCACTGTAGAAAATATCTTAAAGTACTTTCTAATTACTATACTAACTAACTCATGATTGGAACCTACTAAGTTTATTTTTCACTATTTATATCTCTTGCAATTATATGATCCTCTTGATTTATATGATCCTCTTTGATCTACACAATAACTATTTATTTCTCAGCCAATGATATGTCTTATGCATGTAGTAGCAAACATTGCTGGAAGCCCATAGGTCAACTTATCAATTCTTCCTCTTTTTATCTATACGCGAAATTCTAAATATTGTATTTATTATCTGAGGATTCATTGACTTATTTAATACGAGGGAATCATTGGGGCTGTTAATATCTGTAAATAGGTCTCGTAGACACTATGATGAAATACATGTCAGAATGTACAATATATTTTTTTAATCACTGATTGTCTGTTTTTACCAACGTATTAATTTATACAAAATCCGCTACTTACACTGTGTAACAAGACATTTTTTTCTCTGTTCCTGGCTTGTAATCACTTATTTTGTGTTAGTTTGGTCCCAAATAAATAAATAAAAAAGTGCTATGAAAGAGTTAAAAGTGTGGGTTTGTAAAAGTTCTAAGCTATTCTCTAAAAGTATTTGTATGCCGGATTTTACGTTGTATGTCATTTTAATTTGCTTATGTTAAATGAATTGTTTATATATGTTTCAGGTTAAATTAGAATTATAAAATAAAGTGTAATACCTAAAGAAATTTGTAAAAGTGCAATAAAGTATAAGATTGTTAAAAAGTGGATTAAAGAGATTTATTGATACTGGATTTTCGCACCCTGAATAAAGGGTAAGTTGTGTTATAAGCATTCGTCTCCAGGATGAAGCGGTGGAACGTGGTCAAGGAGAAAGTGCAGGTGACAAATCAGAGAAGTCAACACGAACCTTTCTCAGGCTTTTAAACTCTTAGGGATGCCCTCTGCTTCTGCCATAACGTACCTGGACTGTTTGACGTTATTGGGTGCCGTTTGTGCCCAAGGAGTGGCGGCTATTTATAGACAGCTCCACCACAAATTTGAAGGCTGTCCTCTTCCACAATGGAAACAAGTTCCCGACACTGCCCCTAGCTCATTCAGTCTGCCTGAAGGAAAGATTTCTACAGTGTGAAAGTCCTCTTGCAAACGCTGCAATACAACCAGTACAATTGGGAAATCATTGGAGTCTTCAAGATGGTGGCTTTCCTGCTTGGACTCCAAGGAGGCTTTATCATATTCCAATGCTTCTTCTGCCTTTGGGACAGCAGAGCCAGCTCTGACCACTACAAAAGAAATAACTGGGAGCAGCGAACAGATCCCAGGATTGTGCTCATGCCGCCACTGCACATTAAGTTGGGATTGATGAAGCAGTTTGAGAAGGCTCTCAACCAAGAATCAGCCGCTTTTAAGTACCTTCTTGAGTTCTTCCCCAAGTTATCTGAGGCCAAAATAAAAAGTGGAATTGTTGTTGGACCTCAGATAAAGAAGGTGTGCCATGGCATGCAGGATGTCGCTTAAACTCCATATGCTGGATGCTCACCTGGAAAAATTCAAAGACAATATGGGCGTCTACTCAGAAGAACAAGGCAAACGATTCCACCAAGATGTGAAAGAGATATAGCGGAGGTACCAGGGCCACTACAATGAAATAAGGATGGGGACTATACTGGAGGCTAGTTCGGGAAGGAAACCTGGACTACAACCGCAAATCCAGGAAATCCAGTCATTTCTGACGTGTATAAATTGCTTATAAGTGTTATTTGTTTTTACTTGTTTGCTTTTGGTAAGCTTGTGTAATAAAATAAATATATACTCTGTTGATTTAATTATATGAACTAATAAATTTTTTAAAAATGTGTTTTTTCTTAAAAAGTATGAACATTTCGTAATATCAAACTCTTGACCAGACACACGTACTTGTGATTAAATAATAGTGCTTTTTATAATAATGGGATATAGAAAACCAGGAAATGACATTTAGAACCGTGGAACAATAACTATTTCACAAATATGTTATTGGAAACTGTATATTACGCATCGATTAACACCTGCAAAATATCATATTGCAAAAAGAATTTATATATGCTGAGACTACAATTTCGTAAGCTGCTTCTTCATTTATAGTTGCATAACAACTGCATATATTTGATATTACCGACGAAACCTAAGAACTACTTTTCTTCTTATATATATATATATATATATATATATATATATATATATATATATATATATATATATATATATATAATGTATATTTACATATATACATATCATAATGAGCCTCGTATATTCTATACACAATCATACCCACCCGTGTATATTTATTTGCATATAATATATATATATATATATATATATATATATATAAAGAAAAAGAGATGAAATCGAAAATGCAACTGGAGTCTTATTTTTTTTTTAATATATATATTTATTTGGTTCCTTTACCGGTTTCGCAGTTCTTCTGCTTTTCAAAAGGTGAGTTGAGATGGAGGGTCTGTGGTTTTTATCACATCTGTGAGAAAAACCACAGACCCTCCATCTCAACTCACCTTTTGAAAAGCAGAAGAACTGCGAAACCAGTAAAGGAACCAAATAAATATATATATTTAAAAAAAAAATAAGACTCCAGTTGCATTTTCGATTTTATCTATTTTTCTTTATACTTTCACTCGTGTAGGGCACCTCGGTTATTTTTCAAGTTGTAAAAAAAACCTCACTTTCTAATATATATATATATATATATATATATATATATATATATATATTTGTGTGTGTATGTATGTATGTATGTATATATGTATGTATGTATGTATGTGTATATATATATATATATATATAAGTTGTATTAAAATGAAAACGAAATTTCATTTCTCACTCTTAGTACGGCACTTACTTAGATATAAGTATGTATGTATACGTACTTACATATATGTATACAGACGTACAGTAACATGCATATATATATATATATATATATATATATATATATATATATATATATATATATATATATATATATATATATACAGACAGGCACACATATATATATGTACGTATCAGTTTAGCGGACGCTTATTATAAAGCCCGCTTTGTTCGTTTGTAAACAAACTGAACAGCCTGAATTTATGCCGTACGGTGTTAAGGCAACCATGTCACCTTTTTGTTCAACACTGTGTCATAACACCGTACGGCATAAATTCAGGCTGTTCAGTTTGTTTACAAACGAACAAATCGGGCGTTATAATAAGCGTCCGGTAAACTGATACGTACATATATGTATGTGTCCCTGTATGTATATATATACATATATATATATATATATATATATATATATATATATATATATATATATATATATATATATATATATATATATATGCATGCTACTGTACGTCTGTATACATATATGTATGTACGTATACATACATACTTACATTTATATATATATATATATATATATATATATATATATATATATATATATATATATATATATATATATATATATATATATGTTTATATATATATAGTGTTAGAAGAAGGACACATCTGTAACCAGTAGTAGACAACTAATAACGGGAAAATGTTTGTCTTGTTTGTTTTCCCTTTTTCGAACGTTCTTTATCAGTAACCACACAGCCTCGCCCCCTATCTCTTTCTCCCTCTCTCTCTCTTTACCACAAATGTGCATATTACGTAAGTTGGATTGATGATATCGGACCTATTGCATAATCTTGTTCGATTTGTCCAGGTTAGTTGTTTAACCTGATTAGTTTTTTTCGTTCATATTGTATTACGTGGCTAGGTTTGCCCACCGCAATTTTCAATTTGTCAAGCTGTCAAAAGATGTTATTACTCTAAGGCCTACAACCATATCGAGTGCTTTGCTGCACATTCTTAACTGTAAGTCGTTAGCTTGGCCACAGCCAAAGCTTCCATTTTACTAAGCTTCCACTTGTATTATTATATCCTTGACATAATAATTAATCAATTAATTTAATTAGACAATTCCATCGTTTGGTTAATTATTTATGTTTGTTTAAATACATCTAGTCGAGAGCTTTTCAAATGGGAAGGTGGAACGGAATTGTTTTCCTTTGTTCACATTTTGAATTTGCCCGCCAAAAACCGGGCGTTACTACCGTTGTTGGAAATAACACGTGACAGTAGAACACTGAATGCTGCCAACTGTAGCAGTACAGCGTGACACTCCACACCGACTTGAAGCATAGCACGAAAAACCAGGAACTTGTAAATTACGTAAGTTTGATTGATGATTTCGATTTCATATAAACCTCTCGGACGTATTGCATAATATCGTTTGATTTGTCCAGGTCAGTTGTATAACCTGATTAGTTTTTTTCGTTGATTTGGTATTGTGTGGCTAGGTTTTCCTGTAGCATTAGGGCAACGAGAAATTATTATTATTATTATTATTCTTTGAGTCTCAGTAATTGATGTTAGTTAACTGGAAACTTTGTTGAAATGAATATCAAACCACTACCTGCAGCCTCAGATATTTAGGACGTATCGGAGGGTTCTTGCTGTTCCCAGCAAGCATGCCTTTTGAAGCGTTCCAAAAGGCGTGGCGAGACCAAATTTATTTAACCATCCCTGGAAACTTTTTGAGATAGTACCAAGTGCGCCTATGACAATCGGGACAACTTTGACTTCATGGCAGTTCCAAATCCTTTTTACCTCCCACTTTAAGTCCTGGTATCGGTGAATTTTCTCCCTCTCCTCTTGCACTCTCGTGTCGAATGGGCAGGCCACATCCACAATCAGGCACGATCATTTTTCCTTGTCCAATACCTCCAGGTCAGGTATATTGTGTTCCAGTTTCTTGTCCGTCTGTATCCTAAAATCCCAGAGCACCTTCACCTGATCGTTTCCTATCACCGACTCTGGCTTATGCTCATACCACTTCTCAGAATGTGGTAAATTGTTTAATTTGCATAGATGCCATGGATTACCCTGCCCATCACATCATGTATCCAGCCCTTATAGTGAGTCTGGGCTAGGTGTTTACACTCGGATACAATGTGAGCCACAGTCTCCTCTCTCTCTCCACATATCCTGCACAGTGGGCTAGCCTCCTCCTCGTAAATATGGTGTTTCTGCCACTTCGTGTTGAGGGCCTGCTCCTGCGCAGCCATTAACATTCCTTCTATAGCCTTTTTAAGTCTCCTCTTTTCCACCAGTTCCATGTCTGCGGATCTCTGAATTCAGTTTTCTCAAAGAAAGTACTATGAAGGGATTTTTCTTGAAGGCTGCCCTTTCTCCTTGTTGTTATTTTCTCCTTGGACATTCCCTGGTCTATTGTCCTCTCCTTCAGTACAATTCTGAGCATTGGTTCCTTACTATCAGTGACATATTTGTGTAGGTTGTTTTTTCTCCATCTGAACACAGTCCTCGATGCTGATAAGGCCTCTTCCACCTTCAGATCTCCTTAAGTAGAGTCTATCGACATTATTCCTCTTGTGGTACATGTTGTAGATAGTCAATAGCTTCCTAGTCTTCCTATCCATTTCTTTTTGTTCAGCAACATTCCATCTCAGAATTCCCGCACTGTACCTAATAATAGACACAGCTCGGGAATTTACTGCACTCATGGTATTCATACTGTTCAGATGTGATTTTAACACGTTCCTTACTCTCCAAATGTATTCAGATCTTATCAATTCCTTAATTTTTGTTTTGTTCTTGATGTCATCAGCCTCCAGAACACCCAAATACTTGTATACTTCTTCAGTGTCATTTTCCTTTATCATCTCACCTGTTGGTATCTGGATTCCGTTGCTTCTGCTCAATTTACCCCTCTTCATCACAAGGACTCCACACTTACTAATACCAAATTGCATACATATATCATTGCTGAAAATACGGACAGTGTCAACAAGCACATCCAACTCCTTCTCACTCTTCCCGAAGAGCTTAAGATCGTCCATGAAGAGGAGGTGATTGATGGTAAGCTCTCCCTTTCCCAACTTGTATCCTGCTCTCACTTTTTGCAGTATAATGTTCATGAGCATCAGGCAAGGAAAACAACAGAGGAGACAGACTATCTCCCTGGAAGATACCTCTCTTGATCTTCACGCCTCTCAAGGACTCTCCAGCTGATGTTAACTCTGTTTTCCAGGACTTCATACTTTTGCCCAACAACTGTCTGATGTTATCTGCCACCTTGAAGATCTCTAGGCTTTTGGTAATCCAAGAATGAGGCACCATGTCAAATGCCTTTTTGTAATCTATCCATCCCATGGCTAGTCCAGTGTGTCTCCTCTTGCAATTCCTCATTCACATCTTATTAATAAGAAACAGGTCCTTTGTACCACGGGACTTCTTTCGGCATCCTTTCTGTTCGTCCGGTAACAAGTTGTTTGTGTGGAGGTGATGGTAGATTTGCTCAGACATAATGCTTGTCAACAGTTTCCACATTACGGACAGACATGTGATAGGTCTATAGTTGGTACCATCATTACCCTTGATTCGGTCTTTCATTGCTAGAACTGGTACCTTTTGTCAACCTCTCTGGTACTTCACCTGACATCAAGCAGTCATTGAACATGGTTGTCAGTTTCGGGTGGAGGTATGTTATATTTTTAATCAAATACCCTTGCACATCATCTGGGCCTGGTGATTTCCAGTTGGTTAGTTTCTTGGCCTGCCCCTTAAGAGTTTCAACTGTGATACTCAAATCAGTTTGTTGGTGTGCCTGTTCACTAATCTCCTTTTGTACTCTCTCAATCCACACTGCCTGGTCATTATATTTAACATCCTCCTCCCATATTCCTCTCCAGAATGTCTCAGTTTGTTCCGCCCCAGGGATCAAGTCGTTGCCTCTTTCTTTTCCTTCGAGTTGTCCAAACAGCATCTTCTGGTTGTTGTCAAGCATGCGCTTCTGACTATACTGACTGACTCTGCTCTCGCATCACCTAATTTGTGCACTCTTTGCTACAATGCGTTGCTTCAGTTCCTCTATGATCATATTTAGCTTTTTTCCTCCTAGTTTTGTACTTTATTTCCAGTCTATTTTTAATGTCTATGTTTTTTAGTGTCCCATTCAGTAGTGACTCAAGCTTTCCAATGTCATTTCTCATTTCCCTGATTTGACCATTCAGTCGTTTCTTCCACCAAGATTCTGATCTTTCTTGTTTGTTGTTTCCTCTTGCTTTTATACCAAGTAATTTCCTCACCGCATTTTCTGTTGCTTTGAGGATATTGTTGCCGTGCTGACGGTTCCTCGCCTCAAGGTATGGGATGACTTTGTTTACCTTAGCTGTTGTTTCTTTTAACTCTTTCATGTCTACATATTTTAGGTTCATAGCTTTCCCACTATCATTGTTCAATTCATCTACCACTAAGTTAAGGATGTCAACCAAGTAATTTCCTCACCGTATGTGCTGTTGCTTTGAGGATATTGTTGGACTGGTGAAAGCTCCTCGCCTCAAGGTATGGGATGACTTTGTTTACCTTAGCTGTTGTTTCTTTTAACTTTTTCCTGTCTACAAATCTTAGGTTCATAGGTTTCCCACTATCATTCTTCATTTCATCTACCACTAAGTTTAGGATATCCACCAAATCTTGACCTAGCCCGTCAGCCTTCATCTCCTCAATGGCCGTATCTTTGTTCCAGTTATTATTTATTTCAACATTCAGATCATTGTCTGCTTCGGATGGTTCCTCCGTTCTCTCAACCTCTTCACCTTCATTTCACACTGGCTCGTTTGCTTGGCATACTCCACTCTCCATTATCAACCTAATCTATGTGCTCAGTTCCTCCAATTCCAGCTCTCTTATCCACCCATTAGTTCTTATTACCCGAGCCTGCCCGGCCAATTTTTGTTCATCTAATTTAGATAGACCAATCTAGTTCCAGATGTTGTGGATCCGTTTCCTATAGCCTTTCTCCTTGGGGTTACTCTTCAGGTAACATTGTATAACAGTTCTATTGAATTCTTTCGTCCAGTTGGTTCTGGTCCCTTTCCTTCTTCTTCCTCCGACACTAGCAGTATTTGTTTGACAGCCAGGTCCCTGCTGCTGAGCCAGGGAGCACCTGCTGGGTGAGAGTCTGTCACATGACATTCCAGTCTCCACTTCACCGTTATTCGAACTGTTTATGTTCGACATTTAAACACTCTTATCGAGGATTGGTGTATGTATGGTTACATTGCCACCGGTGATTTCATCACCCCCGGTGATTTTAGTGTGGCACTATCACGCTGTAGACGAATATAAATAAACAAACAAACAAATAGGCAAAAAAAAAAAAAAAGAATAAGCATTATTTTCTGTGTAATGTAATGTTTGAATGTATTACTTTTTTTTCCCCTTTTTCTTTCTCTGTCTGTCTGTCTGTTTGTTTATCTTTTCATTTTTTTTTTATTTACGTTTTTCGTTTTTGCTGTGATGTTTTGATTTTGATTTTTATTGTTTTGATTTTTTGACCGGGTCATCATATCAGTCTATTTATATTTTTTGATGCCTTCCTCTAAGAGTGGGGGCACTACGATGCATGTCTTAGCAGGTGGTAGTGGGCGAGAATAGCGGCGGTAGTGATAATGAGGCAGTGGTGGTGGTGGTGGTGGTTGTGCTGTGCTAGTAGTACTTAGCAGGAGGTAGCGGGAGAGAATAGCGGCGGCAGCGATAATGAGGAAGTGGTGGTGGTGATGTGATCGTAGTACTGTAGGGATGGTGTTGAAGTTGAAGTAAAAATATAAGTTGAGGTAACTTGACTAGAGTTTTTGGCGTGGTAGTAGTGATGGTGGCGGTGGTGGTGTTGGTGGTGAAATGATTTGCTTGTCTGTCCACTTACCCATTTAGCTATTTAGCCATTTTGCCATTTTCCTCTTTTTCGACTATAACATTTGTGATCCGAAATTAAATATTAAATATTTGGGCCCTATGCCGTAAAGACATGCGTTATGGCTTGCTGAGCGTAAACAACTGTAATCTTATAATTCATTTGTAATAAGAATTATTCTATCACAGTTGTTTTAAATAAGTAAAAATCAAAAACTTACGGGAGCGACTCCATAACGATATATATCCACCATCTGCGTTTTCTTCCATTTATTTTTTCTTCCCTTTATTATTATTATTACTATTTGTATTATTATTATTACTATATATATATATATACATATACGTATATGTATATGTATATATATATATATATATATATATATATATATATATATATATATATATATATATATATATATATATATATATATATATATATATATACATATATGTGTGCGTGTGTGTGTTTGTGTGTGTCTGTGTATAGATATAATTTGTCACACAGAAAACAGATTTAAAATAATAAAATAATTTCAAGGAAATCATAGTATAACTTAGTATTTTTGTTAAGGCCTCACAATTTAAATATAACAGCAACAGTGAAAAAAATAACATCAATATCTAGAAGATGTAACAGATGTAAAGAGAGAATGAAAGTATTGAAAGAGAAAATAAGAAAAGAATGTAGTCAAAATAAACGCCATCGTAAAATAATGAAAGGTTAATGGAATACAATAAAGAAAATAAATGTTTTGCGTTTATGAATATGGATTTAAGAAAATCTAGAAGATACAGGAAGTTTGGTTCATAGTAATGACTCAGTTTCAATCACAAATATGTCAAACTATAAAATTATTTCTTGTTGAAGTTCCAAATTTGTGGGAAAATCAATTCTGAGATTCTTGTCTTTTTTTTCACAAATTTTTCATTATTTGATGTTTGATTCATAGAAAATCTACCATTGCTTCTTTTCCCAAACCTGCAACATGGACTCGTTGTACGTGCATACACATAATGCAATCGATAACATTATATGATAACATTATATAGTGAATGATGCTCTATGTTAAAAGATATAACATTGAAAAACGCTGAAGACGTTCTCTTCTCAAGTTCCCAGGTTTAATAAAAGTAGGTGGTATCTTGGTTAAATGATATTATCCATAGATAGGTTGGTCCAGCCATTCTACGTTTATTTGTGTAGATCGAACATGTTGGAAACACATCGAAAGTACTTTAATTATAAAATAATTGTTTCTACTTTTGGCACAAGGCCAGCAATACCCAGTACATTACTGGTACTTTATTTTATCGACCACGTAAGGATGAAAGGAAAAGTTGACGTCGGCGGGATTTGAACTCAGAATGGAAAGGGCCGTAACTCTATGCGTCAAATCATGACGTCCGACCCTCTACCGATACTGCCAATCCACCGCTCTTTTATAAAATAATATCGCCGCATTGCTATAAACTGTCATCCTAAATCACACCGGAATAATATGTTGAACACACGTGTTCATTAAATTTGGAAGTCGTGTATGGAAAATCCTCTATACAATTGGTAGCATATATCTGTATATTAGTGTATTCAATTGAAATGCACGACAGCATGCTTAACAGTTTGAGGTAGTTTTCAAAATCGTAAAATTATAAGTTACAACAGATGTTTCGCTGGAAAACCTTTAGAGATTTGCCGAACAGTTAATGGTAATAGCGTAAAATTTACAATGCTGTAAGCAAATTAGCTTGCAGCTACATGACAGATTCATAAATAGATACAATGAAGCCAACAGCTACTTAGAGTAATACCGTTTGAAGTATTTGCCAAATCTATTTATCTAATTACGCATCACAGAGGAAATTGCACACCCCTGTCGAGGTTGTTTAGTAATTCTGTTCTATAAATTCAAACGTCATTTCTTTAGCTTTTACTATAGGAAAATAATGTTTCAACAAGCATGGCATGATGTTATCTACGTATTTGTACACGTATAAGATTTAGATATACATCATATAATAAAGCTTGCAATTTTGTTTAACACACTTTAAAACACAATTTTAAACCAGAAATAATATAATAAAACTATCGTAATTAACAATAAGTATTTCAATAAACAGAGATACAGTCATTGAAAAGTTATTTTGTGTCGATATTTGCTAATCAATGCAGAAATGTGTCACTACAATTGTTTTTCACAAGAGTTCACATTACATATTTGATAGAATTGAATCAGTTAATATTATATAGGAAATACGATTGATGATCTTTAAGAGTAGTTGGTTTATGCATGGTTGATAGTGATAATAAGTTCGTCATCGATTCTGTGCTATACTCATTCCTATTTAGAGACGTCAATGCATCAATCTACCTCTAGCCGAAACTTTTCTGCCGTTGTGAACAGAATAATATATCAGCTGTGTATTCGTGTATATGTCTGTGTGTGCGTGACAGTGAATGTGTGGCCGTTTTTTTATGTATATATGTATGTGTATGTTTTTGTGAGTGTGTGTTAAGTAATTCACTTTGCAACCCTAATTTTCGTGCATATAGTCTTAGGTTTGTCTCATTCCGACAGCCTTAGAAGCAGGTTATACAAGCGAGTGGAATTTGGTTATTGTTAGAATATCATTATTTATATATATATACACTTGTGTATATGTACACCCCTGTTACATGTACACACACTCATATACAAACATTCATACACCTATATTCCCATATACACACACACATATACACACACTCACACACACACACATATATATATATATATATACATATATATACACATTTAGATTTATATATATATATATATACATACATACACACATACATATACACGCATATACATATATACACACACACACATACATAAACATATATACATACATATACACATATATATACACAAATATTCACACACATACATATACACGCATATACATATATACACACATGCACATACATAAACATATATACATACATATACACATATATATACACAAATATTCACACACATAAATATATTTCCATATCATACATAGATGTATATGTTTACTCATGCTATTACGGGTGGTTGTATATCTTGCTGCCTTTAGTTATTAACGCATAAATCTAAGGAAGCTAAAACATTAAAAGGTAAAAATAAGCATGAAAGCATATAATTAGGGGAAATAGGTATAAATAAATGTTATTCTATACGGAATTATAGTGAGTTGCTGTTTAGAATATTTAATTTGGTTCATAGTATTGAAATGTTTGTCATATACGGTGATTACAGACTATGATCAAATCCTGTCATTTATTTAATAAATCGTCCTTAGATTTAGTAATTTACAAGATCTCTCCTGAACATAATCTGCATTCCCTCCTGTTCCCAAGATATGGAGTTTTTTTGTAGAATGGTGTTCCACGATAGCTTGAAATCTATTTTTTTCTTTTTATCATATTTATAATTAGTTACCGCTTCAGCTAAAGATATGGTGTTTGCTAGTTTAGTATTGTTGAAACTACTAAAGAGTGCGTTAAATCTTTTCTTAAATGTTTTTGATGTAGATCCTATATATGTTTTGTTGGAGTCTGTAGTAGACACAGTGCATTACATTATTAATCAAACAGTCTCCATTTAAGGGGCAAATGCTTCTATTTCTGCAATTACAGCCATACGTAAGATGGATTTGGGGGGTGCCTATACTATTCTCATTTATGCTTGAGCTATTCCTCTTGTAATTAATGATAGCAGGAGAATGAAGTTTGCTTTGTGGGTGGTTTGGTGCTAGAATTGTATTGTAATGTTGTGTTCTGTTGTTTTTGTGTTGGTGATTTGGGTGGTTGTGTTTTCTAGCTTGAAGGATTATATTATTTGTCTTTTTAAAAGGTGCAGTCCTACTTAAATTATGTTGCGGTGGTTTAGTCACATTATGTTTAAGTTATAAATGTTGTAGTTGCTTATTTTTTGTTTGTGATTGCTTGTAAGAGAAGTTAACATATATATTTATGTGTGTGTGTGTGTGTATACGTATATGTATATATGGAGGTATAGATGTGTATGTTTGGAAATAGATATGTATGGATATGGGTATATATATCATTATATGCATGCGTGTGGATGTGTATTTAGGTTTGTATCTATTTCTACGTATGTATATTTTGGTTAGATATCAATATAACTGCACCTCTCTCTATATATAGTGTGGATATATGCACTTTTAGACTATAACATTTATGTGTTTTAACTATGTCTGAGTTGATTGTTTATGCATAAACATACTTAGTAATATTTTACAGCGTATAATATGTTATATTACACTAAGTGCAATTTAGCACACCATTCTATAGTGTGTTGGTTAAGTTGTATAGTATCGCATTACTATATCTCATTATCTTATTATAATTTTCATCTTTTAATATACTATCTTTCCTAGCCATAACATTAATTTATATTCACCTTAAAACTCAATACAACACAACTCACCATCTATTTTGACATTCCTTTTAAATTCACTATACAAGATACATTTAACTATCATTACCTCAAATAATGTGTATTACCTTTCATCTTAACATCATATGAACAAAACAATTTGATTCGTTAGTTCTTCATGCACTGGAATATATATATATGTAAATATCTATAAGTCGTTTGGAAGCCTCGACAATGCAAATGTGTAAATCTCCGGGTAACAAGGTCCGGTGGTGGAGAGAGAGATGTAAGTGGGTGTACGTTGAGATGCGTGGTGTGTATAAGATGTGTGAGATGTGTAGAATCGAGGGAAGAATAAAAGGATAAAAATAAAATAACAACACAAGAGAGAGTGTTACCATGGGAGAGATTTAATATTCCCTATATATTTCGGATTCACATCCATCAACTGGGGCTTTTTTCCGGTGTGGGGGAAAAGGTTGTCTGTCGGACAAGTCCGGAAGGCGTCTTTCGCTGTTTGCTGACTTGAATATCTGAGGTATTAGGCAGAGCGCGCCTGCGCGTGAAATGGGGTCGGTCGTACAAAGGTCAGCGGCCGAATGAGGGAGTGGGATTGCGCTAGCTGTCAGTCCATTCTCTGCCTGTTTGTTAGATGTTACTGTGTGTGTGTGTGCGTGTGTTGTTGTCTCGCTTGAGTGTGTGTTTGTGTGTATGTGTTGTTGCCTTGTTCATATGTATTGTCAGTGTAGTATGTTCGTATGGTGGAATGCTACAATGTGTGTGTGTGTGTGTGTGTGTGTGTGTGTGTGTGTGATTGTCTCGTTTGCGTGTGTGTCTGCGTGTGTTGTGTGTTGTTGCATCGCGTGTTAACTTAAACCAGCCATTTCATTTCGCTTCTCTCTAATCGGTTGTTTATTTGCTGTTGCAGGCGTTTGATAAAAAGTGCTTCCTTGATACGTAACGTGCCGACGTTTCTTTCAGTCGCTAGAATTGTGACAATGGGCCTTCCGTCTTTGTTTCCGCATTTGTCTATGTGTTTCCGGAAAGACGAGGCCCTGGTTTTAGTGTGTTCCTTGATCCGGATGTGCAAATCTCGAATTGTGCTACCTATGTAGTATTGGTTGCACCTGTCACATTCTATCTCATACACGACGTATGTGCGTAGGCAACAGTTAGAATGGCGTATCGGGCAGTCTCTGAGGGAGCATGCGTCAATAGATTTTTCGGGTTTCCTGGAGAGGCATCTTCGCAGGGAGGGGCCCGAGTGGGCCAGGTGTATGTCGAGGCCCTCCCTCCGTATAGCCTTGCGGATAGCGTTGGTGGTTTTCTCGCCCAGGTGTGGCATTTTAAGGAAGCACTTGCCTTGGGTGCTTCTCTGTCTCGTGCGTCTGGTGTCTCCTATTCTGTCTGTGATCGAGGTAGGGTACCCGTTCGTCTCCAGCAACTCGAGGAATCGCTTGGTATGAGTGACACCACTCGCGGGATCGCTGCATCTGTTTTTGATTCGCGCGATCTCGTTCGTGATGTATCCTCTTTTGGCACTGTTAGAGAGGGCGGACTTGTAGTGAACCAATAGGTCCCTGCAGGCTGCCTTTCTGTAGAAGTTGCAGTGGATACCTCCTTGTTCCGTGATGTTGCTTCGGAAGTCAAGAAGGGCAAGTGACCCGTCTTCGTTGGGGTGTTCAACACTGAAATCAATGTTCTCGTCCGTGTTGTTGAACGTCTCATAGATTCTGTTCGCCGTGTCTTGGGAAGATGTGAGGATGAGGATATCATCCACGTATCTTGAGAAAAAGGCTACGGCGTTGGGGTTACAGGCGTTGAGTGCCTTGCGTTCGAGGTTGTCCATGTAGGAGATCGCTAGCACACCTGATAGACTTGATCCCATGGGCAATCCCGAGGTTTGTTGGTATATTTGGTCAAGGAATCCGAAGTAGGTGTTGTCGACGACGATGGATAGGAGTTGGTGGATGTCAGTTGTGGTGGGCCCGAAGCAGTGTAGGTCGGTGAATTGGACGAATACCTCAGATATTCAAATCAGCAAACAGCGAAAGACGCCTTCCGGAATTGTCCGACAGACAACCTTTTCCCCCACCACGGAAAAAAACCCAGCTGATGCATGTGAATCCGAAATATATAGGGACTATTAAATCTCTCCCATGGTAACACTCTCTCTTGTGTTGTTATTTTATTTTTATCCTTTTACTCTTCCCTCCATTCTACACATCTCACACATCTTATACACACCACGCATCTCAACGTACACCCACTTACATCTCTCTCTCCACCACCGGACCTTGTTACCCGGAGATTTACCCATTTGCATTGTCGAGGCTTTCAAACGACTTATAGATATTTACTTATTGTTCCACAATGCTTCAAGCAAACTTCAATACTCTCTTATATATATATATATATATATATATATATATTTATATACATATATAATCAAGGTTTAGCAAATAAGAAAAAGTTTCAAAATTAATTTTTAAAAATTAATTGTACTCACTATGGTTACTTTTACCATACGGCCAACCATTGCATAGATAAACTCTCGTCAGAAGGATCTTTTCACTCGGAGATTATACAATTCCCGAGTTCAAATTACGATCTGGCGCTATTCAAAATTGTTTCCGAGATGAGAATAAATGATGTGGAATCAATTCCATCCAGTGCCGTGTGTAAAGATAGAAGCAAAGGCAGGGAGGTCAGTCTACTACCACTGTAACTAGCAGCAGTCAGAACGACCAGATTTTTTCTTGACCAAGAGGAGAATAATAATGAAGTATATATCCCTACACGCAAAACGTCTAGGGACACATGTATTGTCCAACCATACGCCAATGTGATTTAATGGCAGGTTAATAAATTAACGAGCAAGAACATATATAATCATGCTTTAGCAAATAAGAAAAAGTTTCAAAATAAATTTAAAAACATTAACTGTACTCACTATGGTTACCTTTACCGAATCAGTTTCGAAGCTAAAAAAAAAATGGACAGACCTTACGGCCATCCATTGCAAAGATAAACTCTCGTCAGAAGGATCTTTTCACTCGGAGAATATAACATTTTCGAGTTCAAATTACGAACTGGCGCTATTCTAAATTGTTCCCGAGATGAGAATAAATGATGTGGAATCAATTCCGTCCAGTGCCGTGTGTAAAGATAGAAGCAAAGGCAGGGAGGTCAGTCTACTACCACTGTAACTAGCAGCAGTCAGAACGACCAGATTTTTTCTCGACCAAGAGGAGTATAATAATAAAGTATATATCCCTACACGCAAAGCGTCTAGGGACACATGTATTGTCCAACCATATGCCAATGTGATTCAATGGCAGGTTAATAAATTAACGAGCCAGAACATATATAATCAAGGTTTAGCAAATAAGAAAAATATTTGAGGCTCGAAACCGATTCGGTAAAGGTAACCATAGTGAGTACAGTTAATTTTTAAAGATTTATTTCGAAACTTTTTCTTATTTGCTAAACCTTGATTATATATGTTCTGGCTTGTTAATTTACTAACCTGCCATTGAACCATGGTTGGACAATACATATAGTTGGACAATACATGTGTCCCTAGACGCTTTGCGTGTAGGGATATATACTTTATTATATATATATATATATATATATATATATAACGGAGGAAATGTGGTAAGGAACCAGGTGGACCATAACGCACCAAAGTACTCAATACTTAGGGTAGTAGAGTGGGTAATAGGAACGAGTAGGACCCACGGCTGAGCTCAACCCGTTTCGACGGCTAATTCTGTACTGAATTAGCAGTCCAGAATTAGCCGTCGAAACGGCTTGACCTCAGCCGTCGTGGTCCTACTCGTTCCTATATATATTTATATTTATTAAAATAACAGATTAAAGTTTAAGCAAAGAATCGCTGCTTTCACCCTTAACGGGATCTTCTGAAACTAACAAAGTCAATCTGTTATTTTAATAAATATTTGCTCTACGGTTCTTATATATTTGATATATATTTACCCTTATCGAGCCCTCTTTGGATTTTAGTCTTCACATTTATTATTATTGCTATATATATATATATATATATATATATATATATATATATATATATATATATATATATTTATATGAGTGTGTACATGAATGTGTGTATGATACATTTAATTTTTGAGAGCAGTAATAACATTACTAAGATTAGAACACGATATTTAGAAAATCACGTTGGAAATACATGGATGTTCTGCCCTACATTTAAGTTTTACTGTTTCATTAACACATGAGGACATTAATGTTTCATTTGAATTCATTCGAATCAATCTCATCGGAAGTGTGGTTTCAAGTTTGATTGACAGTCATTAGCAGAAGAAGGAAATGTTATACGAATAATGTCGTTAAAGAAAACAATCAGATGTAAGTCTTATTCAAACGTTATGAACTAATACCTGGTGAGAATGAGTAATAAACAAAAATTAGTTAATCGTTGTAGTAGATACAAATAATGTGTAAGTATGTCATGTTTGTTGTCGATATTTGTGCCATAAAATCTACTTAATTTAAAAATTCTTATTACTCTGCTTGTATGGTATTATGATATTTCAACCAATCCTGAAATATTGGGTCTAAATTCAATGTTTTGAACTGTCATGAACGGTCGTTTATTCTTGCCCGATTTTATATAATTGATTCTGTTGTTGTAAATGATTCGTGCATGAAATTAGGTGTGGGTTTTGTATAATGGAATGATTCTGGATTTTGTTAGTTTTTGAATAAATTAGATGTTAGTTGAAAGGGTGTTGCATACGTCAGCGGTTAATTTTTTTTTTAAGTTGGCTGTTTTGGAGTGATATATGTGTTGGTGATATCGTTATATATATCAATACTGACGCTTTATTCTAAGGAAAATATTTTGGCAATATTCTTATAACAGTGTTGTGTAATGGGATGATTCCGTTCGTTTGGTTGAGAGTGTCGTCCCCTATATGTTTGATGTGTATTATGAGCACTTGCTGTATGCTTTAATTCTGTGTGTGTGTGTGTGTGTGTGTGTGAGAGTGTGAGTGTGAGTGTGTGTGTATGTGTATGTATGTGCGTGTATACCTATTACCATTAGGACTGAGACATATATTTGTTTCAGTATTATTAAGTGGTATCGGTGAATTTGTTGTATCGTGTATATTAAGGACTGGCAAACATTTGTGCTCGTTGTTGTGGTACTGATGTAATAGGTAGTATATGGAATGCGATTGGATAAGGTGTTCGGATTGCAGGTATTTATATTGTAGGGTTAAGTAAGGTTGTAAAGTTAATTTGTCGTTTGTAGGGGGAATATTGAGTTTGTGTTACGTAAGTGTCATTTGCTACTTTGAATGGAGTTTAGGTTTGCCTTCTGTTGGGATTTGTCTTATAAGTACTGTGTGTTATTGGAATTTAAACGACTGGCTATTAATGATCTGTTTGAGAATAATACATTCCTTCGTCTGGAAGGAAATGTATATTTCATGTGAGGGGGTTTAGATATTACTGATTATATATAGAAGGGAAGTTGTAAAAAATAATATCTTAAAGTACTAGACGGATTTGAACATTTAAAAAGTGTTTTTCTGCACTTCAAAATGAATATAATGTATTGGGTATTTAACTGAACGACAGCAGTTACAGGAAAATTAATATTGACGCATATTTATAGTCGAACAACACAGCTCTCGGATTTATGTCCTCGTATTTACTTAGGCCTAAAGTTAATCGCATCATTCAAATCACAATTTAACATACTCCAGTACATGAACATATTCCTTTCCATATTCAATGTCCTCCTATAATTTACGCTGCAAATATTCACATATGGTCTCCTCAGGCTATCTGGACAGATTGTTTTCACCACAGATTTCTCTCTTACATTCTCAGAGCATCTCGACCACAAATCTCTTCAGCACATTTGAAGATGAGGAGTTAAGGAAAAACGAGATACCTATTCATCACCTGCATACTAACTAAACCAAGGATGTATAAACCACCTTGTAATTTCTCTCCTACATCGCTTGCGTTATACTTTGATTTGATCTCTTATGCAGAACCTGCGAGATTTAACAAACAAAATATAGTCTCCACACAATATAGTCTGCAACAATTTTCCATGAGATAATGTACTACAGTATATAGGATGCATGATGGGATTATCATGACAGTCAAGATGTTTTCTAAGGTCGTGTTGCATCGGCTTTATTGAGGGTAAGAATTATTATACAAATATTCGGATGTGTATTTGCGATGGAATATTATTGTATTTTATTCTAATTTTATCATTGCATTTAGGAGCATCTTCGATAATTTATGTTATATTTTCAGTTCCGATATTGCTATTATTATATTTAAATTCAATGCTAGCCCGTTATGTTTGTATAATCCTTTAGAGAGAAGTCAATTCAAAATAGTTCAGAGCCAACGCATGGTTTTAAGTAACAAACCTTTACATTATCTCGCGTATGTGTCAGCTTGCGTTATTGATAGATATTTGCTTGATTATTTCATTATGTTCAAGGAAAAAAAATGTTTTTGTTTGATTCAATATACACGTTATATACAAATGTTTATAGGTATAATATGCACTTCCTGGATGTATTTCAAAGCGAATTACTATTTTAGAAGTAACATAAGTAATTATCACTTGAAACATTTTACAACGTATTATATTAGGATAATTCCCACCTGGGAAAACTAAATTGACGTTGCTTATATTTAAGTTAAATAGTACAAATCTAAACTATAATAAAGGACTGCGGGACTGCGTACGGTTTATTTCTTTTAATCCAGTTAGCAAAATAAGTTGGAAAACTTTGAATAAATAATGAATGAATATTACATAATTTATGTACTAAATTTCGTGACAAAAGTTCGTAAACATAAATAATTTAAAATGTGATTCGTTTCAAAGTTTCAACTGTCTACGCTTCCGGTATATCATCGCCACCATCACCACTTCAACTAACATATATATATAGAAAGAGAGAGAGAGTGTGTGTGATGAGACAGATAAAGAAAGTATGATTTTCTACACGATGACGCGTATGAGTATGCACATACATACATCTATATATATGAGTATATAACTATTATGAGTATATAACTATAATCACGTAAACACAAACTTATAAAATGCACGCTCACAGACATACATTCACAAATACACATACATTCACACATACATTCACACATATACATTTATACAAACACACACATATAGTCATGATAGCAGCGTTCGGTGAATTGGAAATGGGAGGGTAAACCAAGTTTAAGGTTATTTTTTTATTTATTAACTCTCTTAAAATCATTTAATATAATGGTTACAGAACGAAAACACTAACAAATAGAATATATACAAATGAAAGGGAAAGGAAACAATAAAGAGAAAACACACACGCACGTAATACACACATATTTGGCTACATAGAACAAAATGCAAGCGAAGGAGTGGAAAAACGAGCCGCTACCAAAGCAAAATATATCAAAATAGCGTGGAGCACTGGGAAACCTCTCTAATAATGTTTAAGGCAGGCCAGCACGCTCGCAGCGTTACCTGTTGTGATGGCGACACTGAGGTGCTGGAACAACCAAGTGACCTCACGAGCATCACTAGTTACCTCCGTTTGGCGAGCCGCCAGTGAAGAAAATAATCTGGCTGTCAGTAGCCCGACTTCCCCAAACGTGTAGAACGCCATAGGCTGGATAATGTTCATTTTGTTACGTTCAGCTGCGGATGCTGTAGCTCTCGCCTTTACCGCTGCATCCAGAATGTGGGAAGAAGCAAAAGAGACACTAACTGTGACGTCCCAGGTAAGGTACCTTTTGACCAGGAGTAGAGTGTAAGACCGAGAAGTCTTTTCCCAACAATTATGGACAACCCAGACGGTTCAAAAATTGAGAGGATGTTTGCTCGGACCAAAGCTCTTGAGTGGTAATAGGCCAGTGTGTGTATGTGCGCGCGCGTGAGTTTGTCAACCTTCTTAAATTAGAGATGTGACTGTGGATGTCACTGTTTTTAAGTTAGACATATATATGAGTATCCCTTTCCTTCCTATTACACACACACACATACATTCACACAAACACACATGCACATCGCATGATGGACGGGTGGACAGAAGTCCCTCAGATTTATATACATTTGAATGGAATCCTACTCTAGCAGTTACAGAAATTAAAGTATTTAGAGCCGTGTTCATGAGTGATGGAATGCAGGAGGCTGAATTAAGTGCAAGAATTGCAAAAGTTGATGCAGTAATGCGCCAGCCTCAGCATTCAGCAATCAGAAGAAGAGGGGTAGGTGTAAAAGCCAAACTCGCTCTCTTTCTGGTATACCTGCCAACTCTTACCGAGGATGATGAATCTTGAGTTACAATCTTGTGAATACAATTACAAATAAAGGTGGCAGAAATGGGATTCCTTCGAAGGGTCTTTGGAGTAACGTTACTCGATGAAGTGCATAGCTCAGAGACCAGGGAGTCACTCCTGGCAGTGCCGCTACTTCTCCGAATTATGAGATTATAACTCCGATAATATGAACATGTGGTTACAACGTCTCAGTAAAGAATTGCTGGACACATTTTACAGGCAAAACCAGCCGGCAAGAGACCCAGAGGTAGACTCTGAGCAATATATTTGGATAACATCCATGAGCTTGGCTGGTCACCCTTTGGGATCCACGAGGATTAGTTAGAGATGTTTGCTACTGACAGACTCGCTGGAAGGAGTGTTTGAGAAGGACTCTGCCACGATGACCTTCTCCGAAATAAGTGGGCGAAGAAGATGTTGTCAATTTACTTTTCAATTTACATATATCTATATGAATATATATTTGCGTATAATACCAATATGCACACTACAAATGCCAGCAGAAAACCGCCCTCTGGCTGTTTTTCTGATAGTAGTAATAATGATTGTTACCTTACATAACATTGTTAAATAAAGGAACGTTTATAGTCACAGATGTCTTTATCAAAATAAAAGAAACGATAATTTTGTAAGAGAAAAAAATGTTAAAGAATGTCAAGACCCACAAACTTTAATTTGCTTGCCAAGCCTCTACATAATACACGAGCCATTTAATAATAGTTTCTACTTTTGGCTCAACGCCAGCAATCATCCCAGTGCATTCCTGCTACTTTATTCTATCGACCCCTTACGGGGAAGACACAATTATTAATAGGTTCGTGCGTTATGTAGAGGCTTGGCAAGAAAATAGAAGTTAGTGGGTCTTGAACTTGTTTTAAATGTTTTCTCCTGCAAAATTATCGTTTCTTTTATTCAATAATGATATATGGACATCATTAACAAAATTGTCTTAGATTTCATCGTACTCATAAATATGTTCATTTATTCGCGTTATGTTGTAAAACAAATTACTTCCTGTTATCAATTGATTTCAGGTTAGCTATGGCAAATATGTTTGTCATTTCCAAAAAATATATATTACAAGTATTAATTGATTTCTAAACTGTAACCATTTTAATATATGCTGTACTAAGTAAAATAATTATTTCTAGATTTGGCACAATGC
Source organism: Eledone cirrhosa (assembly GCA_964016885.1). Classification (NCBI taxonomy): domain Eukaryota; kingdom Metazoa; phylum Mollusca; class Cephalopoda; order Octopoda; family Eledonidae; genus Eledone; species Eledone cirrhosa. Next base: position 96,146,107 of record OZ024740.1, read on the forward strand.
CAGTTATTACCCAGTACATTACTGGTCCTTTATTTTATCGACAAAGTTAACCTCAACGTGATTTGAATTAAGACCGTAAATGGACGTAACTAATATATATGTATATATACTAATTTATTTCTTCCCTAAATCAGCACAACAGTAGATAAGTCTGTAAATTAAACAATTTGGAATGTTATACAACACATATACATTCATAATAATACAGAATTTGTTAGTACTATTTACTGATCAGAGAGAGAGAGAGAGAGAGAGAGAGAGAGAGAGAAAGAGAATGCGTCTATTGATTTCTAAGGGTGGTTGGGATGGATTATACTCGAAATTGTCATTGGCAGCTTTTTGCTGTTTTAAACTCTCCCTTGCTTTTAGGTTCTTCCAATTATTCTCCGAATATATATATATATATTTATTAAAATAACAGATTAAAATGTAAGCAAATAATCGCTGCGTTAACGCTTAACGTGATCCTCAGATGATCCTGTTAAGGGTGAAAGCGGCGATTTTTTGCTTAAACTTTAATCTGTTATTTTAATAAATATTTGCTCTACGGTTGTTATATATTTGATATATATCTATCCTTATCGAGCCCTCTTTGGAATTTAGTCTTTGAATTTATCATTACTATATATATATATATATATATATATATATATATATATATATATATATCTGTGCGTATATCTGTGTATGCATGTACCTATATATGAGTGTGTGAATATATGCATGTGTACGTGTATGGCACGTGCGTGAGCGTATGCGCGGGTGTGTGTGTGTGCATGTCCGTGCATATAAGTGGGTGATCAGCAGCTCGGAATGTCTGTGTGTGAGCACACTTCTATTTGGGTGTGTCTGTGTCGGGCTGCGGTTAAGATAGGGAGCGGCAAGGCAGATCAGAACCCCATGCCCACGTAGCAGTAATTCTGCCGATAGAATTAACGTGAGTTTCAGCTCACACATGAATGTAAATGGTCAGTGGGCAGCATGAATGATCAAACATACAGAGAACGACTCGAAACGGAATTGCAACAGACAGAAGATTTGATTCAAAATCGCTAGACGTATCTGAGGCACATGCGTATCCAGTGTCATGTTCGATCCACAAATAGATCGTACCTCGAGCTGTTCACCGGAGAAACAATTGTAATACGTTAACAAATTAATTGTGTTTCGAAGTATCACTGATTCTTCGTTTTGAATATTATATATATATATATATATATATATATATATATATATATATATATATATATATATAGAGAGAGAGAGAGAGAGAGAGAGAGAGAGAGAGAGATCCGAGCATTTTATGTCAACTAGAAATTGATTTACATATAAATACATCTAAAGTAAACATATGAAACAATCACATGGGATAATTTGTAGAAGTGTGTAAGCACACATAGCTATGTAGTTTTAACTAGAACTTCAAGAATAGATAACTTACAAATTGATTAACCTTCCTTGTATATATGCCATTAAATAAATATATTTCACCAATTAATCGATTGGTAAACGACAGTATACAGATCCTGGATCATCAACAAGGAAGAGGACTAACCCTCTGTATTTACGCATCAAGTTCAAATCAGCGACTGGCCAGTAACACGTGCTGTATTTACTAAAAATACACACATCGTACCAGCTTCGTCCCAGTTGGGTGAATAGGATTATCGACAACTAGAAATAGCAGTCAAGTCCAAATTTAATATAACTAATATCATGATGCTTACTTTCATGTGCATACCACTTGATTAAACACACACACACACACACGCGCGCATATATATATATATATATATATATATATATGTATATATATATATATATGTATGTGTGTGTGTGTGTGTGAGTGTTTAATCAAGTGGTATGCACATGAATGTAAGCATCATGATAGTAGTTATATAACATTTGATGTGTACTTAATAAATGGGCACAATGTGTGAACAATATTCCTTTGCTAGTTATGGAATTTAAAACTGCTACGTCTAAATGCGTGTGTATTTTACGGGCTTACTCGTGCTGTCAGTGCTTTCATGTACATGCACCCGTCTTTCCGTATCCAGTGGCTATATATACAGTTTATAAAGATTCATATATGTGTTCACATGTCCGTGTTTGTATGATGTGATTGGATCCTACGCATATGATTGTTTGTATATGTATATATATATATATATATATATATATATATATATATATATATATATATATATATATGTCCAGAATTAGGCATCGAAACGGCTTGAGCTCTGCCGTCGGGGTCATAAGTGTTCCTATTACCCACTCTTCTACCCTAAGTATTAAGTACGTTGGTGTCGTATGGTCCATCTGTCTCCTTACCACATTTCCTTCGTTATATATATATATATATATATTAAGAGAGTAAAACATAGAAGCCTTCAATACATAGCCGACAATGTTTCGTCCTATTAAGGACTCATCAGGGCAATTAAAACAACAAGAAGTAATATCGGCAGATACAAGCCGGAAGCTCCGAAGAATATGGAGTGTACATACACTGAAGTATTACAAAAATATATAATAAAAATATGGGATAAAAATTACTAAGGATGTATATAACACTAAGAACCATATTACAAATATAGTCCAAAGCAAAAACTAGAGCTAAACAAAGGTGGTTATATAGAGCAGGAATTATATATAATACAATATAATATACTATAATATACCTTTACCAACATTAAAATTACAATAAAAATCAAAAGATACAATATGCATATGTATATATGTGCGCACACGTACACACACACATACACATACAACAATACACACATCCATCCTCAACTGCACAAATTAAACCTTATTAAGAATTTGAATATAAAAATAAGCATGATAGGAATGAAAATAATAATAATAATAATACTAATACATCTACCCAATATACATGAGGTAATAATATGATATAATTATAAGTAGTACATAGGTAATAATATGATATAATTATAAGTAGCACATATAATAATGAATAATACAATTATATACTATATAATACAATATAATAGAATAGATAATCTCCGGTTAATTTACACAAACAATATAGATGTCACAATAATAATATAATAATAATATTTACAATATACAATATACTAACATTCTAAATGTACTCAAGTTAACAAGTCAATTCATACTGGGTTACAGAGTAGGTGAGGAAAAATAAAATGTACAATACCTCAAAAAAATGTTGATGATACAGAAGTACAAACATCTTACAAGATATATAAGGTTTAACATATCATAATGTTACATATAATTAACGGTAAATAATAAGGATCAATATTACAATAAAAAATACAATATAATATAATATATTATATAAAATAAAATTAATACAATATAATATATAATTACTTATAATTACAAGGTTGGTAGACAGACATGTACATGGATGAGTGAGTGAGTGCCAGACAGTAAATAGTAAATATAATGCACAGTAGCATTACAAAGTATAGAATAATATAAATAAACAGAATCAACCGGAAATTAAAAAACAAAAACAAACGTATACATTTAGGTCTCACATGCAGTTAAGTAGTTAAGTAAAAGCTAAGGAAACAACCCCTGTAAATGACTCGAAAACCCTATTTGATAAATTAATATTAAAAATATTTAAACTATCCAATAAGGCAGTATAATATTGGCTATAGTTTAAGTCATTAAAGTTTATAAACGTTAATATTTCGTTCCAAATGTTTACAAAAAGAAATGAAAATTGTTTATTATCATATACATAACGATATCGAAAGAACTGACTTAAGCAGAATTAAGGTAGGCTAATAGGGACAGAAATGAAGAAATGTATGGAGGATGCAAAGGGGCATAAAATATAGTCGATATACTATATTACATAATAGAAAGGAGTGTAAAAGAAGGGGGGGGGGTTACATATAATATAATCATAGTCAATTTGGAGGGGTTGACAATAAGTTTATGTGCGCATGGGGGGGGGGGGATCCAAAGAAGAATCCGAATAAAGATAAAAATAAAATTAAGGATAAAATAAAATAAATAGCGTGAAATAAATAATCTTATATACATTCATAAGGTGTAACAGTGAAAATTTAATTCGTAAGAAGATAGATGTGGTACAGTAGCCAACAGATTATGAGATCTAGAATGAAGAGTCATCAAAAACCAATTATAATAATGATGATAATAATAATGTTGGCAAACAAAAGGACCTAAACTAAAAAATAAATAATGGAATATATCAGCTAATGGGTACAATTTGTACTACTAGAACGTTTAGGTTAAAATAAAAGTATGAATTAGAAATAGCATCGGGGCAAGAAGAGAATATCTCAGACTTTCTATTAAGTAAAGATGCGCTAGAGAAGATTATAGAGTGTGTCTCGAGGATACAGATATTACAAAACTTAGTATGTGTAGAAAGGTGGTTAGAGCGTGCTACTAAACGCCAGTTAAGGCTATATGGTATATTAGCTATCTTAAGATCCCAGACATAATATGCTAAAGAAGTAGAATTCTGAAATTTAACATGCTTGAAATTAGAGATATGAGAGTTAAACCTAGTCTTAAAAGTGTTAGATGTAGAGCCTATATAAGTTCTATTAGAGGAATTAGTTATAACTTCCCAAGCATAGACAATGTTCTTAGAAAGGCAGTTACCGTTTAAAGGGCAGTTAGCACTCACTCTACAATTGCACTTCCGGGTGTTATTGGTTGACTCAAGTGGTGATGCATTACACGTAGGATTGCTATTAGATAAGGACTGTTCTGGTGGTAATGCATTGCCAGATCTGTTCAGACTAGTAGTATGTAGAGAGGAGAATCCATCCCTAATTTTCCTATTGTTAGTGCTAGCTAAATGAGAACTAATATTAGGGGTGGTAGTGAATGAAAGTTTAATAACATTTTTATTAAAAATACTATGGTATTTATGAGAAGGGGGGACATTTTTCCCTAAGATGGAGAAGAAAGACCTAGGGATAATAGTTGATACTTCCTGATTATATGGCGGGTTAAAATAAGTGTTTAATCGCCTTCTATTTTTATTCTTACCGACTCTACCATTATCGAATATCCCGCCATCGAGACTAGGGTTACTACAAGGATTAGTTAAAGCCGCATTCCTAGAATCAGCCAAGATTTCATTAAGTCTATTACAGTTTCTACCTCCAGTAGGATCAGTAGGAGCAACATTATCAGAATAAGATCCAGCTAAATTATCACCAATGTGTGAGCGCTCAGGGGCTCAACTTGTTTCCTAAAGGTATTATATTCACTATTGCGGGTTCGGTGGGTTAACTTATGGGTGGGTTCAGATACACCTATATAATTTTTACGGTTACTATGTTTGCTACTCACATTCATGGCCATGTTACGTGATATTATATTATTATTATTAAAAGTAGACGGAGACTTTCTAAGGTTACTATTATTATAGTGTATTTTACTAGAGTAACCTGAATTTGCTAGGGCATTATTATAGTACTCCGCATGTTCATTAAATGTTCCTACGTCCTTAGAGAGTGTGGAAATCCTATTAGATACACCCTTAATTATAGAGCTTATCATAGACTTGGGGGGGTTAGAATTGGGACTAACATAAGAAAGTATTTCATTAGGCTTATGGAAGTGTTTAAAACTATTAGTGACCAAGTCCAAAGTCACATCCAATATGTATATATACATATATATATATATATATATATGTATATATATATAAATGTGTGTGTGTATACGTGTGTGTCATTTTATGTCTGCGTTTGTGCGTGTGTATATATATATGTAGATATAATATATGAATGTATGTATATATACGTAATTGTATATGAACCTCGCTGTTTGTTTATCATATTTCCTGCTACATAAATACAACCTATTCTCGTACGTTATTAATAGTTCATTTAATCATTGATTTAATGTTTCCTTGTTTGTAAAATATAATCATATGCATTTCATTGTAACAAGGTACACACATTCAGGCAGTTTCCTTGAAGAGTGTGTCATGTTATCTCTGCTAAGCACTTGCTGAAGAGAGTCATTTTTCTTTTTTTTTACTTTATGAATTCCTATATACTGTTGCACTAATGGTGTATTAGCTTGAAGGATTTAATCTATTATATCGACCGTATTAAGTATTTATTTTCAAGTATTATACTGAATTTATTGAACTATATTTTCCTTCCCGCTGAGTTACTTGATACACAAATATATGCAAATGTAAGTATTCTATCTTCACAGTAATAGGGTCGATAAAATAAAGTACCAGTAATATATTGCTGGCCTTGTGCCAAAAGTAGAAACAATTATAAGGTACCATACAAATTAAAATATTAATACTATTTTATGTCTCTTAACATAGAACAGCTTACAATAAAATTCACGTTCTATAGCATTCATCATTTTGTATAAGGGTAATGGATTGACGGTATCGGTAGAGCGTTGGACAAGATGGTGTGTGGCATATACTTACGTCCCTTTGCATTCAAAATTGAAATATCACCGTGGCTAAGAAAATAAACACTACCAATGCACTGTGGTTGATTTCAACGGATTTCCCTTCTCCCAAAAGTGTTGTCCTTTTACCTAAATCAGCAAATATTTATTAATAATTACATTTCTCATTATTTTCCGATTATCAGAATGCTAAATTCACAATAATCGTATTTGTTATATGTCAATATAATTTCGATTTCCCACACTATCTATACTTTACATTATTTTCTAAGTAGTATTTTAAAATAAATTACGTTGCATCATATCATGGTACACATAGCTTTGAATTTTATTTTAAGGATAATATATATTAATTATTCAAAAATACATGAAATATTTACGACTTTGTCATATTATTGCAAGCCTGGTTTGGGAGTTGCTTTGCCAGAGTCATCAGCGAATTCGGTAAATGCATAGAAATATTTCTTCAATCTCTTTCTATTTTGAGTTCAAATATTGCCGAATTCATATGTGTCATTCGAACTTAGCAGTCAATAATTAAAGTGTTATAATAATCCCCTCCCCCTCCACCCAATCATTGGCATTCTGCCTAAAGTAAGATTCATTATTATATTTTGTTGGACAGAGCATTTAGCTTAATGCCACATCCTTAATATCCATGCAGTTTCCTAAAATTCATGTTCAAATTATTTAGGCAATTCTCAAGGAATGTATACACAGGAAACACAAACACATACATAGGCACACACACCAAAGTTACTCAACTATACACTTGCACATATACACAACACACATATACTGGCCAGACCACTCATATATCATCCCCTTCTATCTCCCCATCAATACAATCGGGATTTAACCATTCAAGCTCGATATATGCCACTCTGCAGTAGATATTTCGTTCATTTTAAGTCGTATTTGAAAGTATATATATATATATATACATACATATATATATATAAATATATATATATATATATATATATATATATATATATATATATATATATTTATATATGTATATATATATATATATATATATATATATTTAAAGGTTAAACAAGGTTCCATGAATAAATCAAAGAATGAGTTTTACAATAGACTGGAAGCACTCCACAATTTGGTTTTCAGGAGTTATTAATATTAATTCAAAACATTAACAAAAATAGACATTCGTGTGATCAAGTATATTATATTATACATATGACTACCATGAGTGAATCTTAACCATCTACTAAGTCAGGGTATGTCATGCATCATCTTATTTTATCTGATGAGGACGTACTGTTGAAGACAGCTCAGTACCTCTGAAATATGTATAATAAAATATACTTGATCACACGAATGTCTATTTTTGTTAATATTTTGAATTAATATATATATATATATATTATGGTATTTATATGAACATGATAAGTGAAACTAAATTAAAAAAAAGAACAAATCACAACAAATTGCAAAATGACTTAAATACATTACTTAAAAAACTAAAAGACACTAACCGTATCATAGTAAAAGCAGACAAAACATCAAATGTATACTCAATGGACATTAACACATACAATAACTTTATTCAGCGTGAACTACATAAAAAATATAAAAAAACAAATGAATCTACACTCACCAGCATTAACATGGAGGGCCTCAAGATAGTTAATAAACTCGGAATTTCAGATAGGACCGAACCACTTACCCCGTGCAACCCTACATTTAACCTGAAGGATCACAAAAATAACTTTGAAACTAATCCCACCATTAGATTAATATGCCCAACCAAGTCAGACATAGGTAAAATTAGCAAAAATATTCTAGATAGGGTAATCGCACAAATAGAGTGTAAACTAGAAATCAGTTTATGGGGCAACACTAACGAGGCAATTAAATGGTTCAATAAAATACAAAATAGGGAGACGTGTAACTTCATACAATTTGATATAGACGACTATTATGCTTCCATATCCCCAGCTACCCTAGATAAGGCGCTTATATTTGCCCCAAATAACTCTGATCTTACCCATGATGAAATTGAAATAATAATAGCGGCTAGAAGGACTATCATAAAATTTGAAATTAACTACTGGGTAAGAAAGGATAGAATAAATAGCTTCGATATAACAATGGGATCAAATGATTCTGCGCAAATCACAGATATCGTGGGGCTATTCATAGCACACAACCTACATAAGGAATTCAGTAACCTCCAAGGAGGAATTTATAGGGACGACACGTTACTTATAGCTAGGAACCTAAACAACCAGAGCATGGAAAGACTAAGGAAAAATATTAGAATATTCTTCAAAAAACTAGGCCTAAGTATTACCTACGAACTAAACCATAAGAAGGTAAATTTTCTAGATGTAACTCTAAATCTAAATACTGGATTAATAGAACCTTTCCACAAAAATAATGAAAATCTTGCCTACATTAGTTACAACTCAAATCACCCCAAATCCATAATTAAATCCATAGCACGTAGTATATCCCTCCGAATATCCCGCTTATCCTCAGACATAGAAATCTTTAGCGAGCATGCTGACTATTATAATGCAGCATTACGTAGGGCCGGTCATAAAGATAAACTACAGTATATAGTGAATAAGGACAACATAAACAATCCTAGTAATTACTACTCCAACCGCTCACATAATAATAGGAATAGCTTGACTAGACATAGGATTAGCCATGTAACACCTGGAGTAAAGGGCCAAAACACTAATAACGTAAACCCAAGAAACAATAGAAGAAACAGACAAAGAAAATACCTATGGTTCAACCCAATATTCAACTCCTCTATAAAAACTAGACTGCCCTCTACATTCTTTAAACTAATAGAGAAACACTTCCCTATCTCGCATATATATCACAAAATACTCAATAGATCTACTATAAAACTCTCATTCTCAACAGCAGCTAACATAGAATCACACATACGCAAGATCAACCACAAAAATATCTCTAGTAAATCAATTGCACCTATACATAAGCACAAACTCATCACAACATCACAACCACAAGCGCATACAAACGCGCAGCAGCAAAACCCCATTGGGCATATATCACAACCCACTTATAACAGGGTACTAAACAGGAATGTAAAAGCTGCACAAAATAGCGCCTCAAACTGTAACTGTCACCTCCCAGATAGGTGCCCATTGGCGAACAGATGTCTCGATTCGAGCCTGATGTACATGTGCACTGTCATCTCTGGTAACTCCACCTGGAATTACATAGGATCCACCGCGGGTTCTTTTAAGAAAAGATGGTATGTGCACAGGCACTCAATGAAAAACCGTGCACTTATGGGTTCCACCACCCTCGCCAGAAAAATATGGAGATGAGGGACAGCAACACTAACTACAGTATCAACTGGTCGAAGTTGTCGGCTGCTAAAACCTATAGTACAGGGATGTCCTATTGCGGGCTATGTGATCTTGAGCTATTGTATATCCTTAGAAATGTTAAAAGGCTACTTAACAATAAGTTAGACAGATCTATCTTCTGCAGACATAGAATAGCCACTAAATTCATAAAATTTAAACCTCCGTGAATCGAACCAACATAACATAGCTTTAAATTAGGATACCTACTACTCACAGAAATATATTCATTAAGTATACTATATCCTTCACAAGTCTAGACCACACAATTGTCTGTAAGTACCTCATCTACCAACAATCTTACTCCTTCTCAGCTGCTGCCATCATTTGATCCTAAATCCTAGTTTTTCTCATTTTACTACTACAATGTTACTTAACCTCTTTTTGCCATAATTACAATTAGCACGCTTTTCTCTTTGCATGTAGGTATATTTTTGTACGAGTGTATATTGATGTGTATGTATGTGTCTATGTACACATGCATGTGTATATATGTGTATATATATATATATATATATATATATATATATGTGTATATATGTGTATATATATATATATATATATATATATATATATATATATATATATATATATATATATATATATATATATGTGTGTGTGTGTGTGTGTGTGTGTGTGTGTGTGTGTGCGTAAATGTATGCGTATATTAATTCGTTAACCTCTGTATTAACTCTACAACTATTGAGCTTAGACAGTGGTCCCATTCATGTATACTGTTGAAGATGAAGAGAAAGATTGTAAAAACTAGCTCATCTTTATAATTTAAAATTGATATACACTACGATACTTTTTGCCTTATGACAGCTAGTTTTACACGCCGTAACATTAGATACATTATATACCCCCCACCTAAGTAATGTCAGGGTCTCCTTAAATAGTTTATTGATAGCATTGTTGTAATTGTTGTTATTGTTCTAATTGAATGCCATTACTACTTCATATAGTAAGTAGTCTGTATTTTCTTTTCTTTTCTTGCCTGTGTATTTTCTTCATTCTCGCATGCTCCGAAGATCTGACTGGTTATAATTCTGTATTGGCGATCGAGTAACGCAAAATTAAGCG
>OZ024740.1:96159504-96224504 GCA_964016885.1 Eledone cirrhosa
AGTAACCCTTTAAAAGGTTTTATGTTGTACATGCCTGTTTAGGTGTGTGGGAGAATGCGTGAATGTGTAAGTATGTGTGTGTGTGTGTGAATGTGAGAAGATATGTCTATACGTAAATGTGGCGGATAGATGTTCTCTCGTGTTAGAACTCGTCTTTGTGTGTGTATGTGTGTGTGTGGGAGAGAATAAGTTGAGGTGTAAGCGCGTGTCTGTGTGCGTGTTTGTGTGGAGGGTGTAAGTATAGGCTAGATGCTCTCTCAAGTTATAAATTGTTGTTGAGTTCTAGACTATTATTGATTCGTGGTTGTGTTTTGTCTATAATTACTGCTTCCTTAATTCTAAGATTGCAGAGGTTTCTTTCCTTAGTTTCTATCCTAACTGTTATGGTTTTGTCGGTGTTTTTGCATTTCACTAAGTGTTTCTTAAATGAGGAAGCGTTAGTATTTAGGTGTTCTTTTATTCTTATGTGGAGTGGTCTGATGGTGCTACATACGTAGAAGTTGCTTCATTTGACGCACTCTAGTATGTATACGACGTAAGCATAGTGGCATAGGTCTGTGTCGTTGATGAGGCAGTCGGCTAGCCTGCAGCGGTTGTCATGTCTTGTGGAGTGTCTTTTGGTTAGCTGTCCGCGTAGAGAAGGTCATGTGTGGGCCAGTTGGATATCTAGTCCCTCTCGTCTGATAGCTCTGCGGATGGCTGTTGTTGGTTCGTCACTGAAGTGTGGGAGCTTCAGGAAGCAAGTGTTAGTGCCTCGGGTGTGGTGTCCTCTGTTCTTTCTGGCATGGTTTGTGGTGGTTGTCGTGTATCCGTTCAGTTTGAGTACTTCCAGGAAATGTGTGGTGTGTGTGTCTCGGTCTCTAGCGTCGGTGCATTTGTTCCGGTTACGTGTAGTTCGTTCCTTATGTATCGGAACTTAGCGCCTGCTGGGAGGGCCGATATGAAATGTACACACAGGTCCTCTGCTGGCTGCTTTTGTATAGAATCAGGTGTGGATGTTGCCTTGCTCTGTTACCCTGAGTTGGAAGTCCAGTAGGGATAGGGATCCGCGGTCATCAAGGTGTTCCATGTTGACCTTTATACTGGCGTCCATGCTGGATAATGTTGTGTATATTTTATCCGCCTCCCCACGGGATGATGTAAGGGTGAGTATGTCATTTACATATCGAGTTAAGAAGGTATGGGAATGGCAGGTGTTGAAGGCTCGGCGTTCTAGCTGGTTCATATAGGTGATGGCCAGCAGGCCCGATGGGATGGATCCATGGGTAATCCTGTAGTCTGTCTTTATGTGTGGTGGTGGAAGGTGAAGTAGATGTCTACTGTGAAGGACAAAATATGATGTATGTCCGTCGGATGAAGGTCGTAGCAGTGGATGACCTCTGCGACCACGCATTCCTTCATTAAATCGACAGCTGGGCGGGCGGCGTCTGTAGTGTAGAGGGAGACAACGTCGAGGCTAGAGGCGTATCAATTTAGTTTAATTTCTTCTGGCTGGAGGTGGTGTAGTCTACGTATGACTTCGTCGGAGCTACTGACATGCCCGGGAAAGGTGGAGAGTAGAGGCTTGAGGACTTGGGAGAGGAGCCAGGAGATTTTGTTTAGGGGTCCTTATATGCTAGAGACGATGGGTCTTATTTATATCTTAGTACTATTCTTGTGGGTCTTGATATGTGGTAGAAAGTGGGTAGTCTGCTATTTATATTGGTGTAGTTGAACTTAACTTTAATTGGGAGTTGTCTTCTTCTACAGATGTCGGACCAGATGGAGTTTTTCTGTTTTTCGATCCGGGCTGCAGTCATGTCCGGGATCTCTGTATATAGTTCATTGTCTCTTAGGTGTTCAAAGGCTAGGTTGTTGTATGTGGTTTGAGAGATGACACAAAACTCTTTACCTTTATCGGATGGTAAGTATATAAGTTCCCTATTCCGTAGGTTCTTCAGCGTGAGTTGTTGTGTCCTGGAGAGGTTTGAGGCTATATTCTTCTGTTTCCGTAAGATGTTAAATACGGAATGTTTTAGCCTTGATAGATTTTCTTCAAGCTCGCGATGGGCAGGCGGTGGACAGAGTGGGCGATCCAGTTGGTATATCGGAAATCTGGGTTTGTTAGATTCCGTGGTGTTGTTGTCGAGAGTCGATATCCATTTTAGTTGGTAGGCTTCCCGAAAGAAATACCAACTAAAATGGATATCTAAAACACACACGCACACGCTTACACATCCACTTATTCTCTCTCACACACACACATACACACATACCAGTTCTAACACGAGAGAACATCTATCCCCCATATTTTCGTATAGACATATCTTCTCACACTCACACTCATACACATACTTACACATTCACGCATTCTCCCACACACTTAAACAGACATGTACAAAAAAACCTTTTAAAGGGAGACTACTCTTTATCCACCTAAACTTAAATCTTTGACATTAGAGATAGAAGAGATACTCTATATAATTTCCTGTCAGCATGTCTTGGCAAGCTATTTAGAACACTGGTTTAACCGCTTTACTTCCTTCCAAATAAGAGATATTATCTCGAAAATTAAGGACATTTAAATAAATCTAAGGCAAAAGAATAATTGTCAACAATATCTTTTGCATTTGCATTTATTTTTGTTTTTTATTCTATGTCCATACCTGTATTGTTTGGCTTTACAAATTCAAACGTGTATACCTCATTACGCCATGCTTCAAGTGAACTATAACTTCCTCCTTTCCTTACGCCTGAGACAGACCCAGTTCACAACTGTAAAGAAACTCTTCCAACTATCTGAAAAGTGCGCCAAAGCCGACTGCAAAATAAACTTCCTAACACGATGCCTGAATAACAACATCATCCCCCAAACTATCAAAAACCTGCATCTACCAACATGCTTCAAATCACCAGGCCTCAAACGATCACTTAGGTACATACAATAATTCTGCCTAAGAAAACTCATACAACACTTACACTGCACGCTACAACAACACATACGGACTATTTCCAGCCTTGTACCACAACTCGCCGAAACCCCAGAACCTCTGTCCAGAGTTATCTGCGTCGCTATAGACAGGTCATACCACCATCGCCGAGACTACGAGAAAATACGCCGAACGCAAACATTTCTCAAACTTAGCACGGCTAACCGTCTTAACAACATCCCGATTCTAAGCACCAACAGAGGCGAACAAGACGGTACCAACACCGAACCTAGCGGCGCCCAGACCAACAACACACCTGACGCAAAGCACCTCGTCACAGACTTGACAGGATCCCTCTCCCGAGAGAAATTAGACCTCCTCAGCCTGGGTCCCAAGTTCATATTGAAACAGAGACTGGACGATAAATTATGACTCGACATAGAAACGAATTTCTGTCGGGCTGCCTACCAACTAAAATGGATATTTTAGTTGGTAGGCAGATAAGACTAATTGTCAACAATATCTTTTGCATTTGCATTTTGTTTTTATTCTATGTCCATACCTGCATTGTTTGGCTTTACAAATTCAAACGTTTATATATATGAATATATATATACTTTCAAATACGACTTAAAAGAAAGAAATATGTACTGGAGAGTGGCATATATCGAAATTGAATGGTTAAATCCCGATTGTATTGATGTATATATATATATATATATATATATATATATATATATATATATATATATATGTGTGTGTGTGTGTGTGTGTTTCTGTGCGTGTGTGTGTGTGCTCGTGTGTGTGTGTGTGTGTATTTGAACATGGAAGTGGTTATAGTAAAAAGGTGAAATTGGAAATAGCACGGAAAATATATTTAAGGGTCTGTTTTTTTTTCCTTTTATTAATCAATCTTTAGTTTTTAATTAATATGAATTACTTATAATTGTAATACTCAACATTTGGTAAGAAGACTTTTATTACTACATTAAACGGGCTATAATTTATATACTTCATATAACAATATGAAACTCTTTTTTAAATAATTGTCCCCATCACTTTTTCAATAATATCACTTTGACGTATCAAATAAAGGAAAAAAAACAAAAAAACTGACCCTTAAATATATTTTCCGTGCTATTTCCAATTTCACATTTTCTTTTCTTCTTCTTCGCTCACTCATTCCTATGAGGGATGTTAGGAGTCCTAAACATTCTGTTCAGTGGCTCCTGTCAGAAGCAACGGTCTCCAACTGATCTGGCTGGATCACAAATTGGGACCACTCAAGTGCACTGATGTTTTACAATCACCCTTCTCGGTGTCTACTCCCCTGGTCTCCTGCATATTGGTTTTGTCGGTAAAGTCTATCCAGTAATTCTTTCCTGAGACAGTCGAACAACATGCCCACACTATCGGTGCTGCGAGCTTTTAATTTGGCAAAGCAGCGGCTCTAACTGGAGTGATTTATCATTTCCGTATTACGTACTTTATCGAATAACATTAATCCAATGACACTGCGGAGGAATCCCATTTCGGTCGCTTGTATTCGCGATTTTATACTTTCCGTTACTACCCAAGAGTCATGAACATAGGTAAGGGTTTTCACAAATACTGAATTGAAGACCACAAGGTTGGCTTGTCTGCCTATTACCTTCTTTGCATGACTGATGGCTGAATCTGGCACAATACTGCACCAGTTTCTGCAATTCTTGCAATTAATTCAGCCTAATACCTTCACTCATTTGTGAACATGGCCTCGAGATATATGAACTTCTGTACATTATTCAGTGGAAAAGCATTATTCACAAATGTGAAGTAAATGAAAATACATTAATTCCTCACTGTTGCATATAATAGCAGACATTTTAATATGAGTTTTATATGCTTATACGGAATACATTTCAGCTAATTGCCTACTCCCTTTTGTGTCCTTGTATCATTTTCTATAAACACTCATTGAATTATGCAATCCCGTAAAATATTCTTCCTAATATATTCTATTTACTTAAAGTATTTTAAAACCACTACATAATTTGACTGTTTAAAGCATTAACTATTATCAAAAATATATTAATATATTTAATAGTTACCTATCAATTTGCCTGTTAGTTGCTAGTTACCTATCAAGTTTTCCGTTTCGAATTTTGAATGTTACCGCATATAGACTTTGGATTGATGAGAATAGACGCACAATGTGTGTACATCCCCAAACACAAATGATGTTCCACGATATTTGTTCCAGAATTGAACAAATATCAATAATTAACAACTAAAATAGACCATGTTCATGAAATCTCATTTAAACACTCAATAGCTTAAGCGACATTGTTACCAGCATGTTTATTAAAACAACTGAAATTGAATCATTAAAATTAAAATCATCGACATAAACCATAAAATTATGTAACTTTCTAGGTATTTTTTGAAACTGCTCAATATATTCATTCTTCTGGCTACTAGTTTAATGGAAGTTGTTTCCCTTACACCCGAACAATTCTCTCTGCAAGTCCGACACACGTCATACACAAACAATATATTCAAATTCAATTGAACATATTTCCGTATGCCTCACGAAATAATGCTCCATTTTGTTTTGTGACAATCTTCTCCACTGTTTAGAACGTTTGGGAGCTCAGAAGAAAGAAAATGAGACAGGGTGAGAGAGAGATAGGGAGAGATAGATAGTGAGAGAGAGAGAGAGAGAGAGGGGTGAGGAGAGAAATACAGAGTTAGAGAGAGCTAGAAAATATCGAGGGAGATATGATTTGGGAGTGAATCAAAGAAAGATGAAACAATATGAGTGACCTAACCTTAGAGAAGAGGAACTATATAGAGAAGATTAGCCAATGAATAAAAGAGAGATATTGAGAAAGAGAATGCTAGAGAGAGAGAGCGAGAGAGAGAGAGAGAGAGAGAGAGAGAGAGAGAGAGAGAAAGAGCGAGAGAGAGATAATGGGGGAGAGCGTGAAAGGAGACAGCATTTTTTGACCATACCTTTACATATATAAGTTTCCGTAGTTGTGTGTGGTGTTTCATGTTTTTTTTCACCTATTATTGGCTAGCTGCGGATAAATTGTCTGTGCATACGACTATTTTAGATGTTCTGAAATTGATATGCTAGTGATTTCCTTTTTGTTTTTGTTTAAATTGTTGAAAATCAAAATTCTTCATAAATGATACGTGCAGAGAGATTCTTTCAGTTGGATGACGTTCTGGGGAAGAGCTCTGTCGTAGTGGGTAAGGGGAGAAGAAAGGCATGTATGGCAAGTGTGCATGAGGGAAAGTGGAATGAAATCAAGCATATTCCAAACGCATGCCAATACAATAGGTATAAAAGTAAGACAGAATCAAGAGCGTGCCCGTCAGTGACTGTCAGGACACCTAATTGTGTGCCGAATATGAGTAAAAGTAATGAGTTGCAGTGATGATTTAGTTCCATATACACACACTCATCAAATCAAAGGAACAGTAACAATGAAAGGAGGATTGTCCACAATACCTACCTCCAGCCTGGAAAAGTATATTCCCCTATCTCGTTTGAAGGCGCCCAGTTCCCCAAAATAAATAGGAGCCCATCCACTTCAACACAGGCTGTTGCATCGGCTTGACCAAAACCATCTTGCGTATTTTCCCTCATTTTCCAAAACAGACGTTGGCTCAACTCAGTGCCATCACTATCGACTAGCACTCAGCTGGACACCGACTGTTTCAGCCGGTGTTTCCCTGAGGCTAGGCCTCCGAATCTGTGAACCTCACAAATACCGCTGTGGTTCCACTCTGTATTCTCTCAGCCTAAACCTGCTGTCATACCGATAAAATGCTTGCCGCCTCCTACGCCATGCTGCATTCAATGACACCAGAGAGCAAGACCTGGATGCCGCAGACATCTCTACCCAGTTCACGCTAGCAGGATCAGAACAAGGGGTCGGTAAATGTCTAGACTGTCCGGCAATCTTCCCGTTCTCTGATGGGAGCCACCTCGTTTTGGATGCCACTTGTCAAGAAACTTCCAGCAGTAAAATATGTTTGTTCGGTTATCAGTTCCGCTGCCTGTTAGACTGAAAATTGTCAAAGTATTGGATGCACGAAGATTGTTTTGTTGTCGAGCCTATAATTTTTGAGTTTTCCGGCATTCTTGTACCATGGACCACAAACCTATTCACTACTACCAGGGCGGAGGTACATACGGAGAAGTGTGAGTCACGTGAGATCGAGTAGTTATTCCAGCGCGTCTCCTTCACCATCCTCCATCACAAGAATTTATCCATTATGTCTGCTGAGACTCCGAGGCAAATTTGACGTTAAAATACTCTTGTGTTGTGTGTTTATCTATTTACTTCCATTTTCAGTGATTGTTCACAATAAAAATAAATCAAATCATTCGCTGGTTTCATTTCAGTTATTCGACTGGACAGTGGTCAGTCGACTAGACGGCAGTCATATAGAGCAAAGTCTTAAAGAGTTTTGTCGACCAATAAAAGTGTATTATTTCTCATAGATCTTAATTCTCTTAAGTACTTGATTGCTGAACAAAGGCTAGACAAAGCAGGAACATAACCACGTTTACAAACAAAAATCGAATATATGTTTTAAATATTATATTTATGCAAAGTTGCAATCATCATTTTTCAGGTTATTTTCCACAAACAAAATGACATTTTTTGCAAGTCACGTCAGTACAACTGATAGTATTTATTAGCATTTATGTATTTCTGAGTGAATATGTGTCTGCGATTCGTGTTAAATTTTCTAGTGAAGGAAACGGGAGCTAGGCACTTTATAATATAATAGATCATTTGAAAACTGTCCACCAGCTTATCGCTCTACTAAAGAATGGAAACGTTAGACAATTCGGAAAACTCAAAAGCGTGAAGCTAATAGACTAATATTTGTACTGTTTTCGTTCCTGTCTAAGATTTAACTATATATATATATATATATATATATATATATATATATATATCATAGATTGTGTTAGAAACTCAAAATAGTCTTTCATAATTAAATAGCTCAAAGAAGGGATCTTTCCGATCCGTGTAATATAATTGTATATATGAGAGGGATGAACACATATGTAAGAATACATGTGTCCAATTGCAAATGACCAAGTTAAATAGGTTGAAAAAATACTAATTTAAAACAATATGGTTTGCCTGACTCGATTTTAAGTAATCAATCAATACAAAATAAAAACCTATATCTGGCAAGTGCCTTTGACACCCGGACAGAGCTAAATCTGTTACGCAATAATTATTATGTGAAAGCCAGAATTGTTGTACTCTTCTGCGGGTATCCAGGAAATGTGTACCTTCCACTTCAGTGGGTCTTAGAATACTGAACGATGTGCTAATATAAAAACACATTAAACTAGTATTTTTTCAACTTAGCTAACGTTTGCAAGTATTCTTATATCTGTGTTCTTCCTTCTCATATATCCAATTATATATATATATATATATATATAAAATAAAAAAAAGGTTCGCTCTACATGGCTGAATACAATAAATGTAATCTGAGTTTTTCGAATATTAATAATTGTTTCTACTTTAGGCACAAGGCCAGCAATTACCCAGTGCATTACTGGTACTTTATTTTTCGACCCCGTAAGGATGAAAGGCAAAGTCAACCTCGGCGGGATTTGAACTCAGATCGTAAAGGGACATAACTATGCTGGAAAGCATGGCGTCCGACTCTCTACCGATACTGCCAATCCACCACCCTTTTCGAATATTAATATTAAGATTAATAATACCATTCGATTCGATTGCAATTATGCAAACGAGCCTCGTTTTTAAAGCCATGTCCGTAGAATGAACCCTACATGTTGTTCTTGTGTCGGCATGTAAACAGGACTGCAGACACTAATGTTTCTGGATATCACCTTTCATTCACTGTTCACCTGCCAAATGTCAGAGTTAGTGAAAATATATGCTATTTTTTTTTGAAATATACAGTGACTGATCGACCTGATTTACATATTATCAGACTAGCTGATCAGTCAGATCTGTATTTTAGTAGATCCACTGATCAGCCAGACTTTCATATCAGCAGCCTGGCCAGTTAATTTTCTGTATACGAGTGATAAATTGCCGGCTTTGCCACATAAAAAAAAGTCGATTTACATGGCTGAATACAATAAATGTAATCTGAGTTTTTCGAATATTAATAATAACATTCAATCCGTTTGCAATCATGCCAACAAGCCTCATTTTTAAAGCCATGTCAGTAGAATGAACCCATCATCCTTGCTCTTGTGGTGACATTTAAACAGAACTACAGACACTAATGGTAAGAGCAAGAATGAAGGGTTCATTCTACTGATATGGCTTTAGAAATAAAGGTTGTTTGCATAATTGCAAACGAATCGAATGTTATTTTTAATATTCGAAAAACTCAGATTAGTAGCATCAGGTATGAAGAATATTCAAGGTATAGAGCAAATCCAGTCCACAGAGTAGTATTCCAGTTCATTTACTTTAGCAGAGTTTGAACACATTTGTTCACAATCATAATTATATGTAACTGGCAATGTACATTTTGTAGTAATCCCTAGCCTTTATATGTATATATATATATATATATATATAAAGCATTGGACGAGTGTTTCCCGTCGCCGAACAGGTACCACATGATATTCATCCACCACACAGTGAACCTATCCTTCTCCACCGCAACTATATGGCAGACTATATGGCCAAAGTCAATACGGTGAAGTTGGGGAGAATCGACCGCGAACTACTGCAGGCGACCGATGCTTCTGAGGGAAAAGGGAGATCCCCATGGAAGCAGGGCCACCGGTTATGAGTCAGACCCCACGGTAGCCGATCTACTCGTGGAAGACACAGTACTCGACAAAGCAGATGGCACTGAACGACAGAAAGAAGCTCACTCTACCGGCAGAACAACAGCCAGCGAATCGGGAGAACACCGCACAAAGGCCAGGATCCCGCGTAAGGATTGAGCAGCATACATAGGCGCAGCATCCGCCACATTTAAGTCGAGGGTGTACAATCACACGAACTCTTTCAAGGACCGGAACAAGAGACACTACACTAGGGTGGCGGATCTGATATGCGACTTGAAGGTCAGTGGCAGCACGTACGATCTCAACTGGAGTGTCGTTCAACTTGCTAATGCATATTCGGCCGGTGGGGGAAGTGCAAGCTGTGCCAGTCCGAGGCCATGGAAATTGTGAGATTAAAGTATAAAGTAGTCAACCTGAAATCGCAGATCATCATGACGTGTAGAAACTAACGAAAGTGCATACCCTCCGCATACAAACCCCCGGATGGCTCCAACTAGTGCCATACGGGGATGTGGACGTCGATCGGGGTGGTGGCGCGGGTCCATGGGATCCGACATCATACCTTGATGATTATGTATGTCCTGTGGGCCATGTCGACACACTCAATGCTGCGCATTTGACTCTGTACCTAATCTTTAACGCCACTGTTGCATTAGCCAGGACACGGCGGCTTAATTTCCGTACGTCTACTCAATACCGTATCACACATCACTAATATACTACGTTTTATCCACAATACCATACTCCGTTACAAACTGTTTTTCCATATGTTCTCATGCAGTGTATGTGTTTTCTCTACATATTCCATTATGTAAAGTTTTATGTATTTTTCATGTACACCCTCATATGTAATATTGTTTATAATGTTTCATTATGTGGATTATTTCACGTTAACACGCTAATCGAAAATCACACACACACAAATACACACCCGCACACACACATACACACACACACACACACACACACACACACACACACACACACACACACACACACATACACACACACACATATATATATATATATATATATATATATATATATATATATATATATGCAATGAACAGCATAAGATAATTATTTCATATATATATATATATATATATATATATATATGTATTTATTTATTTATGAAAATAACAGATTAAAGTAAATCTGTTATTGAAATAAATATTTGCTCTGTGTTTCTTATATATTTGATATATTTTTACACTTTTCGCGGGAGTACTCCTCTCTGATCGTCAGTCCCTCTTTGGACCGCCACGTCCACTCTATATAGAGCGGCAGAATGATAATTGAAAGAGATGTACATAGATAGAGATAGAAATGCCACGCAATGATTTAGACAATGTGTTACAATGCGTGCGTGTGTCTCTGTGACAAAAAAGGGGAGGACAAGACCTCGGTTGCATATATATATATATATATATATATATATATATATATAAATCTGGATGCAGTAAAAACTGTTTAGATGATTAGTCACCTGAATTCCTGATGTTTGGTGCAGTACAGTGTGACACTATGAAAGATTCGGGAAATACCCTGCAGGAGCTCAAAAGTTGGTGTCCCAAATGTTTCATATATATATATATATATGATAAAGATAAAGAACCTTGCTAAACAAATACAGAAACGAAATATATATATATATATATATATATATATATATATATATATATATATATATATATATATATATATATATATATATATATATATATATGTACGTATATATATATATGTATATATATATGGATATATACATATATTGGAAAGTGAGTTTTTTTTACAAAATGAAAGATAACCGAGGTGTCCTACCCGAGTGAAAATATAAAGAAAAAAAGATGAAATCGAAAATGCAACTGAAGTCTTATTTAAAAAAAATATATATATATTTATTTGGTTCTTTTACCGGTTTCGGAGTTCTTCTGCTTTTCAAAAGTAGAGTTGAGATGGAGGATCTGTGGTTTTTCTCACATCTGGTTGGTCTTTGAATGTTATTTGTTTTATATGGAAGAAAGTGGCTCGAAACGCCAGGTTTTTAGAGAAGTAATTTGATTGGTTGGTCAATATGTATAATACATTTCGCGCCAGTTCGCGTTACAAAGTTCTTCAAACAATGGGTGCGGGGCTCAGGTCGTTTTTTTCATCTATGAGTGAAGTTTGGTTGGTTGATGCAGTCACGTAAATAAGCACATCAGTTTTGGCGACAGTTGTTTGAATTTTTTTTTACTTAAAAAAAGGGGCTCACGAATGTTTTTTTTTTTGAAATGTAATTTGATTGGTTATAAATGTAATTATGCTGTCACGTGAACAAGTTCATTAAAATCGCGCCCGTATTTGGAAATTTATTTTGTAGCCTTTTACAGAATTTTCTGACAAACAAAAGATAATTGTGAAGAGAAATGTGATGGGATTATTATTCTGGTTCAGTAAATATGGCTGGTTCGCTGGGGTGTCAGAATTCAGACTTTTTATTGAAATAAAGAATGTATGTTTATTTGTGTGCTTGTGTGTGTTTGTGTGTGTATAGGAAAATGATTCCGTTGGTAGAAATATTTTTGAATGAACATATTTTCCTTATTTATTCGTATTTGTTCTGTTGTATTGTCAGCGCAAACGTATGTTAAGGTTTATTTAGTTCGGGTTTTTATTTTCTAAAGTAGGAGGTGTTATGTGTGTGTATGTGTCTGTTTGGATGGTTAGCATGTTATGGTGTTGACATAATGTATATTAAACCATATTTAAGGCGGTCTGTATTTTTGAATAAATATATTTTCCTTATTTATTCGTATTTGTTCTGTTGGATTGTCAGTGCAAAGGTAACATGGAAAGACTTGGAATGTGGGTGTCTTATAACTTGCGCATATGTCTAGATATGCACTTAGTGGTATCTGTCTCGTGGTTGGATCTCGTAATTGTTGGCGATGAACTGTCATTCTGTTTCTGAGTGTGAGTTTAGTTTGTCCTATATAATCTTCATTGCATCCTTTACATTTAATGGCATTAATTAGATTTTTTGGTGAGCAAGTGACGTGATTTTTTACAGCAACATTTTGTCCTGATTTAAATGTATACCTGTTGCCTTCAATGATTATGTTGTGTGTTTAAAGGGCTTTTTTTCATTATTGGGTCTTGTTTTAGTAGTGGGATGTTCTGTGAATAGTGTTGTAAGCTTCCGCATTTCTTGGGTTGTGTGTTGAGATATATGATAGACTATTGGACGTACCTTGAATTTGTTTCTGTTTTCGTAATCCATCAATGCATATTGCTTTAGCCCTTTCTGTTCCATTATTTATTAGTAATGCTGAGTAATGTCTTTCGAGTAGAATTTCGTTTAATTCTTGAAGTCTTTTATTTCGCGTTTCATAATTGGAGACAATTGTGCAAATTCTTCTTGCTAGGTTAAAAGGAATGTTCGTCTTCGTGTGCTTTGGATGGTTGGAGGTGAATATCAGGTATTGTTAGGAATCCGTTGGTTTGTAGAGTATGTCAGTTTCAATATTTGTGTATTTTTTTTAAGATTAAGATGTCCGGAAATGGGAGTTGATCTTGGCTGTATTCCATTGCGAATTGGATGTGGTTATTGATGGCGTTAATTAAATGTTTGAAATAATTCAGTTGCTCGAGTGTGTGGAACCAAAGAATGCGACAATCATCCAAGTAGCTTTTCCAATTCTCTGATAAATATTGGTGGAAATTCAATCTGTATTTTCATTTGGACTGTTCATATATCTCGACTTCTAAGTATGCCGTGACTAAGTTGGCATAAGTTGGATGGGCTTTTATACACATCGCAGTCCCCGATATTTGCTTGTAAGTACAGCCATCGAAATCAATAAAGGTCTTCTGTAAGATACATTTTAGTCCGTCATTGATGAAACTTTTTTTAATTCTGCCATGTATATCATTGGGATATTTCTCTAGCCAGAATCCTATTGCTTCTAGTCCGTATTAGTTTGGGATAATTGTGTAAAGATTCACTACATCGAAAGACACAGTAATAGTGTCGTTGTTGACATGTTTGGGGAGGTGGTTTAAGAAGTCCAGATCGTCTCTTACAAGGCTTGGTATGTGTTTGAGAATTGTTTTTAGTAGTATGTCTATAAAGTTGCTCAGTCTGTGTGTTACACATTGTAGGCCCGCTACACTTGGTCTTAATTTAAGGTCTGTGGAGTATTGTGTGTTCACGCAGGTTGAGGTGGATTGTTTACAGGCGTCGTTAATTATGTTACACTTGTTGATCTTCGGAAGTCCGTAAAGGTTGCTGCTTTTGTATTCAAAATGTGTTAAATAATCGCGTTCCTTTTTAGTTAAGTCATCCTGATATGGACAAATCAGTGTGTTTAATCTGATCATTGTTTTTGATTTCTGGTAATTGTTTACTCTTTCATAGTAATTAGTATTTTGTAAGAGAGAGAACATAGAATTTTTATATTTTTCAGCAACCATAATGACAACAGTACTTCCCTTGTCTGCTTCTTAATTATAATATCCGTATTGTTTTTTAGTTCATGTATAATCTTCCATTACCTTCGATTCGTGTTGGGTTTGGGTATAGGTTGCGGTAGTTCATGGTATGGGAAATAATCTACGTGGTGACAAAATTTGTCCAGAACTCTGTTTGTACCTTGTTTGGGGTTGTAGCTGCTTTTAGTCCGTACAATTGATTGGTCGTTATTCTCCTTGTCAAAGAATTCCTCTGTGAGACGCAATTTACTACAGAACTGTGAGATATTGTCATATATCTCATTGAGGTTAGAGTATTGTGGTGTTGGTGTGAATTTCAGTCCTTTTGAGAGAATTTTAACTTGTTTGACTGAGAGGTTTGTATTTGAAAGGTTGATTATTTTCGGTTTTTCCAAATCGGTTAGTGCCACCGGGTGTCGTGGGTCCTGTAGCCTTGGTCTAAAAAATGATTTTTCTAGAATGTTTTTTCAATGGTATTATTATACGGCGGGATTTGAACTCAGCCCTTGCTATTCTCAGTTCAAATCCCGCCGAGGTTAACTTTGCCTTTCATCCTTACGGGTCGATAAAAAAGTACCAGTAATGTACTGGTGATTGCTGGCCTTTTGCCAATAGTAGAAACAATTATTATATCTAATGGCGTTTCCCCTGTTTGTTGTGTGGTCTTGTATAGAAGTTTCGGACGTATTGATGTTCGGTTTGTTGATAGTGCGAGTTGTAGATTTTGTTTCTTTGTGTGGGTTGGGATCTACGATATTGGAGCTGGGTCTGTGTGATCAGGGGTCTACGGTTTTGGAATAGGTTTTGTGTGGATTGTGATCTGCGGATCGGGTCCTGTCTTGTGTTGGGGTATCTTCGGTATTTGTTAATAGGGTTATAGTTTTTTCTGTGTTCTGGGATTATCGTCATAATTTTGCTGGGGGTATGTTGGACGTTTTGTTACTTTTGTGTTATATGTTTGGCATGTGGTGTGTGAGTTTTAATTTGTTTTAAAAATGGGTTACCTGTATATTGTTCATTTTTGAAATCTATTTCTTAGTTGTTGAACCAGGTGGCGTTTTTTTCCCATAGCTGGAAGGATGTTAGTTTTTCATCCTCACAATTTTCTTTCCAAAGTTTTAAGGTTTTTTCATAGAGTAGGCCTACAGAGTGCCTTGAGATTTCTGTTTCCATCTATTAGTCGAGTGACTTGAATTTTTCTTCGTTGGAGTTGGCTCTTAATAGCAACAGTTCTATTTCTATTTTAAATTTTTCTGACGCAATCTTTTCCCTAAGTCTTTGTTGGTTTTCTGGTTCATTCAGGATGCTTATAATTTGGAGTTTTTTTAGGTGGATGATGGGGCTAGAGTTTAGCTACTTTTCATGTATGTCTGTCTTGCCATTATTTTTTAGGAGATTCCAAAAAGCGAATTTGCTAGCTGTGAGCTTTTGAGTTCATATATTGATTAGGGTGTTTTTCAATGAGGGGACATCTCGTAGATTGGGTTCTAATGGTTGTTCCAGCTTTTGGAGCTTGCTGTTTCAATGGTTTCGATTAGTTTAGTTAATGCTGGAGTAATATTCATCTCTTGGGTATTTTCTGTTTCTTCGTTGAGCCATTTTTATAGATATGTATTTGGTCCACATTGTTGGTCAAAATTGAAAGTGTGAGGGGAATCTCTTTTCTCTAAAACCCGGCGTTTCGAGCCACTCTTTTCGATATAAATCAAGTAAAATTCAAAGACAACCAGATGTGAGAAAAACCACAGACCCTCCATCTCAACTCTACTTTTGAAAAGCAGAACAACTGCTAAATCGGTAAAGAACCAAATAAATAAATATATTTTTTTAGAAAATGAGACTCCAGTTGTATTTTCGATTTCATCTTTTTTACTTTGTGAAGGCGTGTGGCGGAGTGGTTAGAGAATTGGATTCACGATCGTAAGGTTGTGAGTTCGATTCCTGGACCAGGCGATGCGTTATGTCCTTGAGCAAGACACTTTATTTCACGTTGCTCCTTCTACCTGGAGTTGCGACCGATAGATAGTATTAGCAATTGGAAAGACCAACGGAAACATTGTTCCCTCGGTCCGATTTGACGAAAGTCGATCGTCCATTAAAATATATATATATATATATATATATATATATATATATATATATATATATATATATATATATTTATATATATATATATATATAAGTATGTATACGTACATACATATATGTATACAGACGTACAGTAGTATGTATATATATACATACATGCACACACATATATATATTTACGTATTGATTTACATAACATTTATTATAATGCTCGGTTTGTTTGTAAACAAACAACCCAAATTAAGCCGTAAAGTGTTTAGCAACCATCGTTGCCCTTTTGTTCAACAATGACAAAGGAACTGTCTACTAGTTTCAAGCTTATTCGCTATCGTCAGTACCGTATACCTTCCTGCCAGATCATTGAACGTCTGAAAGTATATATTTTCCTTATGCATATAAACGGCTGAGCAGCCTAATTTCCATATCGAGTGAGTTAATCGGCCGGGCGCACCGATAACGATAAATGGAATAAAATGAAACGAAATTTCATTTCTCACTCTTAGTACGGATGTTACTTGAATATAAGTATGTATACATATATATATATATATATATATATATATATATATATATATATATATATATATATATATATATTATATGTGTACGTATTGATTTACCTAACATTTATTATAATGTTCGGTTTGTTTGTAAACAAACATCCCGAATTAAGCCGTACAGTGTTTAGCAACCATCGTTGCACATTTGTTCAACAATGACAAAGGAACTGTCTACTAGTGTCAAGCTTATTAGCTATCCTCAATACCGTATACCATCCTGCCAGATGAATGAACGTCTGAAAGTATATACACTCCTTGTGCATATTAACTGCTGAGCAGCCTAATTTGCATATCAAGTGAGTTAATCGGCCGGGCGCACCGAAAACGATAAATGGAAACAATGAAACGAAATTTCATTTCTCACTCTTAGTAAGGCTGTTACTTAAATATAAGTATGTATACATACATACATATATGTATACATACGTACAGTAGTATGTATATATATATACATACATGCACACATATATATATGCAGGTGTGGATTTACCGAACATTTATTATAATGTTCGGTTTGTTTGTAAAAAAACATCCCAAATTAAGACGTACAGTATTTAGCAACCATCGTTGCCCTTTTGTTCAACACTGACAAATGAACGATGTACTAGTTTCAAGCTTATTACCTTGAAAAAAAGGGTAACGATGGTTGCTAAACACTGTACGGCTTAATTTGGGATGTTTGTTTACAAACAAACCGAGCCTTATAATAAATGTTCGGTAAATCCATAGGTACATATATATATATATGTGTGCATGTATGTATATATATATACATACTACTGTACGTATGTATACATAGAGCTCATAGGGCAAAACAGCTCTTAAGAGTCAATGGCCATCCAAAATCACCGGGAGAGATGACCCCTTAGCCTTTGTCAAGGCAGAATTCTAGGAGAAGGAAAACTCTGATATTACACCTGCAACCCTGATGGTATCCAATGATGTTGATTTGTTCTTCTTTTTTTGGTAAATATCATCTTGGTTAAGAGAGTGGGACAGGCTTTGTGCAGTGCCTTTGCTCACTATAAAAGCTTCACGGCACAGTCATTGCTTTATATCTGGATATCTCTCTGCACTTGTCCTCACATGGTACCATGAGCCCAGCACTATGTGTCAATAATTGTCACAAGTGTAGTGTTTGTACCAGAGTTTTCAAGTCGCTGGCTGGACTAAAAACTCTCACTCGTTCAGCGCTTCGGTAGGGGTTCTCCTACATGGATATAAAGTAGTGGCCGTACTCGAAAACGAGTTGGCAGCCACCATGTATGTACGTATACATACATATATTTAAGTAACATCCGTACTAAGAGTGAGAAATGAAATTTCGTTTCATTGTTTCCATTTATCCTTTTCGGTGCGCCCGGCCGATTAACTCACTCGATATGCAAATTAGGCTGCTCAGCAGTTAATATGCATAAGGTAAGTATATAATTTCAGACGTTCAATCATCTGGCAGAAAGGTATACAGAATATTACTAAGACACAAACAAGACCTATCGTGTCTAGCATAGAAGGACCCCGATACAAAATCTCCTGGCTCCTCTCCCAGGTCCTCAAGCCTCTACTCTCCATCTTTCCCAGGCATGTCAGTAGCTCCGACGAGGTCACACGTAGACTACACCAACTCCAGCCCAATGAACTTAAACTAAATAGATACGCATTTAGCCTGGACGTTCTCTCCCTCAAAACTACAGTCCCCTCTCATCCAGCAGTCGATTTATTGACGGACTCTTGGGCGCAGAGGACATCCACTGCTACGGCCTCCATCCGACGGACATACACCAGATGTTGTCCTTCACAGTGGACAACAGGTACTTCACATTCCACCACCACACATACAGACAGACAACAGGATTACCAATGAGATCCAGCCTATCGGGCCTGCTGGCCATCACCTTTATGAACCCGCTAGAATGCCGAGCCCTCAACACCTGCCATTGCTATACCCTCTTCATCCGATATGTACATGGCATACTCATTCTTACATCATCCCGTGAGTAGGCGGATAAAATATACACGACATCTCCAGCATGGACGCCAGTATACAGTTCAACATGGAACAACCTGATGACCGCTTATCCCTATCCCTACTGGACTTCTAACTCGGGGTAACAGAAGAAGGTAACATCCACACCTGCTTCTATAAAAAAGCCGCCAGCAGGGACCTGTTCGTACATTTCAGATCGGCCCTCCCAGCCGGCGCTAAGTTCGGATACATAAGGAACGAACTAACACGTATCCGGAACAAATGTACTGACGCTAGAGACCGAGACACACACACCACACATTTCATGGAAGTTCTCAAACTGAACGGATACCCGATGTCCACCACGAACCGTGCCAGAAAGAACAAGATCCGCACCCGTGGCACTAACACTTGATTTCTGAAGATCCCACCGTTCAGTGACGAAACAACAGCCATCCGCAGAGCTATCAGCAGAGAGGGACTGGATGACCAACTAACTCACTCAGGACCTTCTCTACGCGGACAGCTAACCAAAAGACACTCCACCAGACATTACGGCCTCTGCAAGCTAGCCAACTGCCCCATCAATGACACAGACCTATGCCACCAGGCTTACGTCGTATACAGATTAGAGTGCGACTAATGCAGCAATGTCTACGTAGTTAGCACCACCAGACCACTTCACATAAAAATAAAAGAACACCTCAATAGTAACGCATCATCATTTAAGAAACACCTAGTGAAATGTAAAAATACCGCCAAAAACATAACAGTTAGGATAGAAACCAAGGAAAGAAATCTCGGCAATCTTAGAATTAAGGAAGCACTGATTATAGACAAAACACAACCACCAATCAATAATAGACTAGAACTCAACACCCAATTTATAACATGAAAGAGCACCCTCATTTACACCCCCTTCCACACACACGCACACGCACACACACACGAAAACGCACACACATACACGCTTACACCTTAACTTATTCTCTCTCTCACACACACATACACACACAAAGAGCAGTTTTAACATGATAGAGAAACTAGACCCCACATTTAAGTATATACATATCTTCTCACACTCACACACACACACACACACACGCATACTTACGCTTTTACGTATTCTCCCACACATTTAAACATACATGTACAAAACCACTTTTAAAGGGAGACTACTCTTTATCCACCTAACCTTCACTCTTTGACATTAGAGTTAGAATGGAATATCTATACAAGTTCCTGTCAGCATGACTTGGCAAGCTAATTAGAAGACTGGAATAACCATATTACTTCCCTCCGAAGGAGATATATTATCTCACAAATTAAGGATATTTAAATAAATTAAAGGTAAAAGACTACTTGTCAACAATATCTTTTGCATTTGCATTTATATTCTATATCCATCCCTGCATTGTCTTGGCCTTACAACTCCAAACATTTATACCTCATTACACAATGCTTCAAGTGAACTACATCTTCC
Source organism: Eledone cirrhosa (assembly GCA_964016885.1). Taxonomy (NCBI): domain Eukaryota; kingdom Metazoa; phylum Mollusca; class Cephalopoda; order Octopoda; family Eledonidae; genus Eledone; species Eledone cirrhosa. The sequence continues at coordinate 96,179,792 of OZ024740.1, forward strand.
TCCTATATATATATATATATATATATATATATATATATATATGTATGTGTGTATATATACATACACACACATATATATATATATATATATATATATATATATATATATATATATATATATATATATATGTGTGAAGATAGACATAGAATATTCGAAAATATTCTGTATGTTTATAATAAACATTTTGAAGACCTAATCGCTATAGAATAGAATACGTCACGTATTACAATTAGATTCTCGATAAAAGCAAGGGAAGTAACAACCGCTCTTTCAAACCAGTTCCTGTACACAGCTAAGTATTCTATAAGTCTCTAGCTGTGTCATTCTCGATAAAAGCACTGGATATGTAATCCTGAAGATTTCTAATAAGAATGAAACGCGTAGGTTACTTCCCTTGCTTTTATCGAGAATCTAATTGTAATACGTGACGTATTCTATTCTATAGCGATTAGGTCTTCAAAATGTTTATTATAAACATACAGAATATTTTCGAATATTCTATGTCTATCTTCACATATATATCGCTATTTCAGAGCATTTATTCCAATTTCTAATTTCTGCCGAACCGGCAACCGCTCTTTCAAACCAGTTCCTGTACACAGCTAAGTATTCTATAAGTCTCTAGCTGTGTCATTCTCGATAAAAGCACTGGATATGTAATACTGAAGATTTCTAATAAGAATGAAACGCGTAGGTTACTTCCCTTGCTTTTATCGAGAATCTAATTGTAATACGTGACGTATTCTATTCTATAGCGATTAGGTCTTCAAAATGTTTATTATAAACATACAGAATATTTTCGAATATTCTATGTCTATCTTCACATATATATCGCTATTTCAGAGCATTTATTCCAATATATATATATATATATAAAATAAAATAAAATGCATGAGTAAAATGTTCAAAATTTCGCTTCGTTTATTACTGCTATATACATTTCGGTCACAGCCGTCTTTGGCTGTGACCTCTTCAGGCAGTCCAAATTATTGTCGTGGAGACGAGTAAAATGATGTTGGGGTGTTTAAATTTGTCAATACTCTGATATGCTTACTTCCTTGTCAATACTCTGATATGCTTACTTTCCCTGAGGAACTGAAATCATATGATTCCAGTTATTTATTTTACATTACTCCGGAGTAACCAAACCAGCCTGCACACTTCGTCGAGTGCTCCAATCTGCATACTGAAATGTTGGTATACAACCAACATATAATCAATATATATATATACTCAATATATATATATATATATATATATATATATATATATATATATATATATATATATATATATATATATATATATATGTATGTATATATATATATATATATATATATATATATATATATATATATATATATATATATGTAGGAGGTGAGTTTTATTGTAGTACAATAAAGCAATGCAGATATCGGATAAGAAGCACTCTACAGTTTGTAGGACTGGAGTATACATAATATAAGATCAAAAGATGGTTAAAGGAGTTCCATGTATTTTATTATGCGCATTTCAAAAACAAACATCATCATGCAATAATATTTGTGTTTTCATCAGATAAAACAGGAGAACATGATATGAAGGCTAAAAAACACCTGTGGACAGTGCAGTTTTAAATCAACATATGAAAAGTGGTTTTAGATTGACGTGTGATATTGGGAAAAATATTTTATTTAGAGAGGGGGGGTGGAAAGGATGAAAAGGGAAGGAGATGAGAGGGAGAGATGGTTTTTATAACAGAGAGTAGATATATAGTGTTACATAGAGAGGTTGAAAACCGTTGGAAGATAATGTATAAATTAAAAATTTTGAAAATTAACGAAGGGAGGATATGTACGAGGAAAAAAAAAATATATATTTTATTTAGGGATTGGGGGGGGGGTGAAAAAAAGGGGAGGAGATGAGAGTGAAGGTGGAGAGGGAGAGATGGGTGATAGAGAGAAAGAGATAGTTTTTATAACTGAGAAAAAGATATATTGTTTTAACATAGAGAGGTTGGGAACCGTTGGAAGATAATGTATAAATTAAAGGAATTTGAAAAATAACGAAGGGAATTTATGTATGAAGATAGAGAGAAAACAATAATAATTGTGGATGAATATTCTAACGTCAAAAAAAGAAATGTATGTATTGTGGCAATTTCAAAATTAACGAAGAGAAAAATTATTGAGGTTTGTGTGTAGAAGGATTTGAGAAAAAATGTGAAGTTAAAGTTTGTATATTGAAAGGATTGATAATATATGCGAATAAAGAGTTAATATGTATTAATAATGAGTTCGTTGATGGGGAGAAAAAAATAATAAATTAAGGATGAAATTGAGATTAAAAAGATTTATGATAGAGAGAAAAAATAATAATGATTGCGGATGAATATTCAAACGTCAAAAACAAGAAATGTATGTTATGATTTTATAAGGTGAAGATAGAATGAGGGTAATGAGTAAACAAGTATTATCGAGTGTATAATGCCCTTTAAAGTAAGGTAGATGGGTATATTTTAAAGAGGTGTATGTATAAGTGCCTTTGAGAATAAAATACTAAATACTAAATCTCTTCCTTCCAATATTGAATTTCATAATAACAGTAATAGTACTCCCGACGTCATTGTAAACCCTAGGCTAACTTCTGTAAACCCAAATACAACGTCAAACACAACTTCGCTAAATGTTCATAATCCAACTCTAAATCAAGAAACTATTATTCCTATTATTCCTATCGCAAATAACTTCTCCAATCCAATTCCTTCTATAGATAACACTAGATCACTCATTAATAATCTCTCTAATTGCAACTGCCGCATTAAAAATAAATGTCCTCTCAACAACCATTGTCTCGATAAAAACTTAATTTATGAATGTAAAATTATAAATAGCACCAATTCCTTCACCTATTTTGGCTCCACTTCCACCTCTTTTAAAGCTCGTCTCTATAATCATCATTCATCTTTCAAATACAAACTTAAAAGAACCAACACTGCTCTCTCAGAACTCATATGGTCCTTAAAAGACAAAAACATTAAATATACCATCTTTTGGAAGAAGATTTCTTCTGCATCCTCATACTTGAACAGCTCTCTATCTAAAATCTGTAATCTCTGCCTAAATGAAAAATTTACCATTATCTCTAACCTAGATTCTATAATAAACAGCCGTACAGATTTGTTTTCTATCTGCCTGCATAAATTCCATAGAACTTTTCACAAGGTATACAGTTAATATTCAATTCTTTATCAATTTAGAATCTTTTCTCAAAGGCACTTATACATACACCTCTTTAAAATATACCCATCTACCTTACTTTAAAGGGCATTATACACTCGATAATACTTGTTTACTCATTACCCTCATTCTATCTTCACCTTATAAAATCATAACATACATTTCTTGTTTTTGACGTTTGAATATTCATCCGCAATCATTATTATTTTTTCTCTCCATCATAAATCTTTTTAATCTCAATTTCATCCTTACTTTTATTATTTTTTTCTCCCCATCAACGAACTCATTATTAATACATATTAACTCTTTATTCGCATATATTATCAATCCTTTCAATATACAAACTTTAACTTCACATTTTTTCTCAAATCCTTCTACACACAAACCTCAATAATTTTTCTCTTCGTTAATTTTGAAATTGCCACAATACATACATTTCTTTTTTTGACGTTAGAATATTCATCCACAATTATTATTTTTTTCTCTCTATCTTCATACATAAATTCCCTTCGTTATTTTTCAAATTCCTTTAATTTATACATTATCTTCCAACGGTTCCCAACCTCTCTATGTTAAAACAATATATCTTTTTCTCAGTTATAAAAACTATCTCTTTCTCTCTATCACCCATCTCTCCCTCTCCACCTTCACTCTCATCTCCTCCCCTTGTTTTCATCATTCCCCCCCAATCCCTAAATAAAATATATATTTTTTTTTTCCTCGTACATATCCTCCCTTCGTTAATTTTCAAAATTTTTAATTTATACATTATCTTCCAACGGTTTTCAACCTCTCTATGTAACACTATATATCTACTCTCTGTTATAAAAACTATCTCTTTCTCTCTATCACCCATCTCTCCCTCTCATCTCCTTCCCTTTTCATCCTTTCCACCCCCCCTCTCTAAATAAAATATTTTTCCCAATATCACACATCGATCTAAAACCACTTTTCATATGTTGATTTAAAACTGCACTGTCCACAGGTGTTTTTTAGCCTTCATATCATGTTCTCCTGTTTTATCTGATGAAAACACAAATATTATTGCATGATGATGTTTGTTTTTGAAATGCGCATAATAAAATACATGGAACTCCTTTAACCATCTTTTGATCTTATATTATATATATATATATATATATATATTGAGTATATGTTGGTTGTATATATATATATATATATGTATATATATATCTATATCTATATGTATGTGTGTGTGTGTGTGTGTGTGTGAAGGCGCATGTCTTAGTGCTTAATGCATTGGGCTTGCAATCGAAAGGTTGTGAGTTCAATTCTCGGACCGGGTGATGTGTTGTCTCCTTGAGCAAGACACTTTATTTCACATTGCTTCAATTTAATCAGCTGTAGAAATAAGTACCGGCCTGCCCGCCCAGCCCGTGGGATGGAGATATCTTATGGCTAAAACAGCACGATTCTCCGTGACCAGCGGCGCCGATTGGCGCCCGAGAGGCTGGTCGATCAAGGTGATATATATATGTATATATATATATATATATATATATATATATATATATATATATTATATATATATATATATTATATATATATATATATACATATGTAGATATATACATATATATATATAATATATATATATATATATATATATATATATATTATATTATATATATATATACATATGTACATATATATATATATATATATATATGAATATAGACATAGAATATTCGAAAATATTCTGTATGTTTATAATAAACATTTTGAAGACCTAATCGCTATAGAATAGAATACGTCACGTATTACAATTAGATTCTCGATAAAAGCAAGGGAAGTAATCTACGCGTTTCATTCTCGTTAGAAATCATCAGGACTACATATCCAGTGCTTTTATCGAGAATGACACAGCTAGAGACTTATAGAATACTTAGCTGTGTACAGGAACTGGTTTGAAAGAGCGGTTGCCGGTCCGGCAGAAATTAGAAATTGGAATAAATGCTCTGAAATAGCGATATATATGTGAATATAGACATAGAATATTCGAAAATATTCTGTATGTTTATAATAAACATTTTGAAGACCTAATCGCTATAGAATAGAATACGTCACGTATTACAATTAGATTCTCGATAAAAGCAAGGGAAGTAATCTACGCGTTTCATTCTCGTTAGAAATCATCAGGACTACATATCCAGTGCTTTTATCGAGAATGACACAGCTAGAGACTTATAGAATACTTAGCTGTGTACAGGAACTGGTTTGAAAGAGCGGTTGCCGGTCCGGCAGAAATTAGAAATTGGAATAAATGCTCTGAAATAGCGATATATATGTGAATATAGACATAGAATATTCGAAAATATTCTGTATGTTTATAATAAACATTTTGAAGACCTAATCGCTATAGAATAGAATACGTCACGTATTACAATTAGATTCTCGATAAAAGCAAGGGAAGTAATCTACGCGTTTCATTCTCGTTAGAAATCATCAGGACTACATATCCAGTGCTTTTATCGAGAATGACACAGCTAGAGACTTATAGAATACTTAGCTGTGTACAGGAACTGGTTTGAAAGAGCGGTTGCCGGTCCGGCAGAAATTAGAAATTGGAAAAAATGCTCTGAAATAGCGATATATATGTGAATATAGACATAGAATATTCGAAAATATTCTGTATGTTTATAATAAACATTTTGAAGACCTAATCGCTATAGAATAGAATACGTCACGTATTACAATTAGATTCTCGATAAAAGCAAGGGAAGTAATCTACGCGTTTCATTCTCGTTAGAAATCATCTATATATCGCTATTTCAGAGCATTTATTCCAATTTCTAATTTCTGCCGGACCGGCAACCGCTCTTTCAAACCAGTTCCTGTACACAGCTAAGTATTCTATAAGTCTCTAGCTGTGTCATTCTCGATAAAAGCACTGGATATGTAGTCCTGATGATTTCTAACGAGAATGAAACGCGTAGATTACTTCCCTTGCTTTTATCGAGAATCTAATTGTAATACGTGACGTATTCTATTCTATAGCGATTAGGTCTTCAAAATGTTTATTATAAACATACAGAATATTTTCGAATATTCTATGTCTATATTCACATATATATCGCTATTTCAGAGCATTTATTCCAATTTCTAATTTCTGCCGGACCGGCAACCGCTCTTTCAAACCAGTTCCTGTACACAGCTAAGTATTCTATAAGTCTCTAGCTGTGTCATTCTCGATAAAAGCACTGGATATGTAGTCCTGATGATTTCTAACGAGAATGAAACGCGTAGATTACTTCCCTTGCTTTTATCGAGAATCTAATTGTAATACGTGACGTATTCTATTCTATAGCGATTAGGTCTTCAAAATGTTTATTATAAACATACAGAATATTTTCGAATATTCTATGTCTATATTCACATATATATCGCTATTTCAGAGCATTTATTCCAATTTCTAATTTCTGCCGGACCGGCAACCGCTCTTTCAAACCAGTTCCTGTACACAGCTAAGTATTCTATAAGTCTCTAGCTGTGTCATTCTCGATAAAAGCACTGGATATGTAGTCCTGATGATTTCTAACGAGAATGAAACGCGTAGATTACTTCCCTTGCTTTTATCGAGAATCTAATTGTAATACGTGACGTATTCTATTCTATAGCGATTAGGTCTTCAAAATGTTTATTATAAACATACAGAATATTTTCGAATATTCTATGTCTATATTCACATATATATCGCTATTTCAGAGCATTTATTCCAATTTCTAATTTCTGCCGGACCGGCAACCGCTCTTTCAAACCAGTTCCTGTACACAGCTAAGTATTCTATAAGTCTCTAGCTGTGTCATTCTCGATAAAAGCACTGGATATGTAGTCCTGATGATTTCTAACGAGAATGAAACGCGTAGATTACTTCCCTTGCTTTTATCGAGAATCTAATTGTAATACGTGACGTATTCTATTCTATAGCGATTAGGTCTTCAAAATGTTTATTATAAACATACAGAATATTTTCGAATATTCTATGTCTATATTCACATATATATCGCTATTTCAGAGCATTTATTCCAATTTCTAATTTCTGCCGGACCGGCAACCGCTCTTTCAAACCAGTTCCTGTACACAGCTAAGTATTCTATAAGTCTCTAGCTGTGTCATTCTCGATAAAAGCACTGGATATGTAGTCCTGATGATTTCTAACGAGAATGAAACGCGTAGATTACTTCCCTTGCTTTTATCGAGAATCTAATTGTAATACGTGACGTATTCTATTCTATAGCGATTAGGTCTTCAAAATGTTTATTATAAACATACAGAATATTTTCGAATATTCTATGTCTATATTCACATATATATCGCTATTTCAGAGCATTTATTCCAATTTCTAATTTCTGCCGGACCGGCAACCGCTCTTTCAAACCAGTTCCTGTACACAGCTAAGTATTCTATAAGTCTCTAGCTGTGTCATTCTCGATAAAAGCACTGGATATGTAGTCCTGATGATTTCTAACGAGAATGAAACGCGTAGATTACTTCCCTTGCTTTTATCGAGAATCTAATTGTAATACGTGACGTATTCTATTCTATAGCGATTAGGTCTTCAAAATGTTTATTATAAACATACAGAATATTTTCGAATATTCTATGTCTATATTCACATATATATCGCTATTTCAGAGCATTTATTCCAATATATATATATATATATATATACATGTACACTTAAATCTATCCACGATTCAGAGTACTCACAACCTCTAACTGGATTACCTATAACGAAAACTTGTTATCCCTTATATACATAGACACATATACATATGTTTATATATATATAGCTCTGTATAGTGGTGACTATGGTTCTTCCATAGGTGGTATGCCAAAATTAGCACTCGATATTCATCAGAGTAGAGTGTAGATATTATAAAGAAAACGAAACATCAGTGATGCATCTGGACTTAGTTTATTTCGTGTTACACATGTTTCGCCGACAGGTAGCTCGAGTCATGGTCCTCGTATGGATCTGGCTGATTCTGGTTCGGCGGGTTCTTTTAGACACGGGTGTTACGTCCGGAGCAAATTTTATCACTGGGGTGTTTTCATCAAAAAACACCCTCAAAAACCGTATTTCCACTCTTGTCATGCCATTGGCTGTTTTTACTCAACGTCATCACAAGTTCTGGTCTGTCTCTGCTGCCACACGGTTCATCAACCATTTTCCGTCCGACACATTTCAATTGAGTCATGCTGGGTTCAGAACTTCATACTTCTTATTACACTCAGAGTGAGCACCCACACATACTAAAATATGTGTGTTTGTATGATAACACCCCAGTGATAACATTTGTTCCGGACGTAACACCCGTGTCTTAAAAAACCCACAGAAGTAGAATCTGCCAGATCCATACAAGGACCATGACTCGAGCTACATGCCGGGAAACATTTGTAACACGAAATAAACTAAGACCAGATGCATCACTGATTTTTCGTTTTTTTCTTTATAATATCTACACTCTACTCTGATGAATATCGAGTGCTAATTTTGGCATACCGCCTATGGAAGCACCATAGCTACCACTATACACAACTATATACTACGCTCCTCCACAAGTAGAGCGCTTACAGCGATTTGCCATGGAAACATTCAACAACTCTTCTTCCATGAAAGACATAATGATCCCGTCAGATAACACGTACATGGGCCTGCTGTTATACCACACCAACTTGTTCATCAGACGCATGATGTGGCGCGCATTTCACCACGACAGGTGGACAAAACAACAAGCGCCAGACGCCTCTCAGGACCGCCTAAAGCAGATATTTAGATCGAGAAGACACCCACCACACAATGCACAAGTGGAGGAATTTGAAAACCGTATTGTCAACATAGTTCGTAACATCAAGTTCCATAGGAATACTGCGCGGCGGACAAAATATCTCAAAAGTCTCGGAGCCACCATGAAAACCATGGAAAAATACCAGGATTTACTCGAGCCCTCGGACATGACTGGTAACTTATACATGCTTGACTATTTTACATATAATGACTGCCTCGGGAAAGAGATTAGGAAAAAACTATAGGACCACTGGACAGACAAATTTAAATAGTATTAACGCCACGGCAAAAACGTGTACTGACGGGGCTAGGACTAGAGCATAGGACCGAGGTATATGTACCTAGAAAACCACGGATATCTATTAGGGACCACAAATTAGACTTTAACATTAAACTACCGGTTAGGTTAATAACACCATCCAAATCCGACATAGGAAGGACCAGTAAGAATATTATTGATAGGATAATATCGGTATTTAGAAGCAAAACTAAGCTTAGCCTATGGACCTCCACTAAGAAGGTAATTGACTGGTTCTCAGGAATAGATGACAAACACCAAGTACATTTTATTCAGTTAGACATGGATAGCAATTACGGGTCGGTATCTCCGATACTAGTCAATAAGGCCCTAATAAGCGCCATGGCCAGATCTAGTCTCACCAGGGGCGAGCCCAACCTCATAGTAGCAGCCAGAAAGACGCTGATTAATTTCCAAGACAAGTTATGGAAGAGGAAGGACAGACCAGACAGTTTCGATATCACCATGGGGTCAAATGACTCGGCGCAGGTGACCGATCTGGTGGGGATATATCTCATCCATAGGCTGACAGAGGAGATCCGGGGGATCGGAGGTAGAATATACAGAGAAGACGAAATCTTCACCTTCTGTTCCTTTAACCCCAGTCAGATGAAGCGCATGAGGAAGCGCATATCGCATTTTTTTAAACAACACGGCTTATCCGTGACAATCGACACTATCACTAAGACGGTCAATTTCTTGGACGTTACCTTGGAAATGAATACGGGATTCCACAGACCGTACCATAAGCCCAACGAAATCCTGCAATATGTGAACAGACAATCGAACCACCCGAAGTCAGTCATAGAAGCCATAGTTAAAGGGGTCTCTAAACGCATATCCACCCTATCGTCGAACGCAGGAGTGTTTAAACAGACGCCAAATACTATAATGAGGCACTACGCAGGGCCGGTTACAAAGACACCAGAGTATATACTACGGATAGAGTAGAGCCTAATGATATGGCGTGCAGAAATGCCAGTAGTGAGGGCGCCTCCTTAGGTAGAAGAATTGACCCGGTAGCAGTAGCCAGGAACACAAATAGCAACACTACTAACATTAAGGACACAGGACCGACCCGAGATATATCTAAGGCACCCATGGGAGCGGGACCACACAGTATGTGGAGGCATGGACCTGGCACACACACTGCATACTCCGTGGGAACTGGGACAGGACTTCGACAAATATGAATGGGGCACACGCCACGGAGCACGACAAGCCTAATTCTAGTGCTACAACACCGACAATAGCATCACATAGACCTAAGTGGAATAGACGTATAGATGACCACATAGAACAACGTAAATCTATAACTGTAGTGGGCAAATAGACAGGAACAACACACGAGACGAAATTGTGGTTGGGCAGAGCACTGGACGGACACCGAGCCCTTGACACACCAACAAGGATCCACGCACACGAAGGAACAGATCTAAGGCCTTTACCTGGTTCAATGCACCTTACTCTAAACATGTACGCACCAACGTGCCACACGGTGACATTTTCCTTCTCCACGGCGCCGAATATGGCCGACTACATGGCTAGAACTAACGCGGTTAAGATGGCGCACACTTGCCGTCAACCGCGACGACAGAGTGACCATGTTTCGGAGCACGGAGAACCACCTAGGCACCTGCCTTCAAATGACAACCCAGCCCCCGAGGCGACCAGAGCGCCCGCCGAGGGCGATATGACCAACACCGAGAGGGAAATAGTGGAATGGGGGGGGACTAATGTGTCGGCGGTGTAACACTCTGAGAACCTTGAGAGGGCTATAACAGATCGGGGCCCAGATATCGGACGCACAATATATGACATCAGAACTTGCAACCGTAGTGCGGGCACCCAGTGCCCCCTACAGGGAAAATGCTTAATGAAAGACTTAATATAAAAGTGTGTGGTTACAACCCAAAATGCGCATCGAACCTATATCGACGCAACATCAACGACCTTTAAATCGCGGATGTATAATCACACGATTTCCTTCAGGGACCGTAGCAAAAGCCACTCCACTAGGTTAGCGGACCTCGTGTGGGACACCAAAGATCACGGCATTCTAAGCGCCCTGGAATGGATATCGTTCGCCACGCGAGGGCATATTCAGCTGGAAGTAGAAAGTGCCGACGTGCCTACACGAGGCCATGGAGATATTCAGACTGAAGGATGTCGCCGTCAACCAGTAGTATGACATTATCATGACATGCAAACACCAGAGAAGATGCACATTTGCAACAGGGAATCCGCCGGGTTGCGCAGACAGGGGGCATGGGAATGAGTACGCACAGACCCGATTAGCGAGATGAGGGGACCTGACGCCATGCCATGATGACGGTGTCCGACCCGTGGGGCAATCATATGTAAACCGGGTGCGCACGTGTGTGTGCGTGGGTGGGTAAGTGTGCGTATATATATGTATGTGTGTGTATGTGTATATATGTGGATGGGTGTATGTGTGCAGGTGCATGTATATGCGGGTCTCTATATGTGTGTACATGTATTTGTGCATACAAGTATGTGTTTATGTGCATCTCATAGGAATGTGCGCGGATGACTATATGTGGACTATATATGCTTTTTTTTATTATTACTACTATTCTTGTATTATTTTATCACATATCCTCTATATATATCCGTATATATCCGTATATGTATGACTCTGTGTACGTGTGTGTATATCTGTGTGTATATATATGTGTATGTATGCATATGTATTTAATAGGAATATATATATATATATATATATATATATATCATATTGCATATTATATTACATTGTATATTTCATTATTTTATGTTACGGTAATTTACCGTTGTTTTGTGGTATATTGTTCTTATTGCATAATGTATTTTTAACTGTTCACTTACAGGTGTATATGTGGTAGCACATGTGTGCGCGGGAAGATATGCATGCGTGCAGGTGTATGAATGTGGCAACACGTATGCGTATGCATGTGTAATTATATGTATATCGGCATATGCGTGGGTATTTGTATTTATATGTGTGGATGTGTGTAAGCATGTTAAGTTGTCTCTTTTCTTTTGTGTGAATATATATATATATATATATATATATATATATACAAGTTAATATAAATTAATATATTTGATAAACACAAATACCAACATATTCATGTTTGTATTGTAAATGACCAAGTTAGCTAGATTGAAATATACTAATAATAATAATACATTTTGCCTGTCTCGATTTAAGATAATAAATCAATAAAAACAAATCATATTGGCAATGGCCGTAGTGCTTGGACAAATTTAAATTTCAAAATCAAACCTGTTCCGTAGACTGTAAAAGACTGCCTGAGTTTTGAACTCATTATTATTGATAGTATATATATATATATATATATATATACATATATATATATATATATATATATATATATATATATATATATATATATATATATATATATATATATATATATATATATATATATATATATATATATATGTGTGTGTGCGTGTAAGTACTTGTGTAGGTAATGTCTATGTACGTATGTGTATTCGTATGTATGTTTGGACATGTATGAGTATACATTTATATATATATGTGTGTGTAGGTATGTATATGGCCGCAATTGATGACGGTTTCGACTCGACTGTTGTTGAGATCAGGGAGTGCTTGTACGATATAGTAAAGCTCCATAAGACAGAGCTGGCAGTTCTTCTTGAAGGTGTAGGGTGTTGTGAGGTTGACAATTTTCCAATAAGTGCAGAAGCTGGTGCTAGCGTCTTTTAAACTAGTGATGTAATTGGCGAGGGATGTAGAGTGCTTTAGCTTCCTATTTCTAAAAGAGTGAATATGCGCTCGAAATCTAGTCTTGAACGACCCAGAAGTGGCTCCTATGAAGCATTTGCTACTATTGTGGCTACTAACAGTACATTTGTATATTACGTTTCTAGTTAGGCATTGGCCCCGTAGCGGACAGTTAGTGGGGTCACGACAGTTGCAGTACTTACTACGATCACCTCGGGACCGGCTGTTGTTCGTGCCCTTCGCGATACTATTATTCATGATATTATTATTATTATAGGGACCACAGCTTCGATTGTTGTCGTTAGTATTAGCAAAGTTAGGGATGCACAGGATAGTACCACATGTACGCCGTATGTTACCGCGCCTTCTACCGCGGTTTCTCGTACTATTGAGGTCTGTCTCGCAGCCCTCGGCCGTATTACTCCAGCGGTGAGTATGCCGGTCAAGGTTACCACCAACATTGCCGGATGTGGCTAGGGAATCGCTAAGTTTATCTAATCTGCCATTTTCTCTAAGATTGGCTCTGCTAGGATGCTGGGTGTTAGTAAGCTTGTTGTAGTTACTTATCGCTATGAGGTCAGCTAGATTAGGCTTAGTGGAGAAGGATATCTTAACGTTATTCCGTTTAAGGATGTTTCTGTATTTATGGTTGGGTGGGAACTTATGCTCTAAGACGTCGAAGAAGATTCTAGAAAAGTCAGAGTCCACACTCCGAGAGTAAGGAGGATGGAACCAGAAAGCATTACGTTGGAGGTTACGTGTGGCTGTAGGTTTGCTATGGGCATCGCTGGCCGGGTGACCCTTCTTGTCATTGCTAATGTCTTGCTGGCTAGTGTGCATAAAGTACATATATATATATATATATATATATATATATATATATATATGTGTGTGTGTATATATATATATCAAAATATATATAGCCATATAGAAAATAAGTTAGAGAAAATCACGTTAAGTGTGATAGCAGCGATTCTTGGCTTAAACATTAATCTGTTATTTCAATATATATATATATATATATATATATATCTATATATATATATATATATATATATATATATATATATATATATATATATGTGTGTGTGTGTGTGTGTGTGTGTGTCTTCAGTAGTTAAGCACATCCAGACCACTAACTAACATAGAAGACATTAGTCAAATTTAATATAAAAAAAGAGAGGATTAGAATGTCAGTTTACAAATGTTTCACTACTCCATATATTATTTCATGATCAATCGATGGTAAGATCGTTATTGATTTGGGGCAGAGAAAGTTAAGTAACTTAAAATAATAGTGTGAGGGATGTAGCTTACAGGTATAGTCACCATGAGATTTGCAACTAAGATAATGCGAGGGAGGTAACTTATAGGTGTGTATGTGGTGGACTAACGATGTCTTTAGTTTGATATTTATAGGGAGGGGCATGATTAAAGGATAGGCTAAGTTGGGTCGAATATTCTGTTAGCGAAGGAGCTCACTCTGCGGTGGTGGCAGTTGATGATCAACTCAATCCTGTCATTTCTGGGGGGTAGCCTTGACAAAGTTATGTGATATGTCTCGGTAAGACATAGATTGCAACAGTTTCTTCTCCCATTAAACGCTGGAGATCTAGCTAAGATGTCCCAAGTTAGTGAATGTTCAATGTTGGCTAGTTTCAGGTTTTTAATGAGGCTGGCTAGAGAGGTTGAGCATCTGTGATTAGGGTCGCGGAAGAAAAATGAGTGCGCATTAAAGCGGATATTAAAGGAGTTAGATGAAGAGCCAATATAAGAGCCAGTAGATGAGGCCGTTCTAACCATGGACCTATATACAATATCGGGCGTAAGGCACTGCCGTTAAGCGGGCATGCCGTGGGCTTACGGTAGTCGCAATTACGATTGCGATTAGTAGGAGTAGGGTTGTTTAAACTATGCGGCTGGTGTGTACTAATGGGAGTGGAGGGGGCAGTTCTGCTACTAGGATGAGTATTGGTTTGGTTGCATGGTGTACTTATGGGGGGTTGCTCTGCCGCAAGGGTGGGAGAGGGGGGTTATATTCTTTTGTTTATGATGGTTGCTGGATGCGATGTGGCTAGCTAGGTTCGGTGTAATGGAGAAGGAGATTTTAATAATGTTTTTATTAAAGAGTTTGTAATATCTATGGAAGGAGGGGGCGTAGATAGGATGGAGAAGAAGCGTTTAGGGATGTTAGGTTAGTAGCTAAATTAGATGAGAAAGGGGTGTTAAGCCAGGTGATTTTTCTAGGCCTGTTATTTCTATGGGGTCTAGCATAATTGGCAGGGGCATTAACAGAGTTATTATTGCCAAAGTGATTGCTAATTGTCAGCCTATTAACATTTCGTATTCTAGGGTTGATTCTGAATCTGTTACTAGGAGTAGGGAGTAGGCCTCTGCCACTATTACGATTACCTGTACAGGTAATGGTAGGCCTAAAATTCCGGCAAATCTGGTTAAATACTAATGTGTTTCTAGTTCTAGTGTTAATGTTATTGGGGTTGTGGTGAAGTTCAGTGTTATGGCATTTAGGTATGTAGTAGATAGACTGTGCATAACCTGATTCAGAAAGGGCATTATTATAATATGCTGCATGGGCATTGAATATCTCCTTATTGGCGGATAGCATGGAAATCCTATATGAGAAAGATTTGATGACTGCTCTGATGACTGCCGGTGGGTGGTTAGAGTTCCGGCTAATATAAGTAAGTAGCTCACCTGGTTTATGATAAGGGTAATATAAATTATTAGTAAGATCAATGTTGACATCTAGTAAATTCACTACCCTACTAGATAGACGGTTATTTTTAAAGAATCTATGTAATTGTTTTCTTCAGTAATTCAATGCCACGATCCGTGCAATTGTGGTCTACATATAGGGCGTCGTCCATATAAATCCACATTGAATAAGTGGGGGCTCAGCTCTAATGTTGTGCATATATATACTTATGGATACATTCATACATTTATGTATAGATATCTTTATTTCCAGAGAGTGTGTGAGGAGAGATACTGAAGAGTGCGCAACCAAATGTATGCGTACGTGTTTTTCTCGGTTCTCGGGGATGTAGTTCTGTAGTATATCAGAGCGTTTCATATACCTGTGCAATGCTTGTACACTTTAAGAGAAATATGTGTTCAATATACCCAGCGTATCAAAACTTGTTTTGTACGACAACTTTCAAATGTGAATTTCTTTGTTGCCTTTGCGGTTAATCTTGTGATGGGTTCGCTATGCAAGTTCCGAAATTGTTTTTGCCTGAATATAAATGAATATAAATTAAACTTTCTGCTCTGTAGTTTATGTTAAGATTTAACCATAATTTATGTTAAGATTTATATTAAGATTTAAACATAAAGTAATTGCATAGGCAGCGTGTATTGTACATACACATGTAAACCGAGACGCATGCTTCTTGTTATAATATGTTATCGATTGTCTAATAATCCATATGCAGTGTAGATATATATATATATATATATATGCGCTTATGTATACGGGTTTATGTATTATGTATATACTGTATAAATAACTTGTCATACGCTCAATCAATACATATGTTTTTGAATATGCTAACGTTAAAATACTTAATGCAAGTAGACCCAAGCAACATAATAGTCTTAATTCTCAGTCTATAATTATTTCATCACACTATTCTTCAAAGGAGGCATTTATTACTATATTAATTATGGGATTTTAGTAATTTAATATGGGTGTAACCATTACTTATATTGATGATTTAATGAAACAAATACTATTTAGCAATTGAAAAAGTATGATATATACCTATATATATATATATATATATATGTGTGTGTGTGTGTGTGTGTGTGTGTGTGTGTGTGTGTGTGTGTGTGTGTGTGTGTGTATGTGTGTGTGCGCGTGTGTGTATGTGTGTGAGAGTGAGTGTGTGTATGTATATATATATATATATATATATATATATAAACGGAAAAAATGAAACGATATTTCATTTCCCACTCTTAGTACGGCTGTTACTTAAATATAAGTATGTACACGTACATACATATATGTATACCGACGTACAGTAGTATGTATATATATATATACATACATGCACACATATATATATGCACGTATGGATTCACCGAACATTTATTATAATGCTCCGTGTGCTTGTAAACAAACATCCCGTATTAAGCCGTAGTGTCTAGCAACCACCGTTGCTCGTGTGTTCAACACTGACAAAGGAACGCTGTACTATATATATACATATATTTATTTAGGTTTGTTGGTTTACCACTCAATTGAACTGGTCATTCCGTATAGTCAACCTCGATAGAATATTATGGAGAGAATTCAACGTAATGCAACTCACCCGTCTTCGTTTGTCTAGTTAGTGGTGGGAGTACAGAGTTAATTATTATAAAATAACAGGCGGCTGGAATGGTGTAATTCCCTGAAATGTTTATTATACTATGATTATTTCAATGACCAGGTTCAATATGAATCCGTTGATATCATCAGGCATTCAACATATAACAAAGGAATATAATAGACAAAGTACATGGGGCTGAAAATCAGAGATATCAGGGCGACCGAACATTTAGCAGCTCCTACCTCGGTCGAGAGCATTCAACGTAATGCAACTCACCCGTCTTCGTTTGCGTAGTTGGTGGTGCGAGTACGGAGTTAATTATTATAAAATAACAGGAGGCTGGAATGGTCTAATTGCTTGAAAGGTTTATTATACTGTGAACATTTCAATGACCGGGTTCAGTATGACCCGGTGATATCATCAGGCATTCAAAATATAACGAAGGAATATAATAGACAAAGTCCATGGGGCTGAATATCAGAGACATGAGGGCGACCGAACATTTAGCAGCTCCTACCACGGTCGGCCGCCCGATATATATATATATATATATATATATATATATATATATATATATATATATATATATATATATATATATATATAAATTAATAAAATAATGAATAAACAAAGAAACAGTTCCTTATATTAAAAAATTCATCATTTTACGATCGTTTCTAGGATATATATGTTACTGTTGGTATGCATATCCTATAGATCTATGTAAAACTTTTACAAACTATCAGAGGGAATATACATACGTACACATATATATGCAGTCTTCAGAAATAATGATATTTGTTTATTGAAAAAAACCAACAAAGATTTAATACAATAGGTCTGTTTGGGAACTGATTTTGAATTGACCAATAGAAAGATAGTGAAGGTCAAGATGATAAAATAGTAGTAAAAGAACAATAATTTATGGGTAGAGGGAGGTAGATTTCAGTTTTGGATGGAAATAATATTATGAATGAAAGATAATTTTAGGGATGAAAATAGTTCATATGCTGACCTCAGAAATAATTATATGTGTTCATTGAATAAAACCTACTATATTAAATCTTTGTTGGTTTTATTCAATGAACAAATATAATTATTTCTGAGGTCAGCATATGACCTATTTTCATCCCTAAAATAATCTTTCATTCATAATATTATTTCCATCCAAAACTGAAGTCTACCTTCTTCTACCCATAAAGTAAGGTTCTTTTACTACTATTTTACCATCTTGACCTTCACTATCTTTCTATTGGTCTATTCAAAACCAGTTCCCAAACAGACCTATTGTATTAAACCTTTGTTGGTTTTTTTTCAATAAACAAATACCATTATTTCTGAAGACAGCATATATATGTGTAGGTATGTATATTCCCTCTGATAGTTTGTAAACATTTTACATAGATCTATAGGATATGCATACCAACACTAACATATATATCCTAGAAACGATCATAAAATGATGATTTTTTTAATATAAGGAACTGTTTCTTTGTTTATTCATTATTTTATTAATTTATCTTGACTCTGTTTTCAGTTATTTTTCACCGAAAACATTTTTTGAATACATCTCTTTTCATGATATTCGGATTACATTGAGTTCTTCATATGGATTGGACACTACCGTACATTTTGGTAGATTTATCTACATATATATATATATATATACATACATACACACATATATATATATATATATATATACACACCCACACACATATATCTATATATATATATATATATATAAAGAAAAGAAGATGAAATCGAAAATGCAACTGGAGTCTTATTTAAAAAAATATATATATATATTTATTTGGGTCCTTTACCGGTCGGTTTCGCTCTTCTTCTGCTTTTCAAAAGTAGTGTTGAGATGCAGGCACTGTGGTTTTTCTCACATCTGGTTAGTCTTTAAATGTTACTTTTTTTAAATGGAAAAAGGTGGCTCGAAACGCCAGGTTTTTAGAGAAGTAATTTGATTGGTTGGTCAATAAGTATAATACATTTCGCGACAGTTCTTCTACTTTAGAAAATAAAAACCCGTACTAAATAAAACATAACATACATTTTCGCTGACAATACAACATAACAAATACTAATAAGAAAGGAAAATACGTTCATTCAAAAGTACTCCTAATAACGGAATCATTTTCCTACACTCACACACACAAAATATATATTCTCTTCATCTTAACATACTAACCATACACCCACACACACATAACACCCATACACAGACACATAATACACCCCCCCCATTTATACTAATATAATTACTTTCCTACACATATACACACACACAAAATATATATATATTATCTTCATATTAACATACTCCCCCCTACACACATCACACATAACACCCATACACACATCTCCCTTCCCCATTTCTACTAATAGAATCATCTTCCTATATACACACACAAGCACACAAATAAACATACATATCTCTACTTTCTTTATTTCAATAGAAAATCTGAATTCTGACACCCCAGCGAACCAGCCATATTCACTGAACCAGAACAATTCTCCCATCCCATTTTCTTGACCATTATGTTTTGCTTGTCATAAAATTCTCTAAAATGCTAAAATACCAACATAAAACCAAATTTCTCTAACTCTTCTAATACACAATATAGTAACTCTCAAAAAACTATTCATCCTATTACTCTAATAAATGTTAATATTAAAACTCCTAATAAACAAGCTAAACCACCTAAATCAACTAATCTAACTAAAAATGTGTGTGGTGAAGTCATTAACAATAATTCTCTTAATAAACATCAGGATACATCCTATAAAAACAATAAACAACATCGAAACCGTAATAGACGAGTTACTTGGTATAATGCTCCATTTAATTTAAAAATTAAGGATAATATACGTAACACATTTTTTAATATCCTAGAGAAGAACTTCCCGCCTAACCACAAATACCATCAAATGTTAAATAGATCAACGGTTAAATTCTCCTACTCAACGACCAAAAACATAAAACAAAATATAAGTGCCTACAATGCATATAAATGTAAAAAAAACATGAATATACCACCAGTACATCAAACTAACCATAATATCTCCTCTGATACAGGATTCACGAAAAGCTGTAACTGTAGAAACAAAGCAAACTGCCCATTAAAAGGAAAGTGCCTTGTTAATAACATAGTATATAAATGTAAAGTTAACACTAAGGACTCAATTTATTCATATATAGGAGCTACCTCTAACCTATTTAAAGTAAGATTTAATACCCACAAAAATAGTTTTTAAAATGCCGCATTAGCTAATACAACATCTCTAGCTGAAATAATTAATAATTATAGAAAGAGGAATATAGATTATGACCTGACTTGGAGTGTGCTCAAAAGGGCCACCCCTTATCAAAATAATAGATATTAATGTAGATTGTGTTCCCAAGAACTTTTTGAAATAATGAAATCTAAGGATATCCTATTAAATAAGCGACAGGAATTAATAATATCGTGTAATCATAAACTGAGAAAAACCTTTAAATATTATAAACCTAATTAATATACATTTTAGAAATTAATATATAAACTTTGTTTAATTTAGTTAACCTATAATTAATATTCTACTACTGATGAACTACATAATTTTACTTTCCTTTTTACAACTATCTTTTCCTAAAATTGATACCATTAAGTAAACATGTTTTAATTTCAGGTTATGATTCTATGTTTCTTGAAATCTCTATATATTTATTATTTCTCACTAATAAATTTAACTCCCCCCCCCCCAATAATTATATATATATATATATATATATATATATATATATATATATATTCTTTTCAAATTTTTTTAATTTCCCCTCGTCTTTAACAGCACTCTTCAATTACATCTAACTCTTATTTATCATATCTATATGCATTAATATAATTTTACCAATATAAATATCCCCATCAATTAAATTAATTTATATTCTTTTCATAGATGTAAATTCCATATATATTTTTTTCACTAACACTTTTATCCTAAAATTTTAGTCTCGTTAGATATTTACATTGGCATTATTCTTTTATAACAGCAACTGTTCGTGTACCTTTTACTGACCTGACCTATTTTCACCCCTAAAATAACCTTTTCATTCTTCATACGCGTTCCATTCAAAACTGAAATCTGCCTTCTTCTACCCCTAAAATAAAATTCCATTACTACTATTTTACCATTTGGCCAATTATTACCTTGCTATTGGTCAATTCAAAACCTGTTCCCAAACAGACCTACTATATTAAATCTTTGTTGGTTTTATTCAATGAACAAATACAATTATTTCTGAGGTCAGCATATGACCTATTTTCATCCCTAAAATAATCTTTCATTCATAATATTCTTTCCATCCAAAACTGAAGTCTACCTTGCTCTACCCATAAATTAAAGTTCTTTTACTACTGTTTTACCATCTTGACCTTCACTATCTTTCTATTGGTCAATTCAAAACCTGTTCCCAAACAGACCTATTGTATTAAATCTTTGTTGGTTTTTTCAATAAACAAATATCATTATTTCTGAAGACAGCATATATATGTGTAGGTGTGTATATTCCCTCTGATAGTTTGTAAAAAATTTACATAGATCTATAGGATATGCATACCAACACTAACTTATATATCCTAGAAACGATCGTAAAATGATGAATTTTTTAATATAAGGAACTGTTTCTTTGTTTATTCATTATTCTATTTATATATATATATATATATATATATATATATATATATATATATATATATATATATATATATATATATATACACCCAGGAAAGTACAAGAAAGCATCTGCGAAATCAGAGAACCAATTATTAAGTATTGTCTCTGTACTTAAGCATTTTTCCAATCGTCAAGTTTTATGTCACGGGATATGCAATATGTATACGTCCATCTCATGGCTCCCATAACACATCACAAGTCCATCCGAGTTTTACAACATGAAATCAATTCTACAATATATCTTCGGAAGAGACCTCTCAAGCTAAATCCTATAGCTATATAATAGTAAAAAAGAAAAGAAAAACATTAGGAAATGCTAAAGGGATTTGCTATCAGAATAATTGCACGATGTTTATTGATAAATTAGGAATGTCCTCCTTATTTGTACCAGTTACAGCTCATAAGCTTCTTCATACGACAAATTGAATTACATATTAATAAGAACAATAAGAATAAGGGAATAGAGTCGAGGTCAACAGCTTAAATAGATTGAATAAATTCTTCCCTGCTACTACAAATATTAATGGTGACACACAGAGAGAAATAAAGAAAACTACAGAAAAATTGTGAACATTTCTTTATATATATATGTATATAATTGTTTCTACTTTAGGCACAAGGCCAGCAATTACCCAGTGCATTACTGGTACTTTATTTTATCGACCCCGTAAGGATGAAAGGCAAAGTCAACCTCGGCGGGATTTGAACACAGATAGTAAAGGGACGTAACTATGTGGAAAGCATGGCGTCCGACCCTCTACCGATACTGCCAATCCACCTGTATATGTATATAATGTTTTCCCCATATTCTTCTCGTTCTCATTTATATGCAATTTAAATGCGTTATACAGTTCGATCCTATGAAGAAGCCTAGAAGCTGAAACCGGTATAAACAATGCGGAAATTCCTTATTTGTACATAAATGTTTTGCGGTTATCCCTTTAGCATTTTATATTTTTTTTCTTTTTCACTATTATATATATGTATATACCAACTCGTCTCCTACTTTTCCACATTGCATATATATATATATATATATAAGTACGGGTGATACTTAAATATAAGTATTTATACGTACATACATATATGTATACAGACGTATAGTAGTATGTATATAAATACATACATGTACATATATATATATTTATATATGTACGTATGGGTTTACCAAACATTTATTATAATGCTCGGTTTGTTTGTAAATAAACAGCCCGAATTATTAGCTGTACATTTTTCGGCAACACTGTACGGCTAATAATTCGGGCTGTTTGTTTAAAAACAAACCAAGCATTATAATAAATGTTCGGTAAACCCATACGTACATATATATATATATATATATATATATATATATATATATATGTGCATGTATGTATGTATATACATACTACTGTACGGCTGTATACATACATGTATGTACGTATACATACTTTTATATATTAATATATATATATATATATATATATATATATATATATATATATATATATATACTATTAATAATGAGTTCAAACCTCAGGCAGTCCTTTACAATGAAAAAGCTCCAAGAAAGAAGTATTTCCGAGCCGTGTACAAGTTAATATAAATTAATATATTTGATAAACACAAATACCAACATATCCGTGTTTGTATTGTAAACGACTAAAGTTAGCTAGATTGAAAAATACTAATTATAATAATACAGTTTGCCTGTCTCGATTTAAAATAATAAATCAATAAAAACAAAGCATATTGGCAAATGGCCGTGGTGCTTGGACAAATTTAAATTTCAAAATCAAACCTG
This sequence comes from Eledone cirrhosa, assembly GCA_964016885.1. NCBI lineage: Eukaryota > Metazoa > Mollusca > Cephalopoda > Octopoda > Eledonidae > Eledone > Eledone cirrhosa. The sequence continues at coordinate 96,203,743 of OZ024740.1, forward strand.
TTCCGCAGATAGGTCTAAACCTTAAAATCCAAATATGTTTCGAAAACTGAAAAAAGTGGAAGAATACCGCATTTCTATCTCCTCAGCAAGCACCAGAAAAATTGGTATGTTCCACTTCAAAATATTTAAAAAGACTGTTTAACGCACATGGTTTTTCACATACGGCCATCCAGTGTCTAGCTGCCCCATACTCGTGCTGCTAGAAATAACAGCCGTTTATATGGGGCTAAATTTAGCTCTACCTAAGGAGCAGTGATACTATTAATAATGAGTTCAAACCTCAGGCAGTCCTTTACGATGAAAAAGGTCAAAGAAAGAAGTACTTCCGAGCCGTGTAATACAAGTTAAAATAAATTAATATATTTGATAAACAGAAATACCAACATATCCGTGTTTGTATTGTAAACGACTAGAGTTATATAGATTGAAAAATACTAATATAATAATACAGTTTGCCTGTCTCGATTTAAAATAATAAATCAATAAAAACAAAGCATATTGGCAAATGGCCGTGGTGCTTGGACAAATTTAAATTTCAAAATCAAACCTGTTCCGCAGATAGGTCTAAACCTTAAAATCCAAATATGTTTCGAAAAATGAAAAAATTGGAAGAATACCGCATTTTTATCTCCTCAGCAAGCACCAGAAAAATTGGTATGTTCCACTTCAAAATATTTAAAAAGACTGTTTAACTCACATGGTTTTTCACATACGGTTATCCAGTGTCTAGCTGCCCCATACTCGTGCTGCTAGAAATAACAGCCGTTTATATGGGGCTAAATTGAGCTCTACGTAAGGAGCAGTGATACTATTAATAAGGAGTTCAAACCTCAGGCAGTCCTTTACAATGAAAAAGCTCAAAGAAAGAAGTATTTCCGAGCCGTGTAATACAAGTTAATATAAATTAATTTTGAAATTAATTTATGAATTGATTTTGAAATTTAAATTTGTCCAAGCACCACGGCCATTTGCCAATATGCTTTGTTTTTATTGATTTATTATTTTAAATCGAGACAGGCAAACTGTATTATTACAATTAGTATTTTTCAATCTAGCTAACTTTAGTCGTTTACAATACAAACACGGATATGTTGGTATTCGTGTTTATCAAATATATTAATTTATATTAACTTGTATGTATATATATATATATATATATATATATATATTAATATAATAGATATTCTTTTGATCAATTACATTTATCCAACCCATACATTTTTATGGATTTTTTTTACAACTGAATTCTCAATGCGTCTTTGACCTCTTATTTATAATATATTATAATATGTATGTAATTATATTTTCTACATGTTTTTAAATATACCTACTGCATGTTCATATCCATGATTCAAATATAGAACAAATATCCAAACTATAAATTATTATAGACATTATTTTGAACTCCGAATTATCCAGGCATTTATTATTATTTTTCTTATATACATATATCTATTTAGCTGTAACATGTAGAACATTATTATATAACATTGTAACTGTTATCATTTACCTAAAGTATACTGTACCACCAATACCTAATATATATCTATATATACCTCCCTATATCTTCCTATACATAATTTTTAGTTAACTTCTAAATGTTTAGTTAACTTCTAAATTTCTTGATTAGGTTTACTCTGAACTAAGAATAATTAATGCATTTATACTCTGTTATATATAGGTGTATATTTAACTTTAACATGCCTCAATCTATTATTTTATTTTCTTTATCATTTACCTAAAATATACTGGCTCATTAATATATATATGTATATACACATAATCGTTATTTAAATATTTCTAACAATAATTACTTCATCAGCTTTACATACCATATACGCTGATTATCTCCGCTAATGTTTACATTTAGGAAAATTATCAACAGTGTAAACTCTCATTCATGTTGGCCAGCTAATTCTTATAAATGTTACCCTCATAAAATTCAGAAGCTTAGAAATGTTAACACACTTATTGAATTCATATAACTAATATATAAATAACCAGCAATTAAAAAAAAAAAATAAAAAAATCTTGATTTTCCACCCTAAAATACAATAAATTTAATATTTTCAAAATTAACCGTTTAACTTTCGAGGTAAAAAAATCTCCTTCTGCATATATTAATTATACTTGCCTCTCATCAATTGTATCATACATCTTAATATCTCTATAACTGTTACATTAAGTAACGTTTTTTCTTACTCGCACTTTCTCTATTGAATTTATAACGTTTTCGCATTTTCTTATTATTAGGGTATAAATGTTAAATTTTCTCTTTGGTCAATCACTACCTTCATTTAATCTTAACCATTTAATATCTCAGGGTATGTCATGTATCATTATATTTTGTCTGATGAGTGCGTACTGTTGTACATCTGAAATATGTATAATAAAATGTAATTGATCAAAAGAACATCTATTTTATTAATATGTATATATTAATATTAATAACTCTGCACAATTATTTTCTGTAGATGCTTCCAATCTACTGTAAAACTCATTATTTGACATACTCATTGTTTAACTATTTAATATATATATATGTATATATATATATATATATATATATATATATATATATATATATATATATATATATATATATATATATATATATATATATATATATATATAAAATATTAAAAAAATAATGAATAAAACAATGAAACAGTTCCTTATATTAAACAAAAAAAGTTCATTATTTAACGATCGTTTCTGGGATATATATGTGTTAGAATTGGCATGTATATTTAACAGATCTATGTACAAAATTATACAAAATTATACAAACTATTAAAATTAAATATACATACCAACTCATATATATGCCGTCTTCAGAAATATTTCTGAAGACGGCATATATATGAGTTGGTATGTATATTTAATTTTGATAGTTTGTATAATTTTGTATAATTTTGTACATAGATCTGTTAAATATACATGCCAATTCTAACACATATATATCCCAGAAACGATCGTTAAATAATGAACTTTTTTTGTTTAATATAAGGAACTGTTTCATTGTTTTATTCATTATTATTTAAATATTTTATCTTGACTCTGTATTCCGTTTATCTTTCACCGAAAGTGATTTTTCATTGCATCTCTTCTTTCCATGATATCCGGATTACATTGAGTTCTTCATACGGATTGGACACTACCGTAAACTCTTAGTAGATGTATCTACATATATATATATAAACATAATTTTGGAATGCTTATATACTTTTCTCTTCTAACTTTAATTGTACACCTAATTGTGTATGGTTGACGGTATATTTAATCGATTTCCACGTGCTATTAGAAATGCTGGGTAAATATTATATAGCTGTTGATCGCGGATAGATAGCTGTCGTTTATTTATATATTATTTCTTTATAGATGCCTTTTAATCTTATAGCCTTGTTTAATTGTCTTTGTGTGTGCTTGATTATGCTGACTGGGAGAGGAAATTATGTATATATTTTATCAAATGATTCTATGGACATACTTTATTGTACATATATACATATGTGTGTGTGTATGTGTGTGTGTGTATATATTTAATTAAATTTAAATATGTTTGCATATATATATACAGTGTAAGAGCCATCTAACTTTTGAGATACACAGTATTGTGTACATATAAAAAGCACATGCTATTTAGGAAAATATACTCACTTCAAGGCAGAAAAGTTCTTCTTTCCTCGTGGAAAAATGATTTTATTTGTTTACCATCAAAAATTATCCTCTATCGCCAACTATCGATTTTGTAAGATACGGTAGACATAAATCAATCATTATAAATATATATGGGAGTGTGTATGTGTACGGCATACTTAATCCCATCAAACATTTGCAAATTTACCAGAAAACATGCCAAAAATATCAGCCAATGTCTACCACCCAAATATATCATTGCATCAACGTTTCATTCCCGCAAATGAACATTTATCTATCTTATAAATACATCGAATCATTTCTATGACAGAATTGAAAAGAATGTTTTTCAGTCTATAACAATTAAACACAGTGGCTATTTCAAAATCCTATAGGGGAAAATATGACATTCTCGACGTAACTGTTTCATTAATTAAATTCAAAACGATTTCGGTCATAATTTCCTTTTTTGGTAAATCCTTTGCAAACTAGACATACCTTAATAATTTATGAATTGGCTGTATCAGTAGAGGGTTGGATGCCATGCTTTCCAGCATAGTTACATCCCTTTACGGTCTGAGTTCTAATCCCGTCGAAGTTAGCTTTGCCTTTCATCCTTACGGGGTCAATAACATAAAGTACCAGTATTGCACGAGGATAATTTCTGGTTTGTGCTAAAATAGTAACAATTATTAAAACAACATATATCTATAAAAAAAATATGTTTAAAAAATATAAATACTGAATTGGAAAGAGTGCTGCAAAATAACTAAGAATATATAATTCAACAAGTTATGGACATTTGTGGGGGCAAAATGACAATTTGATAAAAGACAAAAGTTCATATTATGTTCTTGCTATTTGCGTTAGAGCAATTCTATTCTATAAATATATAATCGTATAAAAAGCAAACAAACCTCATATAGACCATATCATTAACATGATGGTAATTTTTTCCATCGCTAATATGAATTTACTCACAAAGGTTCAGAAAGTTAAATGTGTTAAGCTGTATAATTTTGGATTAATATATATGACGATTTAGAATCATGTCAATCGAAAAACATAATGTACTACTGGGCTGTAATCGAAAAATAGAAAGCAACATTTTCTAAGAATATCTTAACCTTGAATTAAGAATATTTCATGTTTTCTGTAAATAAAATGAATGATGGAAATGAAATTGAAGCACAACAAATTAATAAGTGTTGCAAATTATATTTACTTTGGAAATAGGAGAATGACTAAAAATGAATTTAAAATAAGAGAAATAAAATATAGATCTTATTTATATAAAAGTGTTTGTGTGTGAGAGAGAGGGAGGGGGGGGTGAGTATACTCACACTTACATATATGTATATATATATATATATATATATATATATATATATATATATATATATATATATATATATATATATATATATATATAAATATGTGTGTGTGTATATATATATAAATATAAATATATATATATATATATACACAAATATACATACATACATATATATATATATGTATATATATATATATATATATATATATATTTACACGAGTGAAAGTATACATATAAATACAGATAAGGCTCTATAATTTGGAACAGAACTTCGGTTAGAACATTTGTATTTTTTATTGCTAAATAAAATTCTATTTTCTACGTTTCTAATTTTTTTCCTTTAATGAAATATGTATTAGCATTTCAGGAAAATGATTCGTTAAAATCAAACGGCAAAATATAAATAAACGTATGTAATTTCTCCAATTCATATATTTAATATTACAATTTATTTTGCTGCAATTCAGCACAGAGGCAACTTCTAGATAAACGCTCTGTTATCGTGTTTTTATTTTAATTGCTTCTGATGTATTCATTCGACATGGAATGAAATTTATTTCTTTATGTGTATTACAGAAATTCTAACATATCATTTACGTAATTTGTGGTGTGCATGAAAGAAAGCTATATAATATGTGAAAGACGATGTTTCGTTATGGCGTTAAATAAGTGAAGATCAGAGTTGCACTTGTTTTAATTTTCAGTGATATTTAATTGTAATAATACGTTGATTATATTTGATATTTCTGCAAATATGAACATTTGTTTTGCTAAAATGATATGGAATCATGAGATTACATCCCCTTCATAATAAAGCACGTTTTTCTTATCATCACATCAATAACATGTTCGATAATTTTAGGCTTCTTACCTAATTTCGTTTTCTAACAGTCATGTTAAATTGCAACACTCGAAATATATTTGATATTTTAAGATATATTTGCAAGGAACCGTATAATGTAAGGGATAATTACGACAAAATTAATAAGAAGATTCTATCAACAACACAAACAAATGCGTAAACTAAACCAAGACAAGAAAATGAAGACATTATATTCATTCAATTCAACAAAAGATATAATATTCTGATAAATTTAAAGTTAGAAGCGAGTTAAGTATGTATATGTGCATTTACATATCTATCTATCCATGTATCTATCTATTTGGAATAAATAATAAAAGATAAAAACAAAATAAAAATAAATATATATATCTATCTATCTATATATATGTATATATTACAGAAAGTGTGCGAAAAGTAAATAAAAACAGAAATACACATAAATACTGTAAGCATATACGTGTGTGAATATGCATATGTGTTTTACGTGAGAAAAGCGAGTCTGGATTTTGATATGCACTTGTATTTCTTTGTACGTACGGCGTATGTTGTCAAAATATACATGAAATAAAATGGAAAAGAATAATCTTTTGAAACAAAAAAGTCTCCCATAACTGATATATGCCCGGACTTATTGTAGGATACAATACAAGGCTGCTATAGAGGCTTAAATGACTTCCGGTAGACTCCATTGTTGAATCCTATCGTTGTTAATTATGTTGTTTCTAATTCTTCACAATAAGCAGCAGTTGAGCAATGATAATTGAATACAAAGATAGGAACACACACACACAGACACGCAGACACACACACACATGCGCACGTGCACAAACACACACACACACAAACACATACACACACACACATATATATATATATATAAATATATATACATAAAGAGAGAGAAGACAGATATATAGATATATAGACAGATAAATAGATAGAGAGAGAGAGATATATATAATGCGCTGATCATGTAGAAGGTTTCCTCTATCCCTTACCATTAACTCAGTTAACGAGAGAGAAAGGGTTGAACACAGCCTCTAAAACGCTTACGCACCACGTGACACACACATATCCCATTAGCTTCAAATTATATTTCGTAAAAAATAAACGACTACTGGTAAAGTTAAATTGTAGTGTAATGATGATTATCACATGTTCCCTGAAACAATATAGGTCCAAGGACATTACATACCATGTTTGGACATGATTAGTTTAATGGTGTTTATAGTGAGTTGGTAACACATTGACCAACACACAAACACTCATATATATATATATATATATATATATATATATATATATATAGTTAAAAGAATAGAGGTGTGACACACAAGTTATTATATATTGGTAAAAGGAATAGAAAATGCTGACAAATTGTTCACTGTTGAAAAATGGTTTAATTAGGAATAAAAGAGAATTAGTAATTGTATGGGTTAGTATTCAGTTGTGGTTTTAAGTTTTTAAGTTTTTACCGATTGCGCATTTCTAAATGCTTTTCAAAAATAATTTTGAGATAGAGTGTCCGTGTTGTTTGCTCTGATCTGAGCAAACAACACGGACACTCTATCTCAAAATTATTTTTGAAAAGCATTTAGAAATTCGCAACCGGTAAAAACCTAAAAACTTAAAACCACGACTGAATACTAACCCATACAATTACTAATACTCTTTTATTCCTAATTAAACCATTTTTCGACTGTGAACAATTTGTCAGCATTTTCTATTCCGTTTACCAATATATATATATATATATATAACAACACTGACCTAAGAGAAGTATAAATAAGTAAAATAAAATAAAATAAGATAAATAAATACATACACAAGCACAATAACATCAAGCACATAAACACACACTAGTCACCCAGCAGACACAACACTATACACACTAGTCACACATCACACATAACACTATACACACACGCAATCGCATGCGCAAAGAAGACAAAATAAAATAAGATAAACAAACAAGCAAATAAATAAATAAATATATAGACAGACTGAATAAAAAATGGCGTAGACATACAACACAACAGGAGGAACAATGAATATAACACCACTGACGATGTTGCAGATGTGCAACGAAAGATTTATGTAAATTATGTAAACTATAGATATGTGTTTGTGTCTATATTGTATCTGTATTATTTTTGACCGCCGGTCAGTCAATGGCAACATTGAGGACCGAGGAAGTTAGATCGCAGATATAAAAGACAACGAGAAGCGAAAACCAACCAAACACTGAGTGTGTTCTGTTATTAATTCTGGCAATATTACACAAATATGACCCTCCCCAAATATAACAATATCTGTTTCGACACACGATTTCATATAAAAATCCTCGCTAAACTAATATATATATATATATATATATATATATATATATATATATAGGTTAACACAAATCAATATATTTGATAAACACAAATATCCTCATATTTATGTTTGTATTGTAAATGACCAAGTTAGCTAGATAGAAATATACTAATAATAATATTACAGTTTGCCTATCATGACTGAAGATAATACATCATAAATCAACAAAAACAAATTGTATTGGCAATGGCCGTAGTGCTTGGACAAATTTAAATTTCAAAATCAAACCTGTTCCGTAGACAGGTTTAAACCTTAAAATCCAAATATGTTTCAAATAATGAAAAAGTGGAAGAAAATACCGCATTTTCATCTCATTATTATTGATTTTTCACTGCTCCTTCGTTGAGCTGATTTTAGTCCCATACAAACGGCTGTTATTTCTAGCAGCACGAGTATGAGGCTTGCTAGACACTGGATAACCGCATGAGGTTACCTCGTGCGCTAAACAGTCTTCCTAAATATTTTGAAGCGGAACATATCAATTTGTATAGTGCTTGCTGAGGAGATCAAGATGCGGTATTTTCTTCCACTATTTCATTATTCGAAACACATTTGGATTTTAAGGTTTAAACCTGTCTACGGAACAGGTTTGATTTTGAAATTTAAATTTGTCCAAGCACTACGGCCATTGCCAATACAATATGTTTTTGTTGATTTATGATGTATTATCTTAAGTCATGATAGGCAAATGTAATATATTTATTAGTATATTTCTATCTAGCTAACTTTGTCATTTACAATACAAACATAAATATGAGGATATTTGTATTTATCAAATATATTGATTCGTGTTAACCTATATTACACGGCTCAGAAATACTCTTTCTCGAGCTATTTCATTGTAAATGATCGCCTGAGATTTGAACTCATTATTATTGATATTTCACTGCTCCTTCGTTGAGCTGATTTTAGCCACATACAAACGGCTGTTATTTCTAGCAGCACGAGTATGAGGCTAGCTAGACACTGGATAACCGCATGAGGTTACCTCGTGCGCTAAACAATCTTCCTAAATATTTTGAAGTGGAACATACCAATTTTTATAGTGCTTGCTGAGGAGATCAAAATGCGGAATTTTCTTCCACTTTTTCATTATTCGAAACACATTTTGATTTTAAGGTTTAAACCTGTCTACGGAACAGGTTTGATTTTGAAATTTAAATTTGTCCAAGCACTACGGCCATTGCCAATACAATTTGTTTTTGTTGATTTATGATTTATTATCTTAAGTCATGATAGGCAAACTGTAATATTATTATTAGTATATTTCTATCTAGCTAACTTGGTCATTTACAATACAAACATAAATATGAGGATATTTGTGTTTATCAAATATATTGATTTGTGTTAACCTATATTACGCGGCTCAGAAATACTCTTTCTTCGAGCTATTTCATTGTAAATGATCGCCTGAGATTTGAACTCATTATTATTGATTTGTATATATATATATATACATATATATATATATACATGACGGAAATGTATAACTCATGCGGAAGTTAAAGCTGCAATATATTTTTTCAGATATTTCTTCCTTAAAAATGGTATTATTTCTAATAGTAAATAGTTACTATGAGACACGAATATAATATTACCCAATTACTGAAAAAAGTCACGTAATTCCACCGAAACTACTGCATTACCATTTCACATCATATACACATGAAGGCAACATTAAAGTCATTATTCTAGGATACATATAAAATCAAAACGATCACGCTCAAACACGCATATATATATATATATATATATATATATATATAGAAGAGCTTCTACAGGACTAGAACTGTTTCATTCGTGAGGAATCAACACGGGGCTCCGTGATGATACCTCACGAATGAAACAGTTCTAGTCCTGTAGAAGCTCTTCTATATTAAAGCGTTTATACTCTGCTATGTATTTATTATTGAGTACCATACTTACTATGTTTACCTCCGATTCAACTCGGAATAACTTATATATATAGTAATAATAATAAATGTGAAGACTAAAATCCAAAGAGGGTTCGATAAGGATAATATATATCAAATATATAAGAACCGTAGAGCAAATATTTATTAAAATAACAGATTAAAGTTTAAGCAAAGAATCGCTGATTTCACCCTTAACGGGATCTTCAGAAATTAACAAAGTCAATATGTAAACGCAGAAGTGTATATTTCAAAAAACGTTGCAACCGGAGGAACACAGGAATACGATACATTGGTTCGTGGAAACGTTCCCTGGCAAAGAGAGGGAAAAACGCATATAATACGTCATTAATAGGAGGGGTGAAAAGCAATTACGCGCAAAAACAGAACCACGTTCATGGTATAAAATGAGTCGTAGACTAATGTTCACTTAGGTGGTTTATAGAGAAGTTCTCTGGCAATGAACGGAAAAAACGAAGATAATATGTTGTATGTGGACCGTGGAGAACAATTGCACGCAAAGACAAGACCACGTAAATGGTATAGCTGAAGTCGTAGACGAAAATTCTAACTGGGAAACCGAATGAATCTTCGCTTCAGAGTTAAGAATAAAGTAAATAAAATACAATACAGAGGTATTAGAAATTAAATAAATACATACACGCATGCAAATACGTACATACACAAGCATACGCGAAAACACTGCCATAGGTATACAAAACCACGCACATACAAATATGTGTATGTGTGTGTGCGTGTATACAAATAAATAAATAATTAAATAAACCTATATAAATAAATAAATACGTATATAACAAGCGCACACACATACCTACATGTAAATACACAAACGTTCGGAGACGTAAGTCAACCAAAACATGAAGTACACATATACACACACGCAACATACGTACGAACCTGCACACTCACACAGAAGCAAAACTCCCGTATCCACATAACCAAACCATATGTACCAGAATATATAAAAAAAATTATACGCCATAACATATACAATCAAATATACGTACGAGAAAGTATACGTACCTTCACAAAACATACATGTAATATATACGTACCCATGCAAATAAGTAATGGTATAAACAAAACATATACTTAGCTACCCCATCACGACGTAAATTATCCACGTATAGATGGTAGTATCCGTTAGGGTATAGCGTGTGGTTGTAATACAGGAAAGTTTTGTGCAATTCATGTTTACAAGCCGTAATCGCCTCAGATTGTTTGTTAAGGATGTGGTCTGTGGCGTAGAGTATTTTCAGGGCCTCAGCGGCGCAGTGGTCACATGGTCTTTTATTTCCGTTATACGATCTAGCCCTAGCTAGGATCTCCCAGTGTAACTTATATTGGGTGTGGTTGTCTTTTAGACTCCAGATATAAGCTGAAAGTGACGTCATATTCCTTCTTAGAGGGTAACGAAAAGAATGCGTATGAATGTAAAGACGCTGCTTGAATCTATTGGCGGTTAACCCTATGTAGGCCCTACGGGATGTGGCTGTTTCAACCTTACATTTGTAGACAATGTTACTAGAGAGGGATTTCCCGGATAGGTGGTAATCAACCCGATTCCTACAATTACAGTTAGTACTAACTTCCCGAGTTGCACGTGTTGCGACGGGTAGGAAGTTTAGCTAAATTTGAAGCTGTGATGTTTTGTGCAATGTTAGGAGTAGTAGAGTAAGACATTTTAATAGTATTTCTATTAAAAATGTTACTATATTTATGTGTAGGGGGAAAATTCTTCGTAATAAGGGAAAGAAAGATCTTAGCTGGCGGTGTGGCCACCTCCATATTATATAGTTGGTTATACCAACAAATGCGACGGGATCTATTTCTTCTAGGTCTATTTTCGTACTCAGTATATGCTTCCTTATCGACAAATCCACTCCGAGCAAGAGCTTCATTGTAATAAGTGGAATGGTCGTTGAAAATATACTTGTTAGTAGATAGACGGGAAAGCCTCAACGAAACGTTTCTTACCACGTTCTTAGTTATGCTGGTAGGATGGTTGGAATGTTTACTTATGGAATTAAACGTATCATTCGGCTTTCTATGCGGGTAATACAACCCATTCGATAAATTGAGGGTAACATCGAGGTAATTACCGACCGAGAGATTGGCCTCAACCTGTATAGATAGGTTGAAGCCTTTAAAGAAGGCTGTGATTTCTTTTCTGAACATGTCGCAAGCACGAGGTCCGCACTTAGTTATTGTCAAAACACCATCATCACGGCACAAACCACCGCCCGCGTTGGGGAATTCGTCCTTGATAGAGAAAAAAAGGAAAAGGCCGATAAGATCAGTACCTCCGCAGAATCGCTGGCGCCCATACTCACGTCGAATGGGGTACTATTGGATTTTTTTATCCAAATAGAATGGCGAAATTAATCACCGACTTACGGGCATTGAGGGTGAAATCAACTTCGAAATCCTTAACCACTGTGAGTGTTTTAGCGAAATTGATAGCTCTAAGGAGAAGTGGTAAAGTGATGGAGGAGTAGTAATTGTTGATGTCGAATTGGATAACACGGCAATGTTCCTTGTTGTATATGCCGTTGAACCAATCAATCCCCGAAATATTTGTTCCACAGTGCAAGAGGGGCCAAACTTCTAATTTCTGGTATAATTCTATCAAGAATCCTTTTACTAAGCCTACCTAAATCGGACTTCGTAGGGGTAATAAGCCGAATAGAGGGGTTGTTCGGAAAATTGGATTTGTGATCCTTCAGGGTAAAGTGGGGGAGAAATAGGGTCCAGAGGTTCGTTCCGGTCAGGATGTTGAGATCAGAGGTGATGTTTAACCCAGCATCGTTGATTTCATTGATGACGCACCGATTAGTTTTACGGTAATCCTCAGTTACAGCATTATGTAGCAGTTGATGGTAAGTACTGCGCTCCACTTGATATAGGTTGCCAGTTTTGTCGGAATGGACGTGCACTGCATTAGAATCCTTAATTAAACGAAATCTATTCTTCAGGTCCTGCTGGAAGGAATTGCTCCTATTCCGAAATTTGATACTCCGTATGAGTTTCAAGACATCATTTTCGAAGGGTAGCAATGCTGTGTTAAACGGGGGGTTATTATAGATTTTAAACCCACATTTATCCTGTTTGTTGTCTGCTTTTCGCGGATTATCGAAATAAAGGCACGCCAACGCAACCGTTTAATGAACGCGTCTGTTTTCTGTATCAGGAGTTTTAGGTATGTTTCCTGCTTGGTAAGGGTATGTTCTTTGTAGAAATATTCAGGATTTGTTTCTGCATGATGAATATAAGTCAATAGAGTGCTCAACCAAGGGAGCGAAATAGTAATAATAATAAATCTGAAGACTAAAATTCAAAGATGGCTCGATAAGGATAAATATATATCAAATATATAAGAACCGTAGAGCAAATATTTATCAAAATAGCAGATTAAAGTTTAAGCAAAGAATCGCTGCTTTCACCCTTAACGGGATCTTCTGAAACTAACAAAGTCAATATGTAAACGCAGAAGTGTATATTTCAAAAAACGTTGCAACCGGAGGAACACAGGAAGACGATACTTTGTTTCGTGGAAACGATCCCTGGCAAAGAACGGGAAAATACGAATATAATACGTAATTAATAGGAGCGGTGAAAAACAATTACGTGCAAAGACAGAACCACGTTTATGGTATAAAAGAAATCGTAGACTAATGTTCTCTTAGGTGGTTTATAGAGACGTTCTCTGGCAATGAACGAAAAAAAACGAAGATAATACGTCGTATGTGGACTTTGGAGAACAATTGCACGCAAAGACTAAACCACGTAAATGGTATAGCTGAAGTCGTAGACTAATATTCTAACTAGGAAACCGAATTAATCTCTGCTTCAGAGTTAAAAATAAAGTAAATAAAATACAATACAGAGGTAATAGAAATTAAATAAATACATACACGCATGCAAATACGTACATACACAAGCATACGCAAAAATACTTGCCATATGTATACAAAACCACGCACATATAAATATGTGTGTGTGTGCGTGTATACACATAAATAAATAATTAAATAAACGTATATAAATAAATAAATACGTATATCACAAGCGCACACACATACCTACATGTAAATACACAAATGTTCGGAGACGTAAGTCAACCAAAACACGAAGTACACATATACACACACCCAACATACGTCCGAACCTGCATACTCACACAGACGCAAAACTCCCGTATACACATAACCAAACTATGTGTACCAGAATATATGAAAAAAGTATACGCCATAACATATACAATCAAATATACCTACGAGAAAGTACGTACCTTCACAAAACATACATGTAATATATACTTACATATGCAAATAAGTAATGGTATAAACAAAACATATACTTAGCTACCACATCAAGACGTAACATATCCACGTATAGATCGTACTATCCGTTAGGGTATAACGTGGGGCTGTAATACAGGAAGGTTTTGTGCAATTTATTTTTAAGATTTTTTGTTAAGGAAGTGGTCTGTGGCGTAGAGTATTTCCAGGGCCTCAGCGGCGCAGAGGTAAACAGGTCTTTTCTTCCGTTATACGATCTAGCCCTAGCTAGGATCTCCCAGTGTAACTTATATTGGGTGTGGTTGTCTTTTAGTCTTCAGATATAAGCTGAAAGTGACGTCATATTCCTTCTTAGAGATTTACGAATCTATTGGCGGTTAACATTATGTAGGCCCTACGACGCGTGGGTTTTTCAACCTTACATTTGTAGACAATGTTACTAGAGAGGCATTTCCCGGATAGGGGGCAATCAACCCGATTCCTACAATTACAGTTACTACTAACTACAGGGTTGCACGTGATCCTACGGTTAGGTAGTTTTGCTAAATTTGAAGCTGTGATGTTATGTGCATGGTTAGGAGTCGTAGAGTAAGAAATTTTAATAGTATTTCTATTAAAAATGTTACTATATTTATGTGTAGGGGGAAAATGCTTCGTAATAAGCGAAAGAAAGACCTTAGCTAATGGTGTGGCCACCTCCATATTATATGGTGGGTTATACCACCAGATGCGACGGGATCTATTTCTTCTAGGTCTATTTTCGTACTCAGTATATGTTTTTCACCGCTCCTATTAATGACGTATTATATTCGTTTTTTCCCGTTCTTTGCCAGGGAACGGTTCCACGAACCAAAGAATCGTCTTCCAGTGTTCCTCCGGTTGCAACGTTTTTTTAAATATTCACTTCTGCTTTTACAGATTGACTTTGTTAGCTTCAGAAGATCCCGTTAAGGGTGAAAGCAGCGATTGTTTGCTTAAACTTTAATCTGTTATTTTAATATATATATATATAAATGTAAGTATGTATGTATACGTACATACATATATGTATACAGACGTACAGTAGCATGTATATGTATATATACATACAGGCACACATATATATATATGCACGTATCAGTTTACCGAACATTTATTATAATGCTCGGTTTGTTCGTTTGTAAACAAACAAACAGCCTGAATTACGCCGTACAGTGTTTAGGCAAACACGTCACCCTTTTGTTCAACACTGACACAGGAACGATGTACTGGTTTCAAGCTTATTGGCTATCGTCAGCACCGTATACCTTTCTGCCAGATGGTTGAACGTCCGGAAGTATATACTTTCCTTATGTAAATTAACGGCTGAGCAGCCTAATTTGCATATCGAGTGAGTTCAGTCGGCCAGGCGCACGGAAAACGATAAATGGAATAGAATGAAACGAAATTTCATTTCTCACTCTATACGGCACTTACTTAAATGTAAGTATTAGCTAATAAGCTTGAAACTAGTACATCGTTCCTGCGTCAGTGTTGAACAAAATGGTTACGTGGTTGCCTAAACACTTTACGGCGTAATTCAGGCTGTTTGTCTGACTACAAACGAACAAACCGAGCATTATAATAAATGTTCGGTAAACTGATACGTGCATATATATATATATGTGTGCATGTATGTATATATATATATACATGCTACTGTACGTCTGTATACATATATGTATGTACGTATACATACATACTTACATTTAAGTAAGTGCCGTACTAAGAGTGAGAAATGAAATTTCGTTTCATTCTATTCCATTTATCGTTTTCGGTGCGCCTGGCCGACTGAACTCACTCGATATGCAAATTAGGCTGCTCAGCCGTTAATTTTCATTAGGAAAGTGTATACTTTCGTACGTTCAACCATCTGGCAGAAAGGTATACGGTGCTGACGATAGCTAATAAGCTTGAAACTAGAACATCGTTCCTGTGTCAGTGTTGAACAAAAAGGTGACGTGGTTGCCTAAACACTTTACGGCGTAATCCAGGCTGTTTGTTTGTTTACAAACGAACAAACCGAGCATTATAATAAATGTTCGGTAAACTGATACGTGCATGTATATATGTGTGCCTGTATCTATATATATATATATATATACATGCTACTGTACGTCTGTATACATACATGTATGTACGTATACATACATACTTACATTTAAGTAAGTGCCGTACTAAGAGTGAGAAATGAAATTTCGTTTCATTCTATTCCATTTATCGTTTTCGGTGCCCCGGGCCGACTGAACTCACTCGATATGCAAATTAGGCTGCCCAGCCGTTAATTTTCACAAGGAAAGTATATACTTTCGGACGTCAACCATCTGGCAGTAAGGTATACGGTGCTGACGATAGCTAATAAGCTTGAAACTAGTACATCGTTCCTGTGTCAGTGTTGAACAAAAAAGGTGACGTGGTTGCCTAAACACTGTACGGCGTAATTCAGGCTGTTTGTTTGTTTACAAACGAACAAACCCAGCATTATAATAAATGTTCGGTAAACTAATACGTTATTATATATATGTGTGCCTGTATGTATATATATACATGCTACTGTACGTCTGTATACATATATGTATGTACGTATACATACATACTTACATTTATGTAAGTGCCGTACTAAGATTGAGAAATGAAATTTCGTTTCATTCTATTCCATTTATCGTTTTCGGTGCTTCTGGCTGACTGAACTCACTCGATATGCAAATTAGGCTGCTCAACCGTTAATTTTCATAAGGAAAGTCTTATACTTTCGGACGTTCAACCATCTGGCAGAAAGGTATACGGTGCTGACGATAGCTAATAAGCTTGAAACTAGTACATCGTTCCTGTGTCAGTGTTGAACAAAATGGTAACGTGGTTGCCTACACACTGTACGGCGTAATTCAGGCTGTTTGTTTGTTTACAAACGAACAAACCGAGCATTATAATAAACGTTCGGTAAACTGATACGTGCATATATATATATATGTGTGCCTGTATGTATATATATACATGCTACTGTACGTCTGTATACATATATGTATGTACGTATACATACATACTTACATTTAAGTAAGTGCCGTACTAAGAGTGAGAAATGAAATTTCGTTTCATTCTATTCCATTTATATATATATATATATATATATATATATATATATATATATATATATATATATATATATATATATATATATATATATATAGTGTTCGAGAGTGTACTACGCCATATTTATAGTAAGCCTTGTATTTCTTTAATTCCACATAATACTATCTTTTGCGCTATATGCAACTGGAGAAATGGTGTTAACTCTGATTTACTTTTCATAAATTATAAACATTTTAATATTAAAATCACCACAATTATTTTTAAAACATTCTATAATAGTAGGAACCAAATTAAACCCATTTCTTCAATCGAACAGAAGCATCTAATTAGATTTTTAATGATGACTGCAATCATATTTCCTTTTTAATTAGCACATTATGACGTTGCAGTTGCGATTTTAGGAACTCTTTGCGATAAAAGCTAATGCCATATTCTGTGATTTTAACAATCTTCTTATTCATATGAAGATCAATTCTGTAAGTTGAAGATACATTGGCCTTTAGTATTTAATTGAGTGTAAAATAAAATTGAAACGCAAATGCTTGTGTGGATCTTGCTGATTTGGAAATGATTTGATAATAATGAAGAACGAAAGCCTATAAACGAATGGCTTATATGTTGAATTATATAATAGTCCTTGCTGTAATAAAGAACATTATTAAGTAGCTGACCCAGTATTGCACGGATGTAAATATTGCACATTTCAAATAATTAAAGATTGAACAGTTTAATGGAATAAACTGATTACGAGATTCCCAAAGAAAACTGTATATGCAATACTTCAACAATTACGAAAATGCCGCCGCGTTTTTCGTAATTGTTGAAACAGTTGCATCATATTTACATCTACAATACGCATTGGAGATCAAGTATTATACGAAACCTATTATATATAGCTTCATATAAAAGCTTCCTTAAAGCGAATTTTAGCTAATCTAAATAAAATATATTTTACTTAATGATATCAACGGTTAATTGTACACTTGCATAACCAAAGATAAAAGATATAATGAACAATAATTGGATTTATGTTACATAATATAAAAACGATATCTGTTTATTAACATCAGAAGTAATTTTCCATTATAAAATAATTTGTGTTGCCTTTTGTTTCCTGAAAATGATAGCGACTGTCTTGAAATATAACGTTAGATCCAGTTGTAAAGAAAAGTCCTTTGGAGAGCATATACCAATATTATACTCTGACGGGGCGAAGAGGAAACAAATTTAACTCAGGGATATATTGTAGGTGTCAATGAGAAAAGCATGGGTTAATCTACGAGTAGCTCATACATTCTAAACAAGGTAGTTTTTAATTAAAATGTTAAGGAATTATTTAGTTATTAAAGTCATTTTATATAAACATATTCGTGTGTGTGTATTTGCAGTTACAACATAAACATATCAAACTATAACAAATGTGTCATTGCTTTATCCTCTTCGGGCGCGGAGGAAGAATATTTTAGTAACGATCTATGCATAAAACATCAGTCAAGTGGCCTGAATATAAAAACGGTGGGTAAAATGTAAAAAAACACTTCTTCATCAAACATATAAGCGGTCAAATATTGTCTAAGACGGTGGATAAAAAAAGAGAATTAAATATGTACATTATTAAAATACAATGTTAAAATTTAAATATGGCCCAACTATAATCAATTTCAAATGATAAGAAAAATACACAGATACATATGTGTATACATTCCTCGGTGGTAATGTTCTACCAAAGAATATGTTATTCACCAGTCATATCCTCAGGTGGAAGTGTGAAGGAAACTATGGAGGTAAGTAAATACAAACACACACTCACATCTATATATGTGTGTATAGATATATATATTTACAACAGAAAAGAAACGAGAATGTTTCGTTTACCAGTAAAAGATTCCCGTTGTGCATCGAGTTGCTACGAGCGTTTCACAGAAGTTTGGCTGAAGATGACACATAAGTGTTATGTACTCGACTCCACTATACATCTGTGCTTCAGAATGGTGACAAGACAGACATATATATTTTTGTTACATCGCCAATCTGAAGAGTTGGTCGATAGTGAAGTCAGGTCCATAACTCCTATGGGTGGCCTTGAGCCAATCATCTGCGAAACGGGCGTTATAGTTTTATACGCAATAAATATATTTTACATGTAAATGAACCTACCTAGATTTTGTCTAATGTATACACTGCTACAGTGCTTGCTTTGGTTCCAACACCAGTAATTAACTGAACCACATTGAGTACATATACGATATATATATATATTTCACATGTAAAAGAATTGCGCCATTGAATCCATTCTTCTCTTTTTCAACATATTTTACGGTATCAAAGAATATATTTCATTCTCTACTACATACACATGTGTATGTGCTTATGTATTAATATGATTGAATTATCGAGTATTAAGTATCAGTGGTCAACACATCTGTGATACTCTCTGTTTTAATAAGGCCCATCTAGTCCGTGTTATTTATTATGCTGCCGTCATTCCTCCTCTTGTAATTAAGTAGTTTTCTGGTCTTGAGCTTTTTATCTAAGCTCAACGAGAAGAGCGCCTACAAAGAGTCAGATATCGACAATGCTGACCCGAGCATGCAATATGCTCTGAGTGTGGTGCTTTTTGCGCAAGCAAGGCAACCGAAAGATACATATACATACAAATGCACTCTAACGCATACACCACATGTTTCTTCTTCTTCTTCTTCTTCTTCTTCTTCTTCTTCTTCTTCTTCTTCTTCTTCTTCTTCTTCTTCTTCTTCTTCTTCTTCTTCTTCTTCTTCTTCGCTCGTATGCGTTTGCGGTTGTGATACTGTGATGTGTTTATATTTAGAATGTGGTGCTATGTTGCGCATAGGTGGGGCGGTTTCCCTAAATGTGGTTGATCTTGCGTATATAGGATTCTATATTTGCAGCCGTAGAGTATGAGAGTTTTATAGTTTTTCTATTGAGGATTTTATTATATCTATGTGATATAGGGAGGTGTTTATCTATTAGTTTAAAAAACTAGAAGGCAGTCTAGTTTTACAGAGGAGTTGAAGATTGGATTAAACCACAGGTATTTTCTTTCTCTAAGTCTTCTACAGTTTCTAGGGTTTAAATTATTCGTGTTTGGACCACCTACTCTAGGTGCTATTTGCCTACCTCTATGTCTAGTCATGTTACCTTTATTTTTCTGTGAGCGGTTGGTGTCAGTGTTAGTGGGTTTGTTTGAGTTGTGCTTATCT